>JANVCQ010000006.1:38161132-38179149 GCA_025531925.1 Erythroxylum plowmanianum | reverse complement strand
AACTTCCAATAACTAATTCAGCTAAGTAAGATAACTAAAAGATATATTTTCGTGAATCTTCTTCTCTGGAAAATGGATTAGTAAATAACCTGACCCTAAACTAATTCCTATCCTCTATAGTCCATTGCTAGGCAGTTATTCCAGCAACTAATTGTTCAGAAAGCTTGTTCTAGGCATTAAATTAATGATGTTGAAGTTCTAAAGGAAACAATGTTGAACAAGGAAACAACGTCGTCTATAGACTCTTGGTCCTGGAGAGAGAAAATGTTAGATGAGTATACTCTTATACTGTTAGATGAGTATAGTCTTATACTGTTATACAAGGAAACAACTTGTATGAAGAACCAAGCATGTGTGGTCTCAAACTAAAGGAGCAGCAGTGCAGCACCACAAGATTATTGATTATTGATTAACGAACCTGGTATGAAGATTGAAGACAACGTTGTATGAAGACCAACGCTGACGTGACGTGAAGGAGCAGCTGACGTGAACTGAAGGAAGGTTGTTTGACGTGAAGTAGGTTGTTTGTTGGCTGTTGCACCAAAAATAACGAAACACTGACGTGAACTGAAGGAAGGAGCTAGCGTCACTGCGTTCTGCGTCAGTACGAAGAAAACAGATGGAACCAACCACGAAGAGCTTGAGAAAACAAGGAGGCGAGGCGACAGGCGAGAGTGAAGAGTCGGCTGGAACTGGAAGCCTGGAAAACTACGAGGAATTTGGAAAGTTTTAACAATTATACGACCTTTCGTAATTCGTATCAATTAAATAATTTTTTAATAACTTATAAAAATATTATGAGCCATATTATATTAGCTGTGTCCACTATTCAAGCCAATAAAAATATTTTTTTTTGTAATTACTATATAACGGGTAAAAGGGTAAACGGGTATGGGGGGTGGTATCCCCATACCCGTCTCGATACCCGACGTGTATTTTGCTAACCCCCCATACCCGCCTCACGGGTAAAAATTTGCTCCCCGTATCCGCCCCCGTTCCGGTAATTTTATCGGGTACCCATCGGATTCGGGTACAATTGCCATCCTTAGACTTGAATGTAAAGTTTGATGAATTTTATGATTAAATATAAGATATTTAATAAATAAGGATCAATATGAGATATTAGATCTTATTTAAGCACAATTGGTATTTAATTAGAAATATTTGTATTTCTAATTAAATTTTAATTAAAATTAGAATTTATTTTCAGTTAAATTATTAAAATATCTAAAACCAATTATAAATTGACTTAAACTATAATGGAGCTAGCGCTCCTTGTCTAACTCCCTCTATAACAGTTACAGAATTATCTCAACTAGTTTTGTGAATAACGTTAAAGTTCAGACACTTGTACAACTACGGTGGTTGAGATGAGTCGGTTAAGGAAATAATTTGAGAGATACGACAAAAAAAGATCAAACTTTAAAATAAGGTACATATTAAGATTTATGTTTTATTATAATTTGTGTTAATAATTTTATAGAATTTTAGCGATTTTGATTTTCGAGAAAACAAACGAACAAATTTGGTAATTATTCTGCTATGTGCATGATTAGATCCCGACCAGATTTTTTAACAGTGGTATTAAAGTCATAGTTGATTATATAATATGACCAAAATGTTTGATTATTATTAATCAAAATTTGAAATTGAAAAAACCTAATTCTTAAAATCAAATTAGATCCGAATCTTGAATAATTGCATAAAACCTACTTACAATTCAATTTAACATTGAATTTTCAATGAGATTGCAAAATTGTTAAAGAGTTAAACAAATATATGAAATTAATTTCATTAATAGTAAAACATTCAATACAATAAAAACCTAGGATACAAGTTAGTTTGTGGTTGAGAAACTCACCTATTGGAAACTTCTATTATAGCATCATCGTCACATCTTGTTAAGACATTATGACGAAACCATATGAATACATTAATGGCATGTTTGGTTTAAGGAAATAGGTATTCTATTCCTGGTGTATTATTAAAACTTAATGACCATCCCAACTTATCATTAACTATTCCAAGAATAAAGTCATTTGTTCATGACTTTTTTATCCTTCATTCCATTCCGTGTTTCTTCTTCGTTTTTCACCTCTCTCCAGAAAATTAATACAATTAATAATAATAAGAATAATAATAAGTAGAAAATTAATAATGATAATAATAATAAGAATAATAAAATTAATAAGAACAATAAATTAATAATAACAACAACAACAACAATAATAATAATAATAAGAAAATTAATAATAATAATAAGGAATTTAATAATAATAATAAATATAGTTAATAAAAATAATAAAATAGGAATAATAATAAGTAGATAATTAATTATAATAAGAATAATAAAATTAACAAAAATAATAATAATAGTAATAATAATAATAGTAATAATAATAGTAATAGTAATAGTAATAGTAATAGTAATAGTAATAGTAATAGTAATAGTAATAGTAATAATAATAATAAGAATAACAACAACAACAACAACAACAATAAGAAGAAGAAGAACAACAACAACAATAACAACAACAACAACAACAACAACAACAATAACAACAATAACAACAATCAAAATGATTATGATGATACATCCAAATATAAAATATAACAATACAAATGAAATTTAACAACACAATTCAAATAGAGCAAAAGAAATGAACAAAGGGATAAAACAAAATGGTTGGAAGTTAGAGAGAAAATAAAAGAGAGAGAAAAGAGAGAGTTAGAGATAAAACAAAATGGTTGCAAGTTAGGTTTTGATACCTTATAATTAAAATTAAAATATATTTATTAATACATGATTAAGAAGTTATGCTTTAATACCTTATTAATTCACATATATGTCTAAATTTAAAGTATTTTAACAAATTTAAATACAAAAATTGTAATAAGTCTTGATGAATTTATTCTAAAATTAATTTAAAATTTTAATTGAAAAATCATGATGTCTTTAATTGACATCATTCGTCATTACTACATAGTTAGAAATCTATATTTTCATATAGTATCAATTTACACAACATTTTTATATTAAATTTATAATAACTCTCATTATATTTAATCACAAATTCAATTAAGACATACGAGTGAATTATCATTCAAGTCATTACTATTTTACATTTATAGTTGTTTTAGTAAGTTTGACTTTTTGTTTTTTTTGATGCAATAACTTCATGTTGTTATTAGAACTAATTGGTGGAAACCATTTAGAAATGTGTTGAGTATTTTGGCCATTTTCTGAAACAAAATATTGGCTTTGTAGCTTATGTTTATTCGCAATCAGAGAAGAGGCGGGGGATGGATCATTACTTAAATTAATTCATTGGATTAAAGAAGTAAAGTCCTTGAAATTCTCATGTATAGTTTGATTTTGGAAGAAAACTGTCTTGTGTTTATGCTTCAATTTTCTTATCCACAGTTATGGAATACTAAAAGCAGATGGTGTGCACTGTGATTATAAGGCTTAGCTTTTATAATGGTAAAAATGTAAGGAGAGAGGGGGTCTGTTCTAGCAGAAGTAACTTTTTCTGATATATTTACTCTATTTAATGAACATATGTCTACTTGGAGCTTGAGAAGGCAAAGAAAATGCTAAAAGTAAAGAACATAATGCAAATTAGCTGGTGTTATGATTACACTATTTTCAACTAATGTCACTTAACATGCAAAAAAATGGAAGAATCGGGGATTGTTAAACAGCACATAGACAGGTGTACATAGCAGAAAAAACTTCACATGCTATGTTTAACATTTCTGTCTCCTAATTCTCTCCCACAATCTTCTTTTGTTCACTTGTGTTATCGTTTGTCTCTTGATTATTGCTTCCCTTAATTTCTTCATTGTCGGTCTCTTTACTCTCTATACGATCACCTTTATTGGTGTCATCCCCTACACCCCTTTCAGAATTACTATCTTCGTCAACATTCTCTTTGTTCTCATCCCTCTATGTTTCTTCATTAACATTCTCTTTGTTCTCTCCCATCTTGTCTCCATTGTGCTCTGCACCTTGTTTCATGGAAATGATCACGAATCTCATCATCCGCACCTGCAGTTCCTGTGTTATCTTCATTCTCATTCTTTGCATTCTCCTCATATGCTGCTTTCTTATGATGGGAATGCCTAACCTGGTAAAGCAGCCAGATGCAAACACCAATGAGAAGACAAATCTGCAAAGCATGTTTTACCTTGAATCCATTTGATATAAGGTTTCCTCAAGGAGATAACCAAAACATAATGAATTCCCTCAACTTTTGGTGAATATGTGCCTTCAAAGTTCAAATTACCTGCTTAAAATTTCAAATGAAATCAATTCCACATATTCCTATGAAAGAATCATAAATATGTCAAACCTAAAGCAAATTTAACACAAAAGATAAAGATGCACACAGATCATGAGAAATTAGTAAACATCATGAAAAGAATATTTATTACACAACCAAGACTTGGAACATGACTGCTCTATTCAATCCTAAGAAAGCAAAACTGATCATCAATAAATGCTTTGGTGAAACAATAAATTGTCATGAATTAACTGTGAGCAATATACTACAAAAAAGATAATTACTAGTGAGGTAATTGTAAGCACATAGAAGAAGAAGAGGAAAATCCCAAAAATTGAAAAGACAAAATTTTGAAGAAAAGACCAAATAGACAGATAACATTCAGTAGGAATAAACAATAAACAATATCAGAGTGTCCATCTTGCCAAACAACACATAATGCAAAACTATGAAATCAAAATCCCATATGACCCGTACTATGTACAAGAGATCTAACAACAACCTAGATTTAGAAATATGAGAATGAAAAAAGGGAAACAGAGGAAAAATCAAGAAAAGGCAAAAGACTTACCAAGAAAAGCGACAATACAACACCAAAAGTTAACTCCTTTCAAGCATTGCCAAAAAAGACAAACTGGAGCGATAACTGATGGCTAAAACTGAGTGAATAATTGGATTGTTTAAATATCACAATTAAACTATACGTCCCAATCAAAGACGAGAGAATAAAGAGGAGAAGAGAAGAAATTAAACTTCACATGCTATGTTTTTGGGCTAATTCATGCCTATAGTGAACAAAAGAAGATCGTGATTGGAACGAAGGTTCGTGAAGAGAGAAGATGTTTCAAAAAAAGAGAGAAAAATCTACCTAAAACTTTCTGAATGAATTGTCACTGTCTGTGGGTATTCCTGAGAGAGCACATTCTTTAGTTTTGATCAGCTGAAGTTCAAACACTTATCCTCCTAAGTTTTTTGAAAATCAGCTGATTGGGTTTAATTAGCCAACCCAATCAACTGATTACCAAACACAATGGGTAGTTTTTTAATATAGTCAATAAGCTAAACATGGTCAATCAACTAATTTTTGGCTGATAAACCATTCACCAAACGGGGCTGATGCCTTTGGATCTCTAACTTAACCTAATATTGTAAACCATCCAAAAAAACAAAGAGTGCTTCCTTACCTAGATAGTCAAGGATCTTCAAGAGCACTTCGGAAAACTCCTTCATATAGTCTCGAATGCTCCCTTTTGTGTGAGACATCGTGGCTTGGCTCTTGCCTCTAACTCGACATTCTCGAGATAGAATTGTCTCTTGAGTTCCTTTTTAAACTCATCCTAGGTGCTTATGGTACAAGTACCCCTTTCGATGTCACCATGTCTTCTCCTTTACCATACCATTGTAGTATCCTCAAGGTAGAGAGTGGCATTGTCAATCTTCTTGGCATCTTTCATGACACCAAGTGCCTTGAAGTATTGCTCGAAGCTCCAAAAGAAGTTATCAATCTCCGTTGCGTTCCTCGACCCACCATACGCCTTTAGCTTTAGAATGACCATCTTCGAAGGGGTAGTGATTACTGTGGGCACGACATTGCTTCCCCCTTGAGCAATGACCCTCTTATAAAGGACTAGCTCATCCACAACCTTTGCAAACTCTTCTTTGAGATAGAGAATCTCGGATTGAAGAGACTCCTCCAAAGCCTTCACTAGGTCTTGACAGTTCGAAGCGGCAATGTTCAAGGCACCTTGCATCTCCTTTTGAAACTCTTCTTTCCCCTTCTCAAGTTCCTCGATGCGTTGCTCCACATCCTCGAATTTCTTTTTCCCTTCGGTCTGCTGCGAGCTCCACCTTCACAAGCCTTCCATTGATGTCCACCAAGACATTCCTCGACCTTGACCTCTCCCTACCAGTCTTCTTCTCCTCTCCAACGTTGGTAGTCTCACTTATTCCCAACATCTTTACTAAGCAACGATGAACATAAACATGACTCTGATACTAACTATTACGGAGTTGGTTTGTTACCAACGAACCGTGTGGAACTTAATTATACATCTTGTAACTAAGTCAGCCTCTCCCTCAAATGCTAGAAACAAAGCTAGCACAAGTTAGTAAAGATGAAGGATAAAACAAAAACAAAAATAAGGAAACTTGGAGAATGCTTCTATTGCTCAAGAAAGCTTTTACAAGACAATGGCTAAGAACTTTTGTGTATACTACAAATGAAGTCCCTTGGGTGTTTATAATCTTCCTCCTCCTCAATGGATGACTAGAATTCATTTGATCTAAGGGCTTACAATTACAATCTAAAATTCTCTACACTACTCTACATATTTCATGTACATTATGTACATATCTACAATATTCTACAAGCTTCTATAATGTTCCATATTTTTCCACAATATTCCATAAGCTTCTACAAGCTTCCATAGTCTTCTACCATGTTCTAGAAGCTTATAGGGTCTTCTATAAGCTTCTACTATATTCCAAAAGTTTCCAGAATCTTCTCAAAGATTCCAACATGCTTTGGAAGACTCTTTTGGACCCAAACTTCATCTTATGAGCTTTAAAACATGCAGAATGTGATAATGGACATGAATTAGCACTTGGAGGAATTACATTTTTGTTAATTTCTGGTTAGAGGAAAATTGACTTATATATTAGATAACCACTATTTCTTCACTCAAAATTTTATTGAAATACATAATAGACTTTTATATAAATTTTTTTTAGCAATGATTGAAAAATTCAACTGGTTCGACCGTAGAAACCTTGAACTATTCAATTTTTTGGTTCGACTTGCCGGTTTGATTTACTTTTGTTGAATATTTTAAACTTTAAATCTCTTGTTTTACTAGTTTAGTTTCTGGTTCAATTTTTAAAACATTACATTTTATACTCGCATCTAATTATATATATGCATAATTGAAGAGGATTATGCAAAAAACATGGATCTAATCATACTGAGTTAATTAAAAATTTTCATAATACTAATCTTCTATCAGATTAGGCGATTATTGCATTTATTTTGATTTGATGCACAAAAATATGGTTATTAGGCTTCATACGGTAAACTATAGTCAATGGTTACTTCTTCTTGCTTTGTGCATAAATGAAAATAAAATTAAAAAATTGAAATATGGTTGAAAGAAATTATCATACCCATAGACAAATTTGAAGTTCTATTAAAAAAGTGATTATTAAATAAAAACTAATTAATTTATTTAATTAATAAAAATTGATTGATTACGTAATAAATTAATCAGTTTTTAATAACAAGAATAATGGACTGAATCAATTAAATTTTTTAATCATTGCTAAGAACAACGAATACGTGGTCAAAGAATAAGGCCTTCAACATTTTTTAATATAAAAAATTATAGTTTGAGTGAAATTAAAAATAATTAATAAAAATAGTGATATATCCACTATTTTTTTGACTTGTCAATTAATTTATATAAAACACATATTAATTGTTCTTGATACTAAAAATTTAATTAAAACTTACTTAAAGAATAATTTAAATATTTCATTGTTATTTAGAGAAAAGAAAACTAAGAACCCTAGTCTTTTATCTCCATGTTTCAAACGGAGGATTGACTACATGCCATAAAGGGATTCGAAAGTAAACCTTTGGAAGCTGAGGATTATAATCTATAAGAGAATTGGGTTCAAGTAGGTTCAATGAGCCGAAAAAGAGAGACTAATAAGAAGAGTGGACTGAGGAGTCCGTCGTTAAGAAATACAATTTATAATTTTCTTCTATTTGTCACACTATAAATATGTATGTGAAGCAAAGTATGGTTAAAGCCGACATTGAAACTTTCTTCTTATTAATTTTTGTCAAACGTTGATGATTAAACAGCACAAAAACATTATAATAATTTATTATTCAATAGTTATGTGCTAACATTATAATCATTGGTTTATTCAATAGTCATGTGCTAAACATTCAAGCAAAAGCACGGTCATTATAGGCCTTAAATGTTGTCATATCAATGGTATAAGTCGCGATTCAATTAATTTGGTTGGTTTAATTTGAACCGTCTAATTTTTTGTTCGATTTTTAACTTTTCAATTTTATTTACTTTAATAATTCTTGTTGTTAAAAATCAATCAATTTATTAATTAATTAATAAATTTTTATCAAATAAGATAAATCAATTAATTTTTATTTAATAATATCTTTTTTCAATTAAACTTCAAAATTTTCGATTAGTAAGGAGAACTTCTTTAAATCATATTTCAAATTCTTTATTTTTTTTTCATTTTTTGGGCTATTTTATTGCATTGGTTGAATCTCTTAAACCTTAAATCTCTTGTCTTACTGGTTTAACTTTCTCTCCAATCTTTAAAACATTAAACTTTACAAAAACACATCATGCTGTTTTCTTAAGACCAATAAATATGGAGTTAAATTAAATTGATGCAAACTCATCTACAATTATAATTAATCATTTTAATAATTTTAAACATGAGGTAACTAATAAAGTTGCTCTTTTATGATCATTTTACAAAGAGCCTTAAAGCAACTAGTAAAATTGCTCTTTCGTGATAATAAGATCACAAGTTTCGTACATTATGACCTTTTTCAAATCTCTACAAAGCGAAAAATCTTGTGTACGAGATATGTTAATATATTTAAAACTATGTTGTTTCAATGGTAAATAATTTTTGCATATATTTATACTTTTATCAAGAAAAGATTACGTAAAAGTTCCACTTATTATTAAAAAAGTTGGATATGTACCGAAAAAAAGGTGCCTAAAAGATCAAATTAAAAGATGACGTTTAGATTGACAAGATCGGAGATAAGTCTTTTAATAGCCCTTTAAGAACAAACAGACAAATAAAGAAATAACCTATTAATGAGAAGGAACTTCTATATTGGTTAATAGTTGATCTTCTCTTCACTATCTTGCCTACCTATAATTCTCCAACAGCCCATGAATCTACACGTAGAACCTCCGTACTTGTCAGATAGTCTTTGATAATCTTGGCAAATAATCAAACATTCTTTTCAAGAAAAAGTATTGAGCCAAATACTAAAAAAATAAATGCTATTTAATAGTAATTTTCACCTATAATTATCAACTAATGAACACGTCATTGATTTATTTCTTAATAAAATGCATTCATTAAAAAACTCGATCGATTTGATCGATTCAATCATAAAATTTTAAACTAATTTATATTGAATTAATTAATAATAATAATTAATTATTTCAATAATTTTTATTAATTAATATGTTGAAACATAAAAAATGGGAGTTTGTCCTATATTAGAGAAAGAGAAGAAAGAAGATTAACATATAAGTCTAGTGGGCTACTCCACTTATCACCAATTAGTTTTAGGATGGAACCTCACTTAAACTTGTATGTGGTCTAACTTTCCTTCTTGTGTGGGCCTATAGGCCCATTGTAAATTCTAACATAATAAGTTCTTGTAAATCAATATATTTTCATTTAATAATCTTTTTAATTCTTTAAATTTCATTAAATCTTAGTTGAACCTTTTAAATCTTAAACTTTTGTATTATCGGTTTTACTCCTAGTTCAATTTTTAAAATATTATAAATATTATTTTTAAAAATAAGTGCTATTTACTTGTAATTATCACTTATAATTATTAAATAATGAACATGTAATTATGTATTTCAAATAAATTAGTTTATAAGTTAATAATTCAAAAGTTCAATGATGGATGTAATTCAATTGATCGATAATAAATTCAATCATATAACACAAATTGTGAAGGTGAGGTTGATCTTTTATGAAGTTTGAAGTCATAGGTAGAGCTTGTCAATTATTAACTCATCTCCTACTGAAGCTACCTTAAATATCAAAATTTGTGCTTGAAATTTAGGCTGCGTGATTGTTAGAACAACTAATTTCCAATATCAGAAGAGAACCAAGTAACCTTTTTCAGCAATCTGATTCCAATATCATCATCAAAATCCTATCAAAGGAGAACAAGTAACCTTCTGGCTGCTAGATTAAGCAAGATGATTAGAATCTAATAAGCTAGCTAATCCGGTAATGTGGGAACTTAAAGGAGGCGGCCGTACGTTCACCAGAGTCATCAGGCATTGCTTACACTGCCAAGCTTCACCTACACCTGTAACTGTACCTCGATCGTGCACACAAAAAGAAAATTCAGATATATCACACCACTTCTTTGAACGGTAGAACAACTATTTAGAAATCTCCACTTTTGCCAAGATTGAGACATTCACTAATGAAAATTTGCCAAATTTACCTCCCAGACTTAGCTTTGTATTCATATACACATTGAGAAGATCCTAACACCTGTTGCAAAAGTGATCATTAAATACAACTGAATTGATTAAAAAAAAGAGAAAAATCCCAGATAGATTGGGTTCAATTGTGCCAAATATATTATAACTCTTCACTATATCTCAAATAATGACGACAACAAATTAAAACCTCTTGTGAAGTACTTTGTATGAAGGTAGGTTGAACAGTTCATAAGATATGATATAGTTAAATTTTAGCTTCATTAGACTGTGTTTCTGTGCTATATATATATCAATAAAAACATGAACTATTAAGATTTTAAATTGTGTTAAGGTCGAATTTGTATTGTATTTTTTAGTAATTACATCCTTAAACCTGAATTTTGCCTCACCTCCTATAAATTAGCAAATGTGGAAATAGATGAGACTTACTTCGTCATAGAACCTTTATGATCATAGGGTTATGTGGGTTTATATTAGACAATGAGAAGGGAACACAAAGCATATTGGTCTCATTGCTTCATTCATACATAGTATCACCTGAAAAAATCCAACAAAAATCGTTGGACTAAGAAAACGACATCAATCACTAGATTAATCAAGATCATGAGAGATTAATTAAACAACGTTAATATAAGTAGCTCGATTGCATAATCAATTCGAATCAAGTGAAGATACGGTTAACATATCTTATCCTGATGTTTCCTCTATATTCTAATCTTCACCCACCACACTTCGGAACCGCATTTCATATAATAAAATCACTATGCAAGCCTAAAAAACAGTAGTATATGGTCGCATTACCGTATGTACATGTTGCGTCTTGTGTTCGATCCTTTAGAACGTCGTATCAACGGTCTTATAATGCCATGGAAGAAGGGGAAGTGGGACTAAAAAGGACGGTGTGACATCAACTTATGGCACAGCTCACAAGTAGATGCGTATAAACAATTGTGATGAGACCCTGGACCAGACCAGGCAAAAGCAAGCTCCACGAGCAACAAGACGAAGAAGTTGAGTCTGAAACTCTCTGGTCACGCGTGCCAGTCAAAAGAAGCTCAAAAGTAATGGAGATAGATAGCAACAAATCACTTAGTTTATGTACAAAAAGATTCGAAGATGGTAATGTTTGACGTACAAAAAGATTAGCAAGTAATCTACCCAGCTCGAGCTGGGATTATTTTGAAAATGGATGATTTAAAAATATTTTTTTATAATTGGAACCCTTTTAAAACACTTCGTAAGCAACAAAAAAAAATGTTTGACGTAAGGGTGGGTTTGTGTAGCTGTTGGCTCTTGCTATTGCACCAATGTTCCATGCAGCGTAGGGTTTATGGTTTTTTAGCTACATGTTAATACGTTAATTTTTATGTTAGAATTGGGAGACCAAATTAGTTAAGAAAAATTATTAAGTTTTTCCCTAATTAACTCATTTAATTAGATAAATGCATGACTTGAGAAATTTTTGTATCATTTCATACTTTTATGCAATGTTTTAAAAATTAGATCAGAAAAACAAGAGAGTTCAACTAATATTAGATCATCATAAAATTAGTTAAAAATTGAATAAAATTGAAGAATTTGAAATATTATTGAAAAAGATTAATTAAAGTTTAATTAAAAAATGAGATTGTTAAATAAAATTAATTAATTAATTTTGTTTTATAAAAATTAATTAGCTTACAAAAATTGACTAATTAATTAATAAACTAATTAACTTTTAACAATAAAAGTCATTAAAGTAATTCAAACTAACGATAAGAATTATTAAAGTATTAAATCAAATCAAATTGAAACTAAATTTTTTCGATTGGACCGATCAAACTAATTCATTTTTTAATTATTACTTTTATAAAATAAAAATGAAAGATATATGAACTAAGTTCATAAGAAAATTTCGCTTCCTTATGTGTTTATAAAAATTATAATCTCATTATCCCAATCTCCAATTATATTTTATGATACTAAATATATATTTTGAATTTGTAAAGCATTTTATTAAAATTTTATATTTGAATTTAGTTAGTAACCTAGAGGTATAGAGAGTGATCTCTTTCTTTGTACTTATTTAAAAAATGTATCCACAATTATCCAATTTAAAAATGATTCATTATTTATGAGTAGAGTTTTAATTTAGATTTCAGACTTTTTTTTTTGGTTTCAATTTCATATTTTAAGTTGCAGTAGGATGGATCATCACAGGATAAATTAAGAATATAGAAACCAAAGGGAATGACAGTTTAGTTCCTTGTATTTTTGCTGGGTTCTAGTCCAATTGAACCTTTGTAAGTAATATACCGATTCAATAGCAGATCGAGACACACTATCTAAATTCCAAGCAGATTAAGAATCAGTTATAGAAGACTATTCCCCCTGTACTAGGTTTTTATAAATAAAAAATGATTACATTTAAGTGATTGAGCAGTAAAACTCTTATAAATTAATCAAATTAGTATAAATATATATAGGAAAAGTCTTGGCCTCTCAGGTGAACAACCCAGTAAAAATTCTGCTGAATCTGAATATGAAAAAGTCCGGTAATATACAGTCTTACTCATAACTAGTATAGAAGTTATTTCCGAGTAACCTACAAGAATATGGTAACATATAATTACTAAATAATGATCATATGTTTGGTCTATATGTATATAACAAATGTAACAAAAACAAATTATATGCTTGTCATAGTATAATATTAGGTTATATCATATACAAGGTATGGTTGTATTAATTTGGTTAGTTCAATGAATTTTAATTGATTGTAATGATTATGTATTGCTTTGTCAAGTGTGATTAACCCAATTCAAACCCTAATTATATGTCATAACGCCATATTGCTTATGATTCGTTAAAAAGCAAAATGGGCGCGCGTTTAAAGCATTTCTCCCAATTGAAACATGTTTCTTGTCCATTACAAGACCGAACCAACTTTGTTTTATTTTATTTTATTTTTTGCGGTTGTCCTAAAGAAAGCTTTAGTGCTTTAAAGCACTTTTGGGTTGTGTAACGTAAGTGTGATTTTTATCATGGATCTGGACAAAAATTGTTGATGAGTTGGTTATTATCACTTGGAGTTTGATGCGAGAGTTTGGCACTCGGTGCACGATTTTTTGGTACCACAAGCAATCATTTCAACCTTTTCCCCATGCAACAAACTCTATAAGTACGTCACGCCCTTTGTGTTGCTCTCCCATGGGTTATTGATCAAGAGAAAATCTATAGCTAGCTAGGGTTTCCACCTCCGTGTTCCTCTACCTTTGCCCTTCCAAATCCTTGTTATCGGAGGAAGTGGACCACCTCAGAAAAGTAAAGATGGCCATGTTTTCCACTCAGAATCCATGGGTTTTTACATTTGGCCTTTTGGGTACATATTAAGAAAGCCTAGCTAAAATGATTTTCATGTTTATTCTCGCTTTCCTTTATACCAAGTTGATGTCACCACAATGTATTAACATGTCTGGAAATACTTTCTTACAAGTTGATTTTTTTCCTCTTTACTTTGCAGGTAACTTGGTATCTTTTGTAGTTTTTCTGGCACCAATGTGAGTTAATATGTTGTTCCAATTGTTGTGGTTAGTCCATAGTTTATGAAGAACATTTGTGATCATTGCTTCGCCAAATCTTCTTTTGCAGACCAACATTCTTAAGAATCTGGAAGAAGAAATCAACGGAAGGGTTTCAGTCGACACCTTATGTTTTTGCAATGTTCAGTGCCATGCTTTGGCTCTACTATGCATTACACAAGTCGGATGCTTTTCTTCTTATCACTATTAACTCAGTGGGCTGTTTCATTGAGACCATTTACATTGCACTGTACCTTACTTTTGCACCAAAGAAAGCTAAGGTAATGGATATTTTAAGACACCTGTCTTCTTCTTTTTCTCCTCTTATTACTTAGTTATAACTATGACAGTTTCCTGACGAACATATACTTTTGGCTTGAATTGCAGAGGTTCACTTTACTATCACTTTTCTTATTAAATTTTGTGGCGTTCGGCGTCATTCTCCTTATGACTGAATTATGCGTAAAAGCACCAAACCGAGTTACAGTTCTTGGATGGATTTGCGTGGTGCTTGCGATTAGTGTATTCGTTGCACCTTTAAGCATCATCGTAAGGAATTTAGAAAGAGTTCAGCGCTTACTAAAAGCAAATTTTTAATATCAAACCACTTAAGCTTTTCCTTCTGATCTAATGTTCACAATTTCAACACCCTGCAGAGACTTGTTATTCGAACAAGAAGCGTGGAGTTCATGCCGTTCTACCTATCATTTTTCCTGACACTAAGTGCTGTTATGTGGCTCTTCTATGGTCTCCTGCTAAAGGACTTCTACATTGCGGTAATTATACCTTTCTGTCTCAAAGACGATAGCATATATATAGATATATATCTATACAATTGAAGAAGCTCAGATGGTTTCTGAAACAACCTGATACGAACTGATTTGTTTACAGATACCAAACATTCTAGGCTTTGTCTTTGGGATTCTTCAGATGTTGCTCTATGTTATCTACAAGTATTTCGTGACAGTACCTGTAGAGCCTAGTAATAAGCTACCTCAGACCCATCTGGACATTATAAAACCAACCAAGACCACAGCCGATATTGAGGTTCAGCAAGCCGGAACTCCCCTACCGGACGGTCAAAAAGTTGCAGACCAAGCCGAGTACCATGAGAACAAGCTTACAGATGTTCCATATGGGCATGACGAGGTCATTCGATGTGAAGTTTAAAAACATGCATTTGGTCTCTATTATATTGTAACTCATTTACGACTCCTAATTTAGCGTATATGTGTATATGCTTGATGTGTATATGGGTATATGCTTTGATGTATCGTAGTATTGTTATGGGGTCAATAACAACACTTTGTGCATGTTGATTGAACTTCAGATAGATATTGCCTCATTTTATCAATTTTAATTTCATTTTATCATATAAGATAACGTCACTAAGAGCGGACAAGATTAAAACGTAAAAATAAAGGAATTGTCAAATCGATTAAGTGGAATGAGCTGAATCACGCATACCCATGACGTTGGAAGCCACGAGGCTCGAAGGGAGTAATTGAATTGAGCTCTAATGATTAACTGAAACTTGTTTCAAAGACAAGATTGCTTAATGATTGAGCTAAGGAGATAGACAACACATATATAGTTTACAAACTTAGGCATAATCTTATTTTCGCTAGAAGAAGTTGACAAAATGGTATCCATAATTATCCTCATACGATAGTGAATTAGTCTTATACAAAACATAATTAAAAACGACGGAGTTTTAGTAATTAAATGAATTTATTTCTATTATTTTAAATTTTAAATTATATAAAAAAAGAGAAGGAAAAGTTTTTTTTGCCTAAATTCTATACATCTTGTTAGAGAGAGCTTCGTAATCATAATCATTATCATCAACATCATCATCATCATCATCACCCAGTCTGAAGTCCTACAATGAAGCGGAGTTTGGGAAGGTCTGATAGTATACAACCTTACTCCTATATTGTAGAAAGGTTGTTTTCAGTAGACCCGCATACAAATGAAATAATATAAAAATAATGCAAATTTGAGAGAGAAAAGACAAACTAGCATGAAATAAATATGTAAAAAGAAAAAAAAAGTTTGATCCAAGTTAAACCTTAATAATAATAATAATAATAAGAAAAATAATATAATTTGCCAACTAAACGGTAAGCAGAAAAAATCAAGGTTAGAAGCTTAATCCGTATTAAAACACGCAAGGAAAGGAGTGAACGGCGCAATATTTGTGGTATCCCTACGCATAGATTTAGCAAATTCGTAATCATAATCAATACCAATAAATGAATTAGTTCAAAAACTAATCATACCTAAGTAACAACATTTAAAATATGTTATCTTTTAATCTTCCTGCTCTGTTGCTACCGTGTCTGACTGAAATTACGGGTTCATACCAAATTCCATTTGAACATAGGAACTGTCATGTCTGATTTGCCAATAGACAGTGTCTGAGCCTAACGCATGCCTGGCTGATTTGGCCCAATGATTATTTCATCAAACCTTAATTTAGTATGTCCAGTGCATTTGAGCGTCCTCTCTGTTCTCTGTTTTGCTGTTTTCAGCAGTACCTGTGGAGTCCAGCAGGCTCGTATTAGCTAGATCTAGATAAGTTTAAATATCAATTTCAAAGATGATAAAAGAAGCATTAAATTTTAAATTTTCTAGTTTATTAGTAAATACTATAATTCCATAATGGTTTTTTGAGAAGGCTTTTTTTTTGTCAATGGAAACATTAAAAAAAAAGGTTAAAAGAATAAACCGATTCAATATGTTGAATTGTAAAAATCTTGGATATTGAATCTCTCAACTTGTTAGTTTGATTTATTTTAATAAATCTTTATGTTAAAAATTGATCAACTTATTAATTAATCGGTCAATTTTTGTTAATTAATAAGTTTTTATAAACTACAATAAATTAATTAATTTTTATTTACTAATATTTTTTAATTAAACTTCAAATTATTTGATGGATAAGGATAATCTCTTTCAATCATATTTTAAAATTTTTAATTTTAATCAATTTTTCACCAATTTTATGATGATCTAGTTTAAATCTTTTAATTTTAAACCTTAAATTTATTCTCTTATCAGTTTAATTTCTAATTCAGTTTTTTAAATATTGAAAAAAAGTAATTTAATGAAAGAAATATTACTGCAATTAAGTACAATTTTTATTGCTTCAAATTCAAATTCTAAAAATAAGAACACATTTTTAGTATAAAACATATGAATAGGAAAATCTTTGTTTCATATATATATATATATATATATATATATGACAATTATTGCTTTTCGAGTTAGTGCGAGTCCTTTTCAGAACTTTGAAAATCCCAAAATCAAAGCTGAATGAGACTTATCTCCTGAAAAAACTGATGAATCATTTTTGTTTGATTCTCAATCATTCTTCTCATCGCCTATCACCATATGCGGCTAGTCGATTATTTCCTTCTCTTGTCCTTTAATTTAGATGCTACTTAGGGATCAATTAAAAGATTGATTGCCTAGGTGTTAATCGAAATCTTGAATGGCAAATATAATAATTTAGGGGCCGTTTAGTTCTACTTTTATTTTGTTGTTGTTTTTTATTTTTGTTTCCTATTTTTGGTTTATATTTTTTCTCTAAAAAAAATGAAAATCTGTTTGATTGAAATTTGTAATATAAAAATTGAAAATAAAAACCTGTTTGATTGAGATTTCTAATAAACTTATTATTATTATTATTATTTATTGTTAATAATAATATTATTATTGTTATAAATTTTCTACTTACTATTATTATTATTATTATTAAACTCATCATCATCATCATCATCATCATCATCATTATTATTATTAAGTTATTCTTATTCTTATTAATTTTATTAATATATTATTAAACTCATTATTATTATTATTATTATTATTATTATTATTATTATTATTATTATTAAGTTATTCTTATT
>JANVCQ010000006.1:38137166-38161032 GCA_025531925.1 Erythroxylum plowmanianum | reverse complement strand
AAATTTTCTACTTACTATTTTTAATACTATTAATATTATTATTTTTATTATTAATTTTATTATACTAAATTAATTATATTATTATTATTAATTATTAATTATTATTATAAAATTTTATTTATTTATTTATTATTATTATTATTATTATTCGAGATAGAAAGCAGGGATATCTTAGTTTTCTATCGAAAAAAACATGTTGTCAAAATTCAGAGAAACGATATTTTTTGGTCTTTGTAAAACTGTTGTGATTTTTTTATTTTCAGAAACAAAAAATCGCAACAGAGTAAACCAAACACGTTTTATTTACTTGTTTTTCTTTTTATAAAAATGACAACAAAAACAAAAAAAAAACAGAAACAAACAATCCCTCAGTAATTACCTCTTTTCAGAGCCACTTAAAATGCAGGAGATTATCTTTATTATTATATATTGATAATAACATTTTTTAAGTTTTTAATGATTTGATGAGAAATAATGTTTAATTGACTCGGGAAAAAAGATAATTACTGAATTGTTTTCGTTGTTATTGCTGTTACGAGAAATAATGTCGGAGACCTTTTCTCTTATATTTAATCTTTAACTTATAAAGTACAGAATTGATAATGAAATAAAAATATTATTAGTTAATATCATATTATTTATAAATTAATTGGTAATTTAACAAGCTTTTAGTGTATTACAAATATAAATATTTATAAAGCACTCAACTCATGCAGACAAGATTTTTGAATAAGTAGCCATTGTTAATTAGAAGGAAAGAAGATACATAAAGATCGTCGATAACTTTGTCTTCAGGGTTTCAAAAAGACCATTGAGAAGATAGCTAATGACGGAATTTATCTAATGCTTTTTGACTAATTATAACTGTGTTATACCAAAACCAGAAGATAAAAGCTAAAAAGATGAGATGCATGGGTACTAGCAGGACCTATCATGGAGGCTACTTAATGGGTTCTACTAGGTCAACAGAAGTGAAAAGTTGTTTCTTGTTCTGGTAAAGCCCCATATCGTCTGCCATGACGCCTGAGCTCGCTCGTCCACCATTTGATAGCTATCACACTGGAAAAGCAAAGATCCTCAATCACACTCCACCACAAGTGCGATCTCACGTCAGAAAAAGAGAGTTAGTTTCAGCTTTCAAGGGCCACCTGGAACCCTACAAGAAATGAGCCAAGTGGGTTCTAGTTCTTTACCATTTTACCACTAGTCTTTTTTGGTAATGCTCCCGTTGCTATACTACACCCTTTTTGCCTTTTTTTTTTATGTTATATATAACAATAGTATCAATCGCCAATCAGTACTGTTAACTCATGAGTTCCTGTCTTTTAATTACGACATGTGTTGGAGTGCTTTTGTTTCTGAAAATGTAATTATAAATATAATAAATTATGATAATGATTGGCAATATAATTACAGAAAACAAACATACAATTACGAAAAATATAATTGTAATTTTATTAAATCTTGATAATTTGACTGTAACCACAACAGTACAGCAGCAATTACAGTTGTGGAAAGCAAATTCAAGTTTATGGTTGAGTTCCAAACTTGGATTGGTTAACATTTTAACTAGTTAGAAATTAAACAATTTTTTTCTTGGTGATCTAACCACATGATCCCTTGATCAGAAAGATTAAACAAAGTCATTGAAACTGAAAATATGAGTTGTAACCCTTAAACCACTTGGTGGGTGACACATCAGAAAGAGTCGGGTGGGGAGGGCTGGTACTTTGGAAGTGAGTCCACAAGTAGAGCGACTTTGGTTAAAGGGTGTTAATACCATCAACAAGAATAACCTAATTTATATAGTTAGGGGGCATTAGCTCTTAGAAAGCTTTTTGGATTATGTAATCGTAAAAAGGTCCATTAGGGACCCAACTGGAAAGGAACACTCCCATTCTTTGGATCATAACCACAATTACAGTGCCACCACACATCACCACTCAGACCCTATTGCTTCTTGGCTCTACTTCTTGGATGCCTATATAAGTGTCTTAAAACCATCGCTTGTTTCTGCAAGACACTGGTTGATCAGTTTCTCTTAAGAACATTGCTTGAGAGATAAAGAGAGGGAGAGGGTCGATCCTCATTAACTTTGTAGATTGAGAATGGCTTTTTCATGGATGTTCGTTTTTGGTCTTCTAGGTAGATGCAGAGTCTCTCTCTTTGGTAGTTTCATGCATGCATGCACTTATACTTCTCCATTCTTTTATATACTGATTCAGATTATTTACTTTCCTTTTTCCTTCTGTTATTCTTGTTCTTTAGGCAACCTTATCTCCTGTATGGTCTGCCTTGCTCCTGTGTAAGTTTACATCTTACACGAACTTCTCTTTAACATTCTTCCTTATGAATTCACCAACTTACCAGCAATCGAATGCATTACAGGCCGACATTTTATGCGATTTACAAGAAGAAAACAAGCGAAGGATTTCAATCTATTCCTTATGTGATTGCAGTCTTTAGTGCTATGTTGTGGCTGTTCTATGCAATTTTCCAGAAAGATTGCACTCTTCTAATCACCATCAACTCGTTCACCTTTTGTATGGAAGTAATCTACATCACTATTTACCTTATCTATGGCACTAAGAAGGACAAGGTATTCAAAAAAACATCTCTTTTCTCCCACTTCTGGAAACTCTTTTAATAGTATCAGTAAACTGATTCAAAGTAATCCTTTTATATGCAGATTACCACCTTGAAGCTTGTCCTCTTGTTCAACGTTTTTGGATTCGGTTTGATCAGTATTTTAACTCTTTCCCTTACCCATGGAGAAAAGCGCGTAAAAGTTCTTGGGTGGATTAACATGATATTCTCCTTGTGTGTATTCGCTGCCCCTCTATGCATTTTGGTAAGAATGCCTCAAAATACCACAACTTAGCTACAAAGACTTCAAGTTGATAAGGTTTTAACCCTCTTAATTCGACATCTTTCTGCAGAGAAAAGTTATAAAAACCAAGAGCGTGGAGTTCATGCCATTTTATCTATCCTTCTTCCTTACTCTGAGTGCAGTCATGTGGTTCTTCTTTGGGTATCTAAAGAGAGACCCTTTTGTTGCTGTAAGTTCATACATAACTAAACAACATACGAAAAGTTTCGATTCAACTACTGTTTTTTTCATTAACATTTTTTATCCTTTTCATGCAGGTTCCAAACATACTAGGCTTTGCGTTTGGTCTTGTGCAGATGGTAGTTTATGTGATTTATAAGAATAGCCCCAAGAAAATTGTCGAGGAAACAGATCCAAAGCATCAACTATCAGAAGTACACATTGTGGACGTGGCCAAGGTTAGTTCGACAATCTGCTCCGACCTAAATGCGGTGGTTCCTCAGCTGAACGGTGACGGAAATGCAGTAGTAATTGTTGAAGATGAGAAGGAAACCTGCAAGCAAAGCAATCAAGACATGCCAGTCTATGTCATTGTTGCAGTTTGATGCATGGGGCGTGTGGTTCTAATTTGCATGTAAAATCGTATATGTGATATGGTCTCTGTTTTATTACTTTTACGCGTAAAAGCTGCACGTAGTAAGCCTCTCTCAAGTTGTAGTGAAAATGATTCAAAAGAGAGACACAAGCTCTTCCTCTAAATCTGCATGTAGTTCATGTTTACTTTCGAGTAAATAAGAATATTTATTTAGTATTTAACAATCATATGATCAATTTATATAGCTTTTTGCTTATAGCATGACAGTACGTAATCCTTCTGCGTTTGTTATATCGTTTCACGTAATTGGTATCAAATGATTGCAAGTTCTTAGGTGATACCTAAGTATTGGTTTCATGCTATTTTATTATATTTATATAATGTCTCTTTATCTTTAGTAACCTCACCTGACCTGCCATTGAAGCATCGATCTAGGACAGAACACTCAACCCTATTATCATGCAATAACATAAATTTTATTTCAATAATCATTATAACTTTGTTGAGTTCGGTAACATGAAATATATATGTTTCATTTTTAGATAAATATTATCAATTTGTCATTCAGTATTATAATGAGTATTTTCATATTTTTTGTGATCACATGGTGTTAGTGAACACCAATTAAGTTAGCCTAACACAATAACTTAAACTATTACGGTGAAATAATCATTTAACATGGCATCAAAGTCTTTGTGATCAAATGATCGTGAGTTTAAATCCAACCACCCACCTATTATTTAACACAAGGTAGAGTGAATCTGTGCAAGTTTTAAGTCCAAAGAGTTTTCACTTAAGAGGGGTGTGTTAATGAATATATAAAACCAAATAAATTGGCCTACTTATTATTCAACATAAGGTAGAGTGAGCTTGTGCAAGTTTCAAGCTCAAAGGGTTTTCATTTGAGAAATCCAAAGGATTTTCACTTAAGGAGGTGTGTTAATGAATTTATAAAACCAATTAAGTTGGCTTACCTATTATTCAGCACATGGTAGAGTGAGTCTGTGCAAGTTTTAAGCCTAAAGGTTTTTCAGTTGAGGGATGTGTTAATGAATATATAAAAATAATTAAGTTGACCTAACACAATAGCTTAAGCTATTGCAATGAAAAGAATATAGATATTTTTTTTCCAAACTCAAATTTTAAAAAACTATATAATAAATTATGAGAACACAGATATATAATCAATAAATTTTTATTTTAAAAATTATGTTTTTCGTTATTATTAAAAAATTCATTTAAAAAATTTTATTTTATTATTTATGATATTAATAACTACCAATACCAGCTAACTATTAATCATATTATTTTTCATAAAATATATAATACACAATCAAGTGGCCTATTAAAAAAAGAAATATAATTAATCTTAATAAAAAAAAGTACAGTTGAATTTGGGTAGAGTTTTTTCACTTTTTAATGACGTCTTACTAAAACTTTTTCTTATCATCTGATCACAAAGACCGCTAATAATGTAGAGCTTTTAGATTGAAATGTAACTATTGAGCATACGTGTTGTTAGATCACCGATGTTCGATGACTCCAATCATATTCATAGTTCACAGACAAAGTTGTAGAAATGACATTGACACACGTTGTGAGCAATAAGAATGCCACTTTAGTATATACTTGTGGCCTTTGTATGTCTCTCGATTAGCCATAAAGAGTAAAGAGCAGCGCACCACTGCGTCTTGTTATCTTCAGACCAATGACTGATGTCATTGCTTTTGCATTTGCTTCCTATCTTTAAAGCAACTCATATAAAGCAAATTGCACGTATACAGGATATTGATGATCATAATGAACACAGGGATATAGATGAATGGTTCATTTATAAAGAAATATTTTTTTTTTTACATTTTTAGTTGAGATATGATATTAACAATTATTTATAAACTTATTTCGATAAGGTACAATTTCAAAAAAATTCGCCCAAAAATCTATATATATATATAGTTAGTCATATTCAAATATTTAAATTAGAAAGTACTGAATTCTTTTTCAGGGAGGTCCTGAAAGAAGAAGGTTGGAATAACAACAAATATATATTATTAAATTCATCTGAATTCACCTAATCCGATAGTAGTAGTTGATAACTCAATCCAAAACTTTCTATTATTTTTATATTTGTAATAGTGCAAAAAGAAGGCTGTACTCGAAGTTGTTAAAAAATGTTGACATTGTATACATATAGATTTTTGAGTGAATTTCTTTTGAAATTGTATATATATATATATATATAGATTTTTGAGCACTAGACCCAAATAAGTTAATAAATAATTGGTAATAAAAAAATTTGTATACTTTTTAATTCATAAAATAATGTAAAAGTAAAAAAATAAAATTTAAAATGAAGTGATAAATTAAATAAAAATTGTTACTTATAAAATAATATATTTAAAAACTTTATTTTAAATCACTTAAACATATATTTAAAGTTAATTATAAAGATAAATTATTTTTTATATAACACAAATTAGATTTTTGAGTGAATTTCTTTTGAAATTGTATATATATATATATATAGATTTTTGAGCACTAGACCCAAATAAGTTAATAAATAATTGCTAATAAAAGAATTTGTATACTTTTTAATTCATAAAATAATGTAAAAGTAAAAAAATAAAATTTAAAATGAAGTTATAAATTAAATAAAAAAAATTTTACTTATAAAATAATATATTTAAAAAATTTATTTTAAATCACTTAAACATATATTTAAATAAAGATAAATTATTTTTTATATAACACAAATTAGCGGTTTCTAAATAAACTTAATCACATCTTTAATTACTTCGTTTTTTAATTAAATTAAACTATCAACTAATATTGAGAATTATCTATCTTCCTTAATTTGTTTGATAAAATTAAAATGTGTAAAACTAATATGTACAGAAACAAGATTAATTATTAGACTGAAACTGGTGCATTGATTGATGACGAAGGGCAACAACGTCGTAGTCCGTAGATATGTTTTGTCAAGTCAATTGGGGGAATTGCGCAAGGAATGCATGCTCCTCTACTCGCAAACGTGTATCTCGAAGCACCACTAAGCCCTCGTGCTCTTGTGCTTTCCCTTTCCGATTTGTATTATCAACATCAAGCTGCATGTAGTCGTCTACATGATGCTATAAAAGATTCCAAGAACACATGAATGATTGATTCGTCATGCTTTACTTTTCAAAGTGATGATTTCCAATTTGATGAGTATGAGATTTGTTTTGGACGCAAGCTGTTTGGTCTGTATCAGAGAGCTCTCAAGTTCTTGCCGTGTAATTTTGATCGACAGGTTTGAGTATCGATCATTTTCTCATTTATAATTTAATAAAAGAGTCAAATGATTTTTTTTGAAGCTAAATTTTTATTATTTTTGAAAGTTTTAATTTAGTTCTTAATATCAATCAAATTGAATAATCACTGCATAAAAAAATTTAAAAAGTTGATTCAGATGATGTATTATTATAT
Organism: Erythroxylum plowmanianum; assembly: GCA_025531925.1. NCBI lineage: Eukaryota > Viridiplantae > Streptophyta > Magnoliopsida > Malpighiales > Erythroxylaceae > Erythroxylum > Erythroxylum plowmanianum. Next base: position 38,154,142 of record JANVCQ010000006.1, on the reverse strand, counting down.
GTTAAAGTCCTAATTATATTATTTGAGTGTATTAAATTAATTGGTTTTATAAATCATCTTAATTAATTTATAAGACAGTTTTTATAATGTAATATGTGAGTTAGGTGGAAGTCACATTAACTTCAAAACACCTAAAAGAGATTCTCAAATACTTTTATATACATCATGTAAGCATTAAATGGTTTAGTTTAGTAATTATCAAATTTTTAAATGAAATTTTAAAATCTTAAATTGTATAAATAAAATTACAATTAATTAGTTAGATAATACATATTAATTAAAAAGGTAAGAAAATGTTGTGAACTACAATTGACTTTGGATTTTTGGGAAAATTAGGGTTTGTTTTTGCATGGGAGATGTCTTTTATCCTATAGATATATAACATTAGAAATTAAGGCCTAATCTGCAATTAGTTATCCAAATGATCACCTTCAGTGAGATCACCTAGCCAATCCTATCCATCATTTTTTAAAAAGGGTCATGCAAATCTTCTATCCAAAGGGAAAAAGCCATGACGTTGGCACAACAAAAGGATGGAATTACTTTATACTCATATATAATTAATCTATTCTTTAATCCCATTTTATAGGGCACATTACTTGTAATGATATGTTCGAGGCGAGAGAAAGGAAAGGAAAGAAAAGAAGAGATATATCTCCTTCTTTAGATCGTGGACACAGGTGAAGCTTACCGGCATATATAGTACGAGCCTTGTCGTTTTAGGACAAAAATAAGCTGATTAATCCTGGATCAACATGACAAATCTATGTACATAGTATATATGTACCCCACATTTCTCTTTAGTTAACAGGAAGTTAGCTAAAAATGGAGGATATGTGTGCATGCTTGATGCCCTACACTCTACTTTAATGGCTGCCTAGGGTTTCACCAACTAGCAATGTTCCTCAATCTGAATGTTTCACCAACTGGGTCACAAAGTAGAGTAACTATACAGGAACAGTTAGTTAACTGATAGGAGATGAGACAGTAAAAGGTGGCTTAGACATTTTCTTTGTTGAATCTTATCACTTGAGATGCTTTGCCATTCTCTACTAATTAAGCCTCAGAATATAATCTCACAATACAATCTAATTCTATCAGCTGTGTCACAACTGTTCGTAAGATACCTTCCTAAAACAAAGAAAGCAAAGACAATGTCCTGCTAAATCTCAATAGTGGAGTATATATATAGATTCTTATTGTAATTGTCAATTGATTATAAAGTAAACCTGAATTTAATACCAAATATCCCCTCATATTTCCCAGTTACATGTGGGAATCATCCATTTCTTTATTTGAGTATTTAATAATAAATTTTGGGAACACTTAAATAATTTACAAATTATTGCTCCAAATAAGTTATTTAACAAGTTTAAACTTTAAAATTCAAGAAACTCAAACTCAAGCTCTTATTTTTGTTTTCTTTAGTTTTTGAATATTTTGATGCTAAAGTATGTGTACAAGTCCAATTATTTGGGCAAAATTGAATTTGCAAATTTCTTTTTCTACTTAATGCATGCAAAGTACTTTCTATTTTATTTCTCAATATTAATTAATAAGAGTGACAAATTTACAATATAAAAGAGAAAAGTGTCCAACTTTTGAGAGGATAACCCCATCTGCCGTCATCCTTGGCACCAACTTGTTCCTACTTTCGTGGCACGTAGTGTACCATAAAAGAAAGAAAGCAAACTCTATCCATAGTTTGCATATAATCAACTGTGGTCTTATTGCTACACAAAAGATGGCAATAATTAATCTCATAGGTGTCTAAATAATGAGGGAACTTGTTGGTATCTCTAGTTTAGGGCACTTCAACCAAATCGCTTCCAACCCTTTTCAGAGAGTTGGGGTGGCACTTAATTGCTAATATAAACAGTTCTTGGTTGTGATCACAGCACTTTCAAGTACTATACACTGATAATGTTTGAACAAATATTCCTTTAGACGAGATTTTCTTCATTAATTAGAGGAGCTTAGTTTTTGTTTGAGACAACCAGCACATACAGGCACTAGCAATGTTTAACATATATACTGTGTAGTTTTATCAAATGAACCTTATCTCCAATGGTATTGTATGAATTCCTCTTTTGTAGATTATTCCTTTGAATTATAATTTCCAAACTGAATGAAATTTTGAAAAACACAATTTTCTTCTTATTTATATTAATTATTTTCATTGAGGGGCTATAGATAAGTTAGGACAAGGGCTGTCCATCTAAAAAGTCAAATTCAACGTATTCAGTATATAAAGCTCCCTGTTTTGCGGAGGTTAATATACACAACCTTTCTTTTGTATTTTCACAAAGAAGTTGTTTTTATGACTTAAACCTATAACATTTTAGCCATAAAAGAGCAACTTTACATATTAATCATTTAGTAAATTTGGTCCGCAAAAAGGTAACCTCTTTGAGCTTCATATTTGTAATGCATGCAGAGTACGACAACAGGAGATAACAAATAATTGCCTACCTTTTGTGCTTGCTTACGTTAAGCCTTTCTCTTTTTAGTCCATATATTTATAAGCATTCTCATCCCTAATTACAATCGTGATAACTTCAAAAAATGTTAAAGCAAATGTTTTTATGCATATTAAGCTTTATATACATGGTTGCAGCAGAGTTAATTTGTAAAAAATTACATGGTCATCACAATATTAGGCATCAAACGAGTTTTTGTACAACTTTAACAAAAACAACCCATTAAAGACCAATCTTATACATAATTGGACATTGTTAGATGTCATGACATTCATTAAGTTAATTCATATGCTCCCCTGCAAATGGAACTTCTGCATTTAACCATAAAACACGTATTAAGTAAGCTAATGCTGCAAGTAACATCAATCGTATGAAAGAATCACAATGTTTATCTACTGAGTAATCCAGATTAGTTGCGCAAACTTTTTGTCTCTAATCCAAATTAATTGTCGTAGCTTTCATCTCCATTGAGCTAGTGGCTGATGCAATCCTTATGCTCCATGCCATGATAGATGAAGAGGACCTGGACCACTTTTTAATACTTTATGATCAAAGCAAGCCCCTAATCAACACAAAAAGTGGATGTCAATCCTCTCTAGATAATGAGTTTACTTTTAAAAATGCTGGTATCATCAGCATTTTAAAGATATTCGACATCCCATTGTACCGCATGGGCTAAACATATACATCTTTTCAATCAATCCTTCAAAACCAAAGCAAAAGTTGAGGTGCATATCTAAACAGGTCTTAGTGTCCTGCAAAACCAAGACTTCTTCTACGTTTAACAATTGGCATGAAAAAACCGTTTATATTTTCCCAGGAAGTATGGACCACTACGGATTCATCATAACTCTATCCTTCTTTCAAAATAAACAAAACATTCTCTTAAAAGTTCAACAATTGGCATGAGAAACAATTGACAAATACATTCGATTGCAAAGACTTGCTTGATAATATCCACCAGATTATACACATACACTCACTTTGCAGGTATGAAAGGAAGTACATACTATTATTATATATAAAGGTAATTTCAGTCTTCTGTTATAGGTTGAAGAACTATAAAAAACTGCATTTTTTTTTTTGACAACAAGAAAAAGGGACAATAACATTATCATGAAAGTGTTAGGAAACTTTGGAAGCACAAACTTTTGATTTTAATAAGTGAATATGAATGGGGAAAAGGAAATAAGAGGAGGAAGAAGGTACAAACTATGATATAGTTGCCCAATTTGGATAAGGACATTTATAAACCCATCCAGGTCCAGAATATTGCACACAATGAAGCCATAAACCTTCTTCAAGCTCATCATATCTACAAGAAACGAAAACAAAACTCAGAAGCAAGTATATGCACACATTTTACATGAAAATGCAACACGCATTCAGATAAAAGTCAACTGGAACCAACAATACCACGATTAAGGTGTAAGCAACTAATGAGATTATGGTAAAACAACCACCAATTTATTAATACAATTGTGCCCCCACCTCTTTCCTCAAGCACTATAAGGAGAAGATAAAATGACAGTAAGTGGACATGATGCAATTTGGAATGTTAACGTAGATATGGAAAGAAGCTATAAGGCAAGGAAATTGACTGTATATATGTTGTAGTAAGTGTTAATTTCAAATAAGAAGAAGAAAAAAAAGAGGCAACAATACCATGAATTTATATTTCCTACTTGGTCAGCAGGGAAGTATGAAATTTCATCTTTGGCAACAGCAACTAAAAATGTCAACTTGAGCAAGATTTCAAAAACACCTTGGGTTATGGTTTATTAGAAACTGTACAAAGTTCACTCAATTGTGTTGCAATCTGTAAGTAATTTACTGCAGACTGCAGCCATTGTACCATAATAGCATCATACATGTTACAGCGCCAATCCACATTTATAGTCAGCACAGGTGAAACTTAACAAATATGCATCCTACCAAAAGTACCATCACAGGTTGAAATCTCACCCTTTTGGAGCCAAATTTGGACAATTTGTGCACATTGGATCGATGCTGAAATCTTCCTCACAATTTTCTTCACGTTTACATGAATTATTTCCTGATGAAGGAGAATTGCTAGAATTGAAAGCAGCTCTATCAGCAGTCCTCCCATTAGTGGAGCGGTTCTGAACATGTTCAGAGAGATAAAGATTGTCGTTGGCTATTGGATGTCCCGAATACTGTAAATGAGCTCGAATCTAAGGGGGGCGAGAGAGAGAAACAGATTGATTAACACACATTATAATTTCACTGTATCCATCAGTAAAATGGATGTCAACACAATCTCATTTATGAGTTTACATGAAAAGAAGAAAAAGGAGATGATTTAAACTATGGCATGTAAATGTCATATACCCAAAGAAGACGGATCCTAAGTTAAGATATGACAAGGGAAAAAATGGGTAAATCTTCTTACTGAGAATGAATAAAGGGCATTGTTAACATAAAAGGCAAGAAGTTTAGCGAGAAGAAGAAAGATTGACCAATAAAGATGAATCCATAAAATCAGTAGGCTTAAATTAAGCCATTTAACATGTTTGCATTTTCAAGAAGAGCACCTCTATGTATCAAAAAATACAAAATGAGGAATTGCTCATGTCAAGAAAGGATGAAAACTCAAAGAATACTAACAAGCTGGACTCATTTGTAATCCAAAACAAAGAGGGTTTAGACATATAGGAATTCATTATCCTGGGATTCTGAATGAGCAGCTATTTTGCTGCTATAGCTCCTGCTCCCTCTACGGCTAGCATGGTTTCTCATTTGCTTGTACGAGGCTTCAATTAGTCATTAACCATTTAGCCCTTGTATATTCCTCACGACTTCTACAATTTGTTACCACTACTCATCATGAATACCCATCGTTCTTTCCCAAAGATAAAATTTATTTTAAAAGATAAGAGCCAATATTAGCAAAAGCAACAAAAACCAAAAAGAAATTTCAAATCAAGGCTTCTCCTTTCCATATGACATAAGGGTTTCTACTGAAGCCCTTAAAATATGTATTTCTAACAGCAATTTCTTGTTCAGAAGTTCCCTTACTTGATGAGTTCGACCAGTGATTGGTTTACATAACACGATGCTATGAGTTCCATTGGTTCTTATCCTAGTAAACTTTGTACAAGAAGGCTTCCCCTTCACAGAAGAATTGGTATGAGAGCCACTGACCTGAAGAAATTATACATTCTAAGAATCAGTGTACTGCAATGAATCAACCGCCTGTAAGACTAGAAATAAATAAACTGCTCAGCATTTTCAACCACCACAGGTATATAACTCATCAGCAGAACAGCGATTATAATACAAAGTAACATCAGAGAATAGCAGTGAGGAGTATGGAAAGAAAAAGATCCCAAATTTGCAAGCTCACGTACAATCATGCAAGATGGACCCAAATTACACCATGTGTTAACACAAAGAAGACTACTGATGAATATAACACAAATTAATTGAAAAAAAAATGCAAGTGAATATTATTCATCCAGAAAGAAGCCTTATCACATGATATCCACCATAGTACAAATGAATACTTCATAATGAACATATGATCAGAAGATCTATGACTTAGATGCTATTATGAAAGTGGAGGGATGCACTTTGAAGCAGCTATGGCTCCTGATAGAGAGAAATCAACAAAGCCTCACCTCTGTCGTGCTTCTCCCTTCTCGAGCATTATAGTTTATGTTAACATCAACAACTTGCTGGCATAAAAATGAAAAAGTAGATGTTAAATAGATAAGACCCATTAACCAGCAAACCATCAGCATAATTTTCAAACAACGGCACCTCAAGGATGAACATGGCCACATCCACATATTATGGGATTAGTTAAATACTTAGGTAAACAGCAGCTGCCAATTGGTGTATTTCAACACCAACCAATTATGAGAACCTTTACAATGGATACAGTTATTAAACTCACCGCTTGTAAATGATACAAATTCTTACATTCAGAATGCATAGTCATCTCAATAATTCACAGAGTCCATTGGAGAGAACTGAGAAGTCATCAAATTAAATAACATGTAGAAATCATTTGATTAGACAAGGATTTACCTCATCCTCTGGAAAAATCCCAATAACTTTTGCAACATACTGTTTCTGCACAACCCCAGCTTCAATCTGCAATGACGAACAGGATTATGACCGCAGAGTCACAAACTCCTGTCAATATTTTGGATTACAATATCGATCTAATTTTTAAACATGATTATCCATTCCAATGAACAACAATGATGAACAAAACAACAGACTCACCTGTTGCCTGAAAAGATCTGCTTTTGATGCATTTCTGGCCAAGATAAGAAGTCCTGAGACAAGACGATCCAGCCGATGTACCGCTATGATGGAGTTATGGGAAAGAAAACTGGAAATAGCAAAATCATATAGAAAAAGAGGGGGAAAAAATCACAATGGCCAAGCACAAGAAGCTATTTAAACTTTCATAGCCTTTTCCATGAACCACGTCTAGCTAGAATGCATGCTTCCAAAGTATAATGCTTGGATACGAAAGAGAGGCGCTAAATCATGTTCGGCCTGAAGGATTCCGACAACAGTATTCTTCCGATATTGACCACAAGGATGAACCTACAGAGCAATACCACATCAACTTAATAACAACCTAAAACGAAAAGTGGGAGAGGATAGAAGTTCAATCACACAAAATACTCTTAGAACATTGACATTACAAACCAAACCTCGACACACAATGACCACATTATTGTTCCTTTATGAAATGGTTTTAACAATTCGCATGTAGGTATAACGAGTTCATTCATTAACAGAAAATGTCGAGTCATAGCACACTTACAGGAACAGTTGGTGGCTTGAAAACAGTAACAACATCGTCTTCTTCTTGAAGAACGGAAACACCCAAATCCATAACCGGAGGTTCATGCCTATAACAACCTTATGGAAATCAATCAATCCATAAAAAAACTCATAAATCCAAGACACCTCTAACTTACATTACAACCAAGTGAAATGATTAGGAAACCTGTGCAAGAAATGGCTAATCTTTTGGGAAGATTTAACAATGTAGGAAACTGGGACCATCTCTCCGTCAACTTGTATGCGTCCACATTTTACTGCATTAACCTAAATCAACAACCCTCAGTTATTAAAATCAATGCACATTCTAAATAGAACACATAAACACAAGCATTCACACGTACGTAGTAATCATAAGGTCGGCCTTTGAACTCTTCCGCGAACAAATCAACAATTGTCTTCCCCGCCCAACGATTCTTTACATGTGAGATGAACTCGAAGTAGTATGGTCTGACGTGGCGCCTCCCTGCATATTTCCCGCCAAAATAATCATTATTTTTTTTTTCTCCTCTTCGAGATGCAATCTCCTAGCTTCAATTGAAATGAAAGAATAAACAACCATTTCCAAAGATGTAATCTTGTTTCTGAGGAGGATTGGCGGGTGTTTGCCACACAATCTCCATCTTCTCTTCCCCTTCTCCTTCTCTTGGTCTCTTCATTTTCTCGGGTTTAGGGTTTTGTTATGCTCAAGTAACCCCGCGATTTTCCTTTTTGACCAGAAAGCGACGAAACGAAACCTCAACCGTCGTCGTTTAGTTATCCCCCCCCTTTTTTTTTTGGTGGTGAAAGACGAAGAGTAAAACGATGTCGTACTGATAGCCCCAACACCGCCTTGCTCTCTATAGAAGAAAACTAAAGCGGGGCTCCGAAAATCGTCTTCTTCTTGCTTCTTTCTTTAAGGTATGGATTTTATATAATTGTTTAATTATTATTTTTTTATCATTACTCAATTTCTTGCTTTTTTTGAAATGAAAATATAATAAATAAATAAGAAATTATTGATCATTTCGATTGAGTTGAGTTTAGATCTGTTAATAACAACACAGGGGGGTCGGTTGGTTGGTTTCTGGAATTTAATGAGCTGGTTGTTGTTGATTCATTCGAAATCGGAAAGAGGTGTAATTGGGAGTAGCTGATTGGGTAGAAGTACAGTTTAAGGTCAACAGTCAAATGCCGGAGGAGGATTTGGTTGACATCAAGTTCAGGCTTTACGACGGCTCTGACATCGGCCCTTTTCGGTACTTGTCGGCCTCCACGGTCGACATGCTTAAGCAGCGAATTGTCTCCGATTGGCCCAAAGGTTGCCCCTTTTTGTCTTGTCTAAATACCTACTTCCGGAAAAACCGGGTCCCAATGTTTGATTTTGTTTTAAGTAATTTCGGTTATTCTGGGAATTGGTGTCTTGTGTTTGAGTTTTCTATTTCTGTGTTGGGGGTGTGATTTCGTTGGTTGAAACACTTAGAAGTGAGAATACTGGGTTATTTATACGTATAAACAAAACTCATTTCTTGTTATAGGATGGTGGTTCTATGCAAATTACTAACTTTGGCGAAAATTTGGAAAGTCTTAGAAAGGAATCAAGTAGCTTATCAATGACAATTTTGGAATTAGTAGTCACTCTGTATTATCTGTTTATATCATTTCAAAAGTTAAGTGCTTCTTTCAGAAACTTAGAGAATATATGTAATTTTGAGTTTGAATGGTTTATGTCATGAGCTTTACTTTTTAGTAATATGATGCATCTGAGAATGCATTTATTACCTTCATGAAGAAGTACTGAAAGATCATATTGGTTTGGACTAGAAGCTGCAGAAAGATATCTGATTCTTTGTGACCCCTTGTAATTTACATGCAATTTGGAAATAGAAAAGATTGTTTATGGATGCTTGCATTGTTGTGAAAATTTTGAGATGCCTGTTAAAGGTTGCAATATGATGATGGATGCAAACTAAGATTGCTCGTCCAGACCTTGCACAGCCAGCTGCCAAGAATGATAAATTGTAGATTTCTCAATCTAAAACTGGCAATCTATCAGTATGAAATAGCCTGGCATTTAGAGGGGTTTCTGTCTATTTCTGTTGTTAGATTTTTTTTTCTCAATTTTCTTTTTGATTTTCTTATATAGGTAAAACCATTAATCCTAAGGCAGTGAATGAAATCAAACTGATATGTTCTGGTAAAATTTTGGATAACAACAAGACTGTTGGTCAGTGTAGAACACCCTTTAGCGACGTTGCCGGGGGTATCATCATAATGCATGTTGTTGTACAGCCTTCTCCAGCAAAAACTAAAACAGGTATTTCCCATCTTAATCTTATATCCACACACATATGATATGTTACTCTATCATAATGGTTGTTGATTATTTTTATAGGTTTATAAAATGCGCTTCAATGTATTTAATATGTCAGCTGAAAATTGGACTTGCAGGAGTTGTTTCTGTTATTTGTTGAGATGTTGATCTTTGGAACTTAATTTATTGAAGCTTTCCGTCAAAAATTTCTTACTCCACTTATTTCAAGTAAGGTTGATGTCCGTTTTGAGATTAGTTTTCTTTTTTGTGAACTAGTAGGCATTGTTTGTCATTGAAAGACATATTCCTGAGGGTTTCTGAACTCCAAAATGGTAACGCTTTTAATTGATGAAAATGTTATACTTGAAATTCATTTGTTGGCTCAAGACTATTTAGGTGACTGTTCATTTTTTAAACTTTAATTTGAACTGTGTGGGGTCATTTGATTTTCTTGTGGCCTGATCTGCTTGTGTATCCAACAAGAGAAGCTTCTAATAACTAAGAGTAAAGCGTCCAGACTGGCCGATCATGTGTTTGTTTGGTAGAGAACTGACTGCCTTTCCACTAGTTAGGTAACATTCCATTAATGGAATGGCTCATTTTAACTTGATATTTGTAGTGAGATTTGGGATGGAATCAGTATGTGTGAAAATCTAGGGATAGAACACCATGAGCTGTATTATTCTAATATAAATCATCTTTTTCCTCAAAAACTTCCTAATTGTGGGGCCAACAGTGGGTTAATTTGTCTTTGGTGAATGTTATAAAATTTGCTTTAGGAATATCTAAATGATCTTACTTAACTGCTACTCAACTTCATATTCAAGCTATCTGTTTGTTGGCCTATCTTCTGTCATCATGTTGAAACAAGGGTTACCTTTCAGAATATTACCTTTACGCACTGTTGTTAACTTAAGATCCTTAATCTGAATCTGCATAAATTTTATTGTTAGTACTACTATTGTTTTGTGCTACAATACTTGAATGCTATGTATAGTTTTCCAAACAATGGTTTGATTGATGTATCATCCATTTCTCATCATGCTTGTAGCTGGAATCTTTTTATGTAACAATCTTTTGGCTTTTCAACAGAAAAGAAGATTGACAAATCTCCCAAGAAAATTGTATGCTCTTGTTCCATACTGTGAAGGCAAATATGTTGATATTCAGTGAAATTGTCTACCGAGCATCGATGCTTTAAACACAGAAACTGATATTCTTTGGGCATCAATGTAGTTGTTGCAGTATTCATGTGTAGCCAAGTGCTTTAAGTTACCAAAAATGGTGTCTGTGTTGCTTCTTCCTTGTTCCAATTTCTCATCTCCTTTCCTCACTTTGTTATTTTAAGACCTCGAAGCATCTGTAGCATTTATAGAAATAATTGTCCTCTTCAAGCTTTCTATACATTTCAGAACAATTCCAGAAGATTTGCATTTCAAAGACTCGTATTCTTGCAAGTTTGAGGGTGGTGTACAAAAACTACGGTTAATGCTAACTACCATCTCTAATGATTCTAATGCAAGTTCGGTATCCTTGGTTTGAAGCAAGACATCCTTAAAATCAATATTGTTGTTGATGCTGGAGAATGTGTTCATACACTTTAGCAGCAGTGTTTGAGTTTTACTTCGGGTTTGTGAACTTTTGATAGTGCCAGGAAGGAAGGGAAAAAAGAAGAGGAAATGGGTCATGGAGGGGCTCTGGAATCAGGATAGGTAGATAGTAAGTGTAACAGATTCAATTGAACATAAGTTCTCAAAGATACAAGGTAAAGGCTCTCAATAACGGGAACTCGCTACAAACATTTGTCAGTTCACCTACCAAAAGAACAAGGGTGAAACTGGAGTAGGGGGGACTACAACAACATGGTAAACAAAGGCCCTAAATTCTCTGGAAAACTCTGTCCGCTGCTGATATTGTCTGTTCAATATCTTCAGCAGTATGAGCCAAACTTGTAAACCCGGCTTCAAACTGTGATGGAGCAAAATATACACCTTCCTCCAGCATTCCTCGATAGAACCTGGCAAACTTGGCGGCATCACTTTTCTTTGCATCAGAAAAGTTGTGAACAGGACCTTCCGTGAAGAAAAACCCAAACATCCCTGCTATATACCCACCACACATAGCATGACCAGCCTTCTTCCCAGCATCTAGAATGCCTTGAACAAGTCGGTTTGTAATCTTATCCAAGTACTCGTAACTTCCTGGTTTCTGCAATCGCTTTAGCGTGTGTATACCTGCTGTCATTGCCAAAGGATTCCCACTCAAAGTTCCTGCCTGGTACATAGGGCCTGCAGGGGCAACCATCTCCATGATTTCTCTCCTCCCTCCATATGCACCAACTGGCAGGCCACCACCAATAATCTTCCCAAGGGTTGTGAGGTCTGGAGTTATACCAAAATACTCCTGAGCTCCTCCATATGACAGACGGAATCCAGTCATGACTTCATCAAAGATTAGAAGAGCATTATTTTCTTTTGTGATCCTGGAAAGGGCATGAAGAAAGTCTGATTTTGGAGGAATGAAACCAGAGTTTCCTACAACAGGCTCAAGAATTAGTGCCGCAATTCCTCCTTTATTCGTCTCAAAAAGATTTTCAATGGCTTCAATATCGTTGTAGGGGGCAGTTAGAGTTTCATAGGTTGCTCCTTGGGGCACACCAGGAGAGTCAGGGAGCCCCAGTGTTGCAACACCACTGCCTGCTTTAACAAGGAATGGATCAGCATGGCCATGGTAACAACCCTCAAACTTGATAATCTTCTCTTTTCCAGTAAAGGCACGGGCCAGTCGAAGCACACCCATGCAAGCTTCTGTTCCTGAATTCACAAATCGCACCATCTCTATGCTTGGAACTGCTTTAATCACCATCTCTGCCAGAATATTCTCCAGAGTACAAGGAGCACCAAAGCTGGTCCCTTTCTTCATTGTTTCTGCCAAGGCTGCAAGCACCTGCTAGTAATGTTAGTCCAATTGATTTGGCAAAGAGCATCAAATGTATGATACTAATCTCCTAAGTACGTTCACAGAATCCCAACCCAATCTATTCAAATGATGAACTGCCCACAAAAAGAAGGCAGTGAAGAAGAGTAAAACCTCATCATCTGCATGACCTATAATCGCCGGACCCCACGAACCAACATAATCAATGTACTCGTTCCCGTCTACATCCCACATGTGAGAGCCCTTGACAGAATCCATGACAATAGGTTGTCCGCCGACAGATTTAAAAGCACGTACAGGTGAATTCACACCTCCTGGCATCAATTCCTGCAAAAGGAAAGGGAAATCTCTAGGTCTTTGTAATATGACAGTGAAGCCGCTAGCAATATATAAGGAACCAATTTCGACACTGGAAGCTGAACTCTGCTTATTCATAAAAAAAGATGCAACTCAACAGCCCTAGCTCAAAAATGTGAAACAACTCAACTGCTATATGAACAGATGCCAAAGCTAAATGCTTTCCTACATATTCTCAATACCCATTTCACAGAAGCATTACAGTTGATAATGATTCTATCAGAACATTAAAATTTGCCCAGTTTCAAGGCTTCGAGAGTTCAAATATTACACTGAATTATACAACGCCCTTATCAGCAACCCTTAATATAAAATAAAACATTAAACAACACAATCCCATTTCAGATTCCAGAAATGAACACTAAAGACTGGAATTCAGTTTTAATTCCTCAATTCCAAGCATACAAACAAAAAGGGAAAATTTGGGCATACCTTAGCAGCATTGAAAATTTCCTCAGACTTTTGGAGGGTGAAGCTCTTCTTCTTCTCCTCTTCAACCGAAACGGTCATTTTGACGTAATATCGAGACGATCTAGATGGGGAGGTTTTACTCTGAAGAAGCTTGCTAGTAGAGCACGAAAAACCTATCCCAACGCCAACCCCTGTAAACGTGGCAGCCATGGCGGCTTTGACTCTTTTTGGGTATGCGATTCAAAACTTTGTGATTGGATTTCCCGTATTCTGTCTCAGAAGTTTTCACAAGATGGAGTAGTGCTTGGTCATATAGAAGAAGATAAGAAAGGTCAGAGCAGCCAATGTTATTATAATATATCACATGGGAACCGACCCTACCATCGATCCATCGCCATTTGCATATGTTATGAGTTTGGGTCTGTTAGTCCAAAACTGGGCTGAATGTGTTTGCTGAGATACATCATTTTAGGGTGTATTCAAGCCTAGAGGAGAAAGGACTTATTCTTTTTTTTTAAATATATTTCTTAATATTTATATTTCTTTTTTTTTATTAATATAAACATAGATACACTCTTTCAATTTAATGAATTTAATTATCAAAACTCTTAATTCATTAACGAATGTAAATTAGATACATTTAAGTGGTATATAACATATTCATCAACAAAATTTAACAAAAGTCTTCATTGGAGTAATAAAGAAAATTTAATAATTAAATTAAAAGATTAAATAATTTAAAATTTTAAAATAAGAAATACCTGTAAAGAATATTCCTTTTTATTTATTTTGCTATCCCTTTAGTTTAAATAAATGCATTCCTTCGTATATATGTCTTTTCTTTATTTTAAAAATGTATTCCTTTGGTACATTTAAATTAGGTATTAAAAAAACTTCATATTCAAAGCTTTCATTTTCTTTAACTCAAGTAAAAACAAGTCTCACACTCATAATCACAAGATGAGTTGTGTCAATACAATTTTTGAAGAATTATTTAATTTATTGCATATAATTGTTAGTCAGGTAGGATCAAGTAAGACAAGAGATTTAAGATTTAAATGGTTCAACCGATATTAGATAATCATAAAATTGATTAAAGATTGAAAAAATTAAAAAATTTGAAATATAATTGAAAAATATTGTCCTTATCTAGCAATGAATTTAAATTTTAATTTAAAAAGATTGTTAAATGAAAATTAATCGATTTTATTTTATTTTATAAAAACTTATTAATTTACAAAAATTAATTGATTGATTAGTTTTTAACAACAAGAGTTATTAAAATAAATCAAACCGAAAAGCTAAAAATTGAATTAGGAGATTGAACTTTTTAAAACTTTTATGGTTAAACCGGTCAAATTAGTTTGATTTTTTAGTATTGGTTAGGATGTTAGCTTCTTGAATAAATACTTTGTTTTAGTTCATTTTAAATTGACAAATTGCAAGATTCTTTTGTTCAAATATAAATCTCAAATCAAATTAAGGTGAGATAAAAATGTTTAAATACACTAAATAGTATATTTAAAGATCTAAGCCCATGTTAATTCTTAAAGTTGAGAATGAGAATTGGATGAGGTATCAAAAGGAAAACATTAAAAGCACTATGAAGATAGATTAAACCAACCTTCTAATAATATAATAAAATATGTTTTTAAATTAAAGAATTATTTAATTTTATAATATTAACAACAAATATATATTATATTAATAAAATAATTAAAATTTAAATATGTTATAAATAAAACCACCATTAACTTTATCTGTTATAATTAAGTAAACCTTATTTTATATTTAAAACACATAAATTATAATAAATTTAAAATATACTATAATATAATCAT
Source organism: Erythroxylum plowmanianum (assembly GCA_025531925.1). Lineage (NCBI taxonomy): Eukaryota > Viridiplantae > Streptophyta > Magnoliopsida > Malpighiales > Erythroxylaceae > Erythroxylum > Erythroxylum plowmanianum. The sequence continues at coordinate 38,138,996 of JANVCQ010000006.1, read as the reverse complement.
ATTTTTAAAATCACTATCTCCTATATTAATCAATGATTAAAAAACTCAATCGGTTTGGCTAGTCCAACTACAAAATTTTTGAACCATTCAACTTCTCGATTTGATTTAATTTTATAACTCTTGTTGTTTAAAACTGATTAGTTTATTAATTAATCGGTCAATTTTCGTAAATTGTAAGTTTTTTTAATTATAAAATTAACCTAATTTAATCTAAAATTAAATTAAATTATGTTAATTTTAGATTAATTGGACTTTCAGTTTCAATGGTCAATTTGAACTGTCTAATCTTTTACTTCAAAATGAAATTATTTCAATTCCAAACTTAAAAAATTTAAAGATAAAAATATTATCATGTAAAAAATTAAATAACATTGTTTTGAGTGATTTAAATAGATTCGGACTACGCAAATTTGATCAAATTTCAAAACTCTCATTTGAACCATATTTTGAAAATGTCAAATTGGACTTCAAACCTATTATTGTCTTTAATTAGAAAGTCTCAACTCTAAAAGCAATGTTTTTTTATGCATAGATTCAAAAAAATAGAAGCAAATTGAAGTTGTTAAATTATCGTTATCACATCCAGTCCGAAGTCTCACAATAAAGCGAGGTTTGAAGAGATTTGATAGTACGCAGCCTTATCCCTACATAATAGAGAGACTGTTTCCGGTAAACCCACATGCAGATATGACAATAAAAGAATGATGCAGGTTAAAGAGCAAAAAATAAAAAAATAAATAAAATTTTAAAAATAATTTTTGAATAAAATAAAAAGGAATTAAAACTTTTTAAAAATAATAGCTTAAAAAAATATTACATATCTTCGTTAGGAGATGCAAATCTAGAAAACAAAGTTTTAAGAAATTTATAAGATAAATATATCTTATATGTTGCAAAGTTCTGCTTATACCTGATGCGGTGCAAAGTTCTGCTCACCGTTTATCTGAGTTATATGTGTCAATCTTGCGTAGAGTCATCCTTGGACTCAGAAAATTTGGATAGCTAGCGGTTGAAGAAGCATTGCATAGCTTAGCTAACCTTCCTTTCTTCCTTTTAGCAATACCAAAATCTTTTCAAGCGCTTTAACTTCAACAACTGTTTTGGTGTCGAGTATCAATCAAAATACATTTATGGGAATTAAACTCCAAGAAGAATAACAGAAGATTTATATACAAACCGTTAGAGGACCAAGTGATAGCATGAGAGAAATGCTTCCATCACCATATTTCCCAACCAAATATTTTATTATGTTATATGATTCATACATTACAGCTCCAGTATTTGAATCCACCAGCATTTGGATCCACCATATAAAAACAAGCACTTTATACTCTTAAGTTAGAAAACAATCAGCAACATACAACACAAGGAAACACTTTTAGAACCAAACAAGTAAGACATAGTAGATCTCAACTTTAATGGTAACATTATAAAACTAGACTTGTCACTGAAAACAAAATAGCAACATAAACAAAAGCTTAAACAAACCAGATCTAAGAGATAATAGCGACAAATCGAAACCCTCTAGTTAAATAGCGACAAAATCAAAGTTATGAATACCGTACCGGGCTTGATACCGGATTGAGTTTTGGAACGAAATTATACCGGTACTGGTCGGTACTGGATACCGGGTACCGTTTTGGGTAATTTTTTAAATTTATAAAATAGTCCCTGAAATTTTAAAAAATTGCAAAATAGTCCATATTAGTATATTGTATAGTTGTACTGTATATTTTACTAATTTACTGTTTACATCAACCATGCTTTCAAAAATCTTAATAGTAAATAATAATGACAATTAATATGAAATAAGTCAATAACAATAATTTT
>JANVCQ010000006.1:38090314-38130865 GCA_025531925.1 Erythroxylum plowmanianum | reverse complement strand
AATTATAATATTTTAATTAATTAATTATATGGTAATTAATTATTATTAATATTTTAATTAATAATATTATAATTAATTAATTATAATATTTTAATTAGTTATATTTTAATTAATTAATTATACTCAATTAATTAATTGATTACAATATTTTAATTAATGAATGAATTATATTTTAATTAATTATAATATAATAATTATTATTATTTTAATTAATTATATTGTAATTAATTATATTTTGATTAATTAGTATTAAAAATATTTTTTAAAAAAGAGTCATTGTTAAAAAATAAATTTTATTTCTCTACTAAATAGAGAGTATGAAAGATTCTTAAAAAGTGAGATACCAAACTATTACCTCTATAATAATAATCAACAACCAACTACTCACTTTTCATTCTTTACTTATTAACCCCTTTCTAAAACCAACACCCCCTTACATTCTTATGAAAAAGTTTGATAACACGCACCTGACTCCTATCTATTAGAGAGACAGGTGCATACATGACAATAAAAATTTATTATAAAATTAAAATAATATTTTTTTTCAAATTACTATCAGCTTAAAATTATTTTTGCCTTTTTTGTCATTGTTAAGATTATAAAAAACTAACGGATTGATCGAAAATTTTAAAATTTAAGTATTAAATTGAAAAATTCTAAAAGTTTTGATATTTTAAAATTCGTTATTCTTAAATTAAATTACTGAATATTTAATTGATACAATTTATAATTATATAGTAAATAAAGTTATGAATTTTTTTGAGGGAAAATAAAGTTATGAATTGAAAATTTATTTTTATCCTTAAAATATTGCCATTAGTTTAAGAAATTAAATACTAATAAAAGAAAACAACAGAAGCTAACAAGACAGGCACTTTAGAGATGGCGGTCTGAATTCTTGTCAAAATTGGGACATGTATCTAACGGACAAGAAACCACATGATAACCGACCGCTCTTCTACGCCTGCAATGATTGTGTAATGTTTTCCAACATTCGACATTCTGTCTTCTTCAACATTTACGCCATGTAACCATATTCCTTGTCTGGTAGTGCAAGAGTAAACCAATAGGCACTGCAACCATTTGGCTGTCCTGTCTTTACTTTCTTTTGCACCATTAAAAATTATCAAGGACTACTTACGTCCAAAAACAATCTAACACGCAAATCAGGGCTTTAGAAGCCAAGTGTATTTTCCATACCACCAACTTCATCGATCATATTAAACTATATATTCCACTGATCACACTTCCATGTTGTATTGATGTATATACGACATTATACCACAAAAGCCTATATAAAGACAATGGTACCTGCTGGAGTACCCAAAAAAGAATTCAATGTAAAGACAAAACCCACTAGTGTGTTATCATCTCTCCCATGTGTCGGTAGTTGCTTGTTGCTATTGTACGTTTTCTTGCTCTTCTTCACAATGTTGGATCAGGAACATATCACAGTGGCGACGGAAAGAGGGTAGAGGAAGGTGTTGGCGTATTGAAACGAGATTGTGCCACCATTTACCAAGGGCCTGCCGTCGTTAACAAGGCAGTCATCATAGTGGAGGCGCTTGAAGATTTTGGGGTTGATGAGACGAGCAGAGCTGAACCAGCCACAAGTAAGGTGAATCCCAGAGATATCACATCCGGTGACACACACGTTCATGATCTCAACAGTGTACGTAGGAATCCCACTCGGGAGTGGATCTGTGGGACCTTGGTTTATCACAATATCAGCATTCGTACACTTCTCTCCCCATATTCTATCAGGCTCCTCCGTCAAAATTGCTAAGAAGAAAAGAAAATGAAAGCTTGAAAAGGGAATGCATAAAATAATAACCAAATAGCTATAAAACCTATACATGTATCAAGAGGGAAAAAGATAAAAGGCAAGGAAACATTTGGCAGGTCATTAATTGAAGACATTAATAAGCTGGACAGGGAAGCGTCTAAAGACGAGATACACTTTTGGAGGTGGTTCACAGGAATTACGCAGAAAAAGCTAGCAGACAAAATTAACTCCAAAGGTTATCTGATTGGGGCATATCATTATTCAAAGACTTGCTTTTCCATGTATGTGTGTTGTCACTTAGCTTTTTGATCCGCCTCTCTTTAATGAGCACCAAAATTTAATTGAAACAAAAAGAGAAATACTTTGCTTTCAACAGTAAAAAGCTGAACTTCAAATGGGTTTGGCCTACAGGCATGCCAAATTGACATCTTATCTTATACACCCAACAAAACAGCTTTTCTAACGTAGAAACAGTAGGCACCTTTCAGTTTTCAAGCTAAAATTTTGGAACTTCAAAGAAAAATTACTAGAAAAGGCTGAGTGAAACCCTCCCATCCCATCAAAAAGAGAAGTCTGAAGAAAGTTGAAATATGGTCACCAGATAGGGAGGGTCTAAATAGCAAACGGCGCACGTTAACATGAAGCATGTAACGAGAAAGAAAGACTCAGACGTGCACCCTCTGACACCCATTATCGTACGCCCATCTGGAGCATATTGCAATGGACTGTAGCTGCCAAAAACACTCAGTTTTGAGAACAAACGGGTACATACGCACAGGTACTAATTGTCTGCCTCTCCCCAGCCACAAGTTCAACAAATTGTGATGGTCCCAGTTCATCAAATTAGCTAAGGGAAAGAAAAAAGTCTTGTAGAGAACCCTTACAGCGACTAATTAGTAGCTTGCGATGTGGAGCTGACCCGAGTGTGAAGTTGCCATCTTTGAACGAGCCAATGGCTTCGCCTATCATCATTACACAAAAAGGGTAAGAGAAAAGAGGAGAAACTAGAAATGATTTTAGGCAATAAAGAAATGGAAATGATATAGAATCAGGTGTTTTGTATTGTAATGCTAAAAAAGAGCAATAAAATACGAAGCCGACAACAGGAAGAGAACAAAAGCATGGAGACCCCTCATGTCGCTGAAAGAGAGAAGAGAACCCATCTCGAACCGACCATTGTAATAATGGAAACTTTAAACAAATTGCGGAACAGAATGTCTTTAGCTAGATAGATGCATTGGAATGAGATACTTGTAAAATAATCAAACGCAAAAATCACGTAACATTGCATACACACATTATTACATAAAGATACCCACCTGTGATTAGAAAACTGAGCATGAATAGGAGAGAGAACTTCGATGGCAAAACGGCAGCGAGCCCGCAGCTGGAGAAAGCTCTCATGGTTTGAAGTAAGAAGCTAGTTGTGAGAACGAGGAGTCGGGACTGAGTGAGCAAGAGGCCGAGGGGATTCGGGGATGGCAGGAAGGAGGTGACGTCGTTTCAGTTTCACTGGGAACGAGGAGAGAGAAGCCTGAAATGCAAAACCATGTCAAATCAATAACACATAACAGTGGTGCAGATGATTTTGACTTTTGTGTATTTATATAGCACCTAATTAGCCTATAACAATCCCCTACTCTTAGAAGACTCGTGAGGAGACGATCACCTTTACCCTAAAGACGACGGCGAATCGTACACGGAAAAGAAACTCAACTTATTTATTAAAAAGAAATGTTTTCATCTCTCCAGAAACTAACAGAAGAGCTGTGGTTTGTCTGGAAAACGATTTTCCGGGAAAATAAGAAGAGAGAAACAGCAGAGCAGACCCACCGAATGACAAACTAAGCACAAGAATTCCATCACTCATCTATATATATAGATATATACACTGCATGCTCTATATAACATCCATATTCTAACAGAGATGGAGAAAGTGAAGAGTTGATCCAAACCTCACAGAAGAACGATCGAGATTCAATCATTCAATCAACGTAAGACATTGAGATAGAAGGCAAATTGAGAGGAAAGGAACTAAGAACGTGTCTAGGACTAGGGTTTTACTTTTTGGGAGGCTCGGTCTTCGAGCTCTCTTCTCTCTTGGATTCCTCTACTTCTCTTTGATTCATATCACATATACTACTGAACTATTTATTAATTATAAAGCGATGTTAACAGTGGTTATTGGTTAACTTTTAAAGTGTTACCACGTGGGCTCTTTAATTATTCCTCTAATTATGTAACACCTTCTCATTTATCATTGCACACGAACACGTTGCGTGCATCAGTAGCAACAAATTTAACTCTTTATACTCTGCACATTTATTACAAAATATAAGACAAGTTATATAGCACTTTGAGAAGTTAAATACAATTTAAGTTAACCAATGAGTATGTTCATATCTAATTTTAGACAAATTTATCATGATGGTGTTCAAATAAGAATATTTAGAGTGGTTAGGAGGAGGTGCTAAACCAAACAACAGGAAAGATAACCAAAATAATCATCAATTGTTAGCTATTAACTACTATAATTATTAGTTGATGATTGTCAAAATCCATCTTAGAGTGATAATAATTTTGGTGCTTCTAAAATTTAAGTATCGTAATTCGAATTATGCATAAGTTGTTTCGACGTAACCTTAATTTTGTTTTTAAACTGTCAAAGATAAGTATCCTTCTCTCATTTAGCATATGTTACTTCACTTCCTTTTCGTCGCGAAAGAAATTTTTGCAAAACAATTTTTTTATGATGTACATTATGAAAATTCACAAGTGTAGTAATTTCACATCAGAAAGAGACATAAAGATGAAAGGAGTTATATACAAGGATACCACTTATAACCTAATACCTTAAAGTTTTAGATTGATATATGATGTCTTGATTGTATATAAGCTCACTTGGTTTCAATATAAGTTCTTTCTTAGCCGCCTCAAAATCCTTTAGCGCCAACATCAAATGGATCATCATATTTAGGAATTAATCTCATGTGTGCTAACTTCTCACTAATCTTCTTACAAATTTAAGTTATGAGTGTCGACAATACTTTGACCCTAATAGTGAGATCAAGGGGTTGAAGATGATGATTTGCACATTTTTTCATCTGACACCTTGCTTTTCATAAGTTGTCTCTTGCCTTATCCATCATTTTTTGTCTATCCTTAACAATATTATAAGCAACAAGACACTTACCTCTCATTTGTTATTTTGTCATTTCTAATAGAGTGAGTGGTTGTTGGTCTAGCACACCATCTCAAACAGGCTCTTTTCTATAAAGGAATATTGATGCAAGATGAAGGAAATTGTGCACTATCTAAAAACTCCAACTACTTTGTATTGGCTCACACTTACAAAATATCTTAAATAATCTTTCATCAAGCATTGATCCTTTTTGTTTGTCTATCTGTTTGTAGATAATTGGTAGTAAAGCACTTAAATACCCCCTTCAAGCTGAGTAACAAAGTCTAAAATTTTTTTATAAATTGAGAGATCACTCAAAGTATCTACTACAACACCAAAGTGTTTCACTATATGGTGGTAAAATAATTCAATAAATGTTTCCACCTAATAAGCTACTATAATAGCATTGAAAATAATATATTTTGTGAATTGATTCGCCACTACCAACATTGAGGCCTTGCTATCAACCCTAGAAAATTCTACAAAAAATTTTAAGGTATTGATATTTATAGTTTTTCAGGATAGTTAAAGGATGTAACATTCTATCTTGCTTTTGTCTTTCCACTTTATCTTGTTGGCAAGCTAGTCAAATTCGACTATAGGCTTCAATATCCTGCTATATATGCAACTATACATAGGAAAGTAACAATAACACCATCATTTATTCCCTTCTCAGATGTCCTACCATTATGCATCATAACACTCATGCATAAGTTCCTTGTAAAGTTTACCAAATTTGGAAACAAACATTTTGCCACCTTTGTCAACAATCAACCCATCATCAAGCCAATATTTCTTAGTTATGCCACCTTGCAATTTTTTCCTAATTGATAACAATTACATTGACAAGTTATAGTAATTATATCCACTAAGTCTCCTACCATCTTTCTAATTTGGTCGATAGTTTATTACATACCATGAAAAATGTTTTCAACTTATTATTCATTTCATTCATAAACTTTGGTTCTAAAAAATAGACAAATGAAACTCATAGACAATGTATCACTGTAACACAATAAGAAGAATATTGTACCGTTTCAGCTGGCTAGAAAATGACACCTAAAATTTTGATTTGTTATTGAGCCAAGGTTTCGATTGGTTTTTAAAATAATAATCAATACTTGTCCGAAAATATAATTTTTGGAAAGTATAAGGACTAAATTGAACAAATCCGTAATTTCTCCTAAATTCTAACCCTAGTCATTGACCCTTTCACTCTTATAAGTCATAACATTGTAAGCTTTCTAGATTTTAGTTTCCTCTCCTCTCTTTACCAAACTCGTCTCCACCGTCTCCCCTCTAGTTATCTTTTCTCCTCACCTTTAGCCCCCTCTTTGCTGTTTTCTACTCATGACCCATAAACTCTTTTCTCATTTAGTTTGTTGTCTCCTTACCTTCAACTTTTTTTACATGTCTCCTCACTATAGCTCTCAAGTCTCCTATCTATTATCTCCCCTACACTCTGCCTTTCGTTGTCCTCTATTCACAAGCTCTTTGTTGTCCTATACTCACAACTTTGCTCTTTTCCTTGTTGCCCCCTCACCTTTATCTTATTAGCATGCCAATCACCTATCATCACTACTAATTACATCCATCAACTCATTATGGCTTGAACTTGAAACTTATTTTTAATATGTGTTTGAGAATTGTATTATATGTTTGAGAATGATATTTGATGATTTGGATTGCCGAAATGTGCAAGTAGACTTGTAAATGGGATTTTTTCAAGATTTGTGATATCTATGATAACACTATAAAATTACTATGAGTTCAATTTATTAGCATGTTAGTAAAAGATATTAAGCTCTCTCTCTCTCTCTCTCTCTCTCTCTCTAACACACACACACACACACACACAAACACACATATATTATAGGTAAATTTTTTTTCAAAGATTTAATTAGTAATACTATTAAGTTATTGACAAGTAGTCAAGTTCATTTAACTTTGAGATTTTCTCTCTTACTTAAACAATTTTCTTATAATGACAATTTTATAACAAAATTATAGAAAACCATAAGTTCTATTTTTTTAAATACCTTACCTTATTGATTTAATAATCATGTATCACCATATTTAATTAGCAAACCATATTTTAATTAGAAGATAATAAATTTCTTAAGCAAAACCTTAAAAGTTTTTGTCTAAATACATATCTGGTTACACATACAATTTTTGGCTCATTCTTGTTCTTAATTTGAACTTATCAATATCTTGGGTAAAGATCCAACTTTGTGATGGTAGAAGTCTTACTCAACATGTCCATCAAATCTTGTACCAAAAAAATATGATACATATTCTTGATGGTTACTTTGTTTAATGCCTAATAATCAACATATATATGTAAGGTTCCGTTTGCCTTCTTTATAATAGGATATGAATTTCATAAGGAGTAAGGTTACACGTACCTTGTTTCTAATAATTCACCCAATTATTTTTGTAATTCTGTCAACTTAGTTGGGGACATATGATATGAGGCATATATAGAAAGAGTAGCATTAGGTTCCAAGTCGATTTTGTGATAAATTGCTATCCTTAGAGACAACTCTTTTTGGCATTTTAGTTGGCATTGGATTTTGATAAGACTTCAATTAGGGCAATTGCATGTGGAACTTCCATCACAGTATTTTCCTTCACCTTAATAATGGTAGCAAAGTAACTGTGCACTCCATATTCTATTTTCTGTGACCATTATCGAGATGACAAGAGATTTGTTGTTTCTCCCTTTTCTTCAAGGAGTACTAAATTTTAAAAAAATATGGAGTTTCTTTGTGTATGGATATTGTTCCTCCTAGATGTGGATATACCATTATTTTGTGTTTCGTAAAATTTGAGACCAAAGATTACATTGAAGTTATCAAACAATATAACTAATAAATGAATATTTGACTATATTTTTACCCCCATATTTAATGTATTTTGCTTGATATTTTATATTTTTATCGTATATTTGGTACTTAATCTGCTCCAAGTGTATTTATAGGTGATAATTGCCTTTATGGATTTAAAGGAGAGGAATTCGGAAGAAAAAACAACGTAAAATGAAGAATTGGTAAATATGAAGGAATGCACACTTGTGTATATTGATTGAGCATTATCCCGTGGTCTTGCACTTTCACGTTACCCAATAAATTCTAATTATGCACAATTTGATGCATGACCATGGAGGAGACCAATATAATTTCATATAAAAGCGACATTTCAGAGGCAATTGGAGAAGGAGCAGACTTTTATAGGCGATTCCAAATGTGGAGTTCATCTTGAAGGGATGATTTTGTTCTCGAGAAATGGAAAATACAAAGAAATCATCGATAAATCTATCAGAATACAAGATCATACCTCTACATCGCAAGAATACTCGATAGAAGACAATTAAGGAGATTTAAAATTATGAACTTGTTGTTTTCTTTTTTTCTTTCATTATATGTTTGATTTCGTGTTTTGATTATATGTAACTAAACGTCCAATTAGTAATTAGGTTAGATGAACGCTATCTTGATACCTAAACATATGTTGATTTTCTATTAATGCAATTGATTGATTGATTTGATGCGTTCCAATTACTTGTTTTATTTATGTTCCAGTGTTCTGAAATATTAGATCGTTATATGATTTCATAAGTAGTAATTGAGAAATCATAGGTTTTAAGAGATCCATGGTAATTGGAAAGAGTTGATTGCAACCTTAGAGATATGATGATATAAATCTTCTAGATTAGGGTCAAACCTAATAGAGAGATTCATAAAATGGTATTGCAATCCTATCAGATTAACTTGAGTAATTCAGTTAGAAACCTTTTTTGTTTAGTTATTAGTAAACTCAAGGTCAGCTACTAGCATACCATAGGAGTCTCCACAGTCCAATAAATCATCAAAACAATTGCATGATAGAAGGTCATTCTATTAAGGGTTTAGGGGGATTCGAAAGCTAGATATTAATTACTCGATATCGATAATTTCCTAATGATTCCTTAATTTCTATTCAATTTCGTTACTTATTTTCTTTTACTTGCTTAGTTTTAGTTTCTTTTATTTAAAAATCTAAAATCAATCTTTAGGTTAGATAATAAGGGAATGATAATTATTAGTATTTATTATCTTCGTGAGACCAACCCGTCCTTGCTAATACTAGCTACAACTATTCAGTGTATTTGGAGTTTATTACATAATTGACTAACTCACAAAATAGGTCAACTAATAAGCATCATATTGGTTTTTTAAACCCAAACTTTAACATTTATATGCACTTTGTAACCTATTCTAACATCATAACCTAACTTTTACATTTGATCTTTTTCAACCAATTTATGATTTTGCTCACTTTTAAACCGAACTTAGATACTATTTATCCATAATAAAGGTGTGCATAACACTTGTAACCATTATCAATATAATTTATGCACCATTTGTCTAGATTATTAGTACAACAATAAGGTATGAGCAACACTTACCACACTTAACAATATTTTCAATAGTTAGAGTGGATACTAATGTTGCTACTTCACCCACCATTTCTTTTTCTACATCTACTATATCATTTAACTCTTCTAATTTTGGGCATTCCTGAGCAAAATAAGGTGCACTGCAAATGAAACAACCAATGCTTTTGTTGTTATCATCCGTTTCCATTCACTCTACCTCTTTCTTTGTCAATATGCAAATGTTTCCCCTCAAATTTTGGTTTGACATTCTTATTCTTTTTTTTTATCCTTATACTTGGACTGATTAAAGGTCCATGTTACCTCTTTTATTTTTGTTAGCCAAAAATCCACCATCCAATCAACTGAAACAATTACACTTGGTAGATCTTGAACACTTTACCAATGTAACTCAATCTTTGCCTAAGTTTGCAATCTAAATAGAAAAATAAAATGTTTTTTTTTCTCTTTTGACATATGTCAATTGCACAGAAGGAATTGCTCATTCAATTCATAAAATCAGTACTTCCTATACATTAATATGTTGCCTTCCTTATATTTAAATCATTGCCACTTCGAGCTCTCCTCCACAATTTGGCATTTCCCACTAAATACATACTAGTTGCATGACCTTGTCTATTTTGAAAACTTCAGCAACATAAAAATAAGGGCGCATATTGTAGAGAAAGTTTTTCAATACCTTAGTATCAAAAGCACTATTAAAATACTTTAAAAATAAGACCTTCAATTTAGATCAATTTGTGCCACTCCCTAGAGTATTATTAATTCTCAGTAGAGTCAGGGCATCTTCTAACACCCTAATAAGGACTTGAAATCAAGAAAAAATAGGAACACAAAACCAAACAATAAAGGAAAAATCAAGGTTTACTAGAAAATGAAATTAGTAACAGTAAATTCCATTAAAAGAAGGAACATTGACACAGTGTAAAGAGGACACTACTCTCTTATTCCTGATAAGGATCACCAAAATTTTGATTTAACCAATTCAGTTTCCCCTCCCGTATTTTAAGGATTCCCTTACACACATAATAAGCAACTAATAATAGCAAGTTGACATTTGGATAAGGCCTATTTCTTAACACCCCTCATAGAATAAATAATATAAATTGGAAGCCTATCAACACTCCCCCCTTTTGAAGACACCTTGTCCTCAAGGTGAAAATCTGGAAATTGGACTTTAACAGCTTCAGCTAGCTCCCAGGTAGCCTCAAAATCTGGCAACTCCTTTCACTTGATCAAAACTTCAAATCCCTTAACAAATTTTTGCATTAGTAACACTTTCTCTGGCTCAACCAAATTTTTGCATTAGTAACACTTTCTCTGGCTCTACCATCCATTCTAGATCTTGTCCCAACTTTAATGGCAAGGGTTACACTTGTTGATGTCCACTTATAACTTTTTTTAGTTGGGAAACATGAAACTTCAGGTTGATGTTTGAAGATGAAGGAAGTTTTAATTTGTAGACCACTGACCTACTCTCTTTAGTATTTTAAAGGGTCCAAAATACTTAGGAGCTTTTCATGTAGCTTTCTGGATAAGGAGTGCATTCTATATGGTCTCATCTTCAAATAAACCATCTCACCAACTTCAAAATTCATTTCCCTCTGATGCTTATTCGCTGTGAACTTCATTTTGGATTGTGCATAAGCTAAATATTGCTTAAGCTCTACCAACATATTGTCTTTTTCTTGCAACATCAGATCCAAATCAACAACTTTAGTAGTATGGTTGCTTACCCTCAACAATGGTGGAGGGTCCCGTTTATACACAACTTTTAAAGGGGTTATGTTGGTTAAGCTATAATGGGTTATATTGTACTAATACTCAGCCAAAGCTAGCTATGTAACCCATTTGCGTGGCTTTTCACCAACAAAACATCTGAGAAAGTTTCTACATAGCAATTAACAACCTCAGTCTACCCATCTGTTTGAGGGTGATAAGTAGTATTTCATTGTAGTTGAGTACCCTGCAATTTGATAAACCCTTCCTAAAATAAGCTTAGAAAAATCTTATCTCTATTTGAAACTATGGATCTCGATACCCCATACAACCTCACCATTTCTTTAACAAAGACTCTAGCTATTGTTTTGGCATTGAAAGAGTGTCTTAGTGGGATGAAGTGTGCATATTTGCTTAAGCGATTGACCACCACTAGGATAGTATCATATCCTTCAGACTTTGGTAATCCCTTTATGAAATCTAGAGAAATATCTTCCCAAACTCTTTATGGTCTAAGAAGAGTTGAAGTAACCTCGCGGGTACCATTGCTTAATACTTGTTCTGTTGGTAGGTTTGACATTCCTCAACATACTTTTTTACTACTTGTTTCATACCCTCCTAATACACATCACCCTTCAATCTTTTATAGATTCCTAGAAGATCGAAATTTCCACCAAAAACTCCATAATGATACTCATTTAATAAAACTGAAATAAGGGTCGAGTCTTTGGGAATAACAACTCTCCCTTTATACAATAAACAATCATAATTCAATAAATCCTTGGGCTAGACATGAGTCCCTTCTTCAAGCTCTTTTTTAATGCGACAAAGCTTATTATTTTTGTCAACTTCTTCTCTAATTTTTTCTTCTTCCAATACTCTAGGCACAATTAAGGTTGAAAATTGCGTGTTTTCTGTTGGTGATATTCATGACAACGCATAAATTGTACTATTCTCCTTTTACAACTTATAATTTATCTCAAAATTATAACCAAGAAGCTTAGAAACCCATCTCTGGTGTTCTGGTTGTACTAGTTGTTGTTCCAGAAAAAAGCTTCAAGTTTTTTTGATCTGTTATAATGATAAAATACCTACCCAATAGATAAAGTTGCCACTTTTGTACTGTTAAAACCACGACTATTAATTCTCTTTCATTGACATATTTGAATCTATTTCTGGAAGACAAAACTTGACTGAAATATGTTATAGGCCGCCCTTTTTGCATTAATACAACCCCTATTTTAGTCCACGATGCACTGGTCTCCAACAAGAAGGTTTGAGTGAAATCTAGTAGTGATAGAATAGGTATGGAAGTCATGGTTTGTTTTAGCTTTTAACAAGCTTCTTCACTCTCATCATTCCATTTAAACGCGCCTTTCTTCAACTATTGAGTCAAAGGCCAAGTTAATGCTCTATAACCAGCCACAACTCACCTATAATAACTCATAAGCCCAAGGAATCCTCGTAATTCTCAAAGATTAGTAGGAGAGGGCCATTCTAATTTCACTTTAACCTTCTCCTTGTCAACTTCAACTCCATCCGCTAAAATCCATTGCCCTAGATATTATATCCTCTTTTGCCTAAAAATGCACTTCTTGCTATTTAAATACAACTAGTTCTCATCTAATGTAGTGAAAACAAGCCTTGAGCGCTCTACATGCATCTCCATATCCCGATTATAAACTAATATATCATTAAAAAAAACACCAATACAAATTTTCTTAAATATGGTCGAAATACCTAATTCATGAGAGGTTGGAAGGTCGCAAGCATATTCTTCAAGCCAAACGGCATGACAAAGAACTCATAGTGATCCTCATGAGTTATGAATGCTAATTTCGGAATATATTCTACTCTCACTCAGATCTGATAATATCCCAACTTCAAATCAAGCTTTGTAAACACTGTTGTAACACACAATTCATCCAGTAGTTCATCCATTGTTGAAATAAGGTAACTGTTAGGTACAGTCACTTGATTCAAAGCTTTATAGTCCACACAAAATTGCCAACTTTCTTCACTAATAATACCAGGCTGGAAAATTGCCTAGAGGAAGGGCAAATCACCCTTGTAGCATGTATCTCACATACTAACAAATCACCCCTGTAGCACATATCTCACATACTAACTTCTAAATTTCTTTTTTTTTTAAAATATGGGTAACGGTACAACTTCACATTCACTGCTGTTGTCCCAGGTTCTAAGCAAATTGAGTGATCAGTAGACGGGTGGGGGTAGTTCTGACATGGGAGAAAACACCTTTGGAAATTTTGTTACGAGTGTTTTGACCAAATTTGGAATCTCAATTGTTACTTCTGGTCTTCTCCAGTGCTGATATGAAATAACTCTACTAAGAAACCTTCCCTATGTTGTTGAATTAATCTGGTCATAGAATGCAGAGACACCCCACCTTTGCTCAATTTGGGATCACCTTTCAGAGTAACAACTTGCCACTAACCTTAAACTGCATCCATAAGTTCTTACAATCAACCTCTATAATTCCTAAGGTACTCATCTACTGCATGCCTAAAACAAGGTTGATGTTGGTCAAATTAAATTGAAGAAAATCATCCAAAATTTACAACCCTTGCAACTCCAATCGTACATGTCTACAAATTCCTTTCCCCTTTACTGCATAACCATCTCCACCAATACCCCATAATTTATAGTTGAAGTACTGGGCACCTAAGCGGCTCTACAATTTCAGTTGAGATGAAATTATGAGTAGCCCTATAATCGATCAATATAATCACACCTCTCGGCCCTTTAACTCGAATTGTACCTAGAGCTTGGAAGTCTCCAAATCGGCGTAAAATCTGTTGCTTTACCTCTATCCAACTTCTGAAAGGTGTTCGTTCATCCACCCATCTAAACCACGCTAATGTTTCTTCTTCCAAGCTTATCGCGACTTCAGTCAACTTCTCCCCTTCCGACATCTTGTTAATCTCAAAGAAACACTCCACTCTATAAATCCAACCTTCAAGATTCTCTCCATTGAAAATGGGAAAATCTAAGTGACGACCACATTGCCAACTTTTTGTTATTTACGCTGAATTATTGCCCTTCCTCAATAACAGTGGCTATCGTGAATCGTATCCTACTGTCACTCAGCCCACCTTTTCCATTGTCACTGAGCCACGTTCATCTAACACCTCCCTTCCTTTTCCCATCGTCTTCATCCCACTATAACGGTCCTTTGCGTTTCACCTAATGAGGCCACCACTTGCGCTAAGCTCTGGGTGAGGTGATCAATTTTTGTATCATTCCTCTCAATGTTTCAATCTACTCGTGCCATATTTGTCTCAATCCTAGGTAACCTATTAATCCTGCTTCTTAATTCCTCAATTTCTTTCTCTATAAACTCAAATCTTTCCTTCCACGTTCTTGGGTGCCATGGATCACGGATCTCATACCAATTTGATAAGTACCTAGAATTAAGCAAAAGTAGGAACACAAAAACCAAACAATAAAGGAAAATTTAAGGTTTATTGGAAAATGAAATCAGTAACAGTAAATTCTATTAAAAGAAAGAACAATGACAAATTACCAATTAGAGAGGTCATTATGCTCCTATTCCCAACAAGGACCACTAAAATTCTATTCTAACCGATTCTGTTTCTCCTCCCGTATTTTAAGGATTCCCTCACTCACACAATAAGCAACTAATAAGGGACTCTTCTGGTTTAAGTGAGGTCGCGAGTTTGAACCGCCTTTATGTATGCAGCCGTTTAAAACTTGAGACCAGAGTTTTGTTTCCTGCAAAGGACCTACCCAACTTGAGCGAGGATTAGTCTGGATGTGAATGGTTTAAAGATACCTTCCTATAATTAAGATCCTCCTAGAATACCTCGTGGACAATAAAAAAAATAATGAGTTGACATTTTGGTAAGGCATATTTCTTAGCACCTCTCATAGAATAAGTAGTATAAATTGGAGGCCTATCACACCCTAACACATCTATTTGCCTCACCCGAAATGCCATCTAATTGCCACTGAGTTATTGCAAAGGATTCTCCAATCTGATCCAAATATGGAGCAACCAACGTCGTTTTTATCTTTTGAAATAAGGCTCGAGCCATGCTCTAGGTTAGTAAGCCTTTCTCGAATAGCTTCTATGTTTTGCCCACGCACCATTTGCATAACAAATGATTTTTAACCTTGCTTTTATAACAATTCTTATAGGGTTCAAGTTAAGGCTAAGCAATGCACCAAACACTTATTGTAATGAAACAAAGTTCCTAACTTGTGTTCTTAGGAACAAGTCATCAAACACACGGTAGTGTTGATCGTTGATTTATCAAACACTCAGGTATGTGGTTCTTTACTTAAAAATTATGAGGACAAAAACGTTAATAAGCCCATAGATAAATAAAAGTAGCTCTTTCATTCGTATAGAAGATTGATACAAGAAGTGCGAGGATTTGGCTAAGTTCTCTACATAGGAAGAACTGAAACGTTATGGGGCCGACTTTGTTATTGTACTTGGAAGTTGGCTTTCTGTCTGAAATTGAATGGGAGGGTATAGATGAAGCATAGATGAAGCACGTGTGTGGTACTTACATTGTTTGACCAAGTCTTGTATAGCTGTTAACATAAGTTAAATCTGCACATATTGTTATCTATTTATTAGGTAGTTTAAATTCAAATTCATCTCCTTGATTATAGGATTAATCTTGTACCAGAGTCATGTATTTAATTGCTTGTAAAGTTATCAATGAAGTTAAGCTTTTCTTCACAAATTCTTTACCTCTTTATGGTTATCAGAGCCTTTTCACTCTAGCCGAGCACTACCAGTTTTTTTTTTTCAGATCCTCACGCCTTAGCCTTCCCATTTCTTGCCATAATGACTGGCACAACTGTCAACGGAGATATCAGCAATGCCACCAGCCCAATCATTCAGTTTAATCCGGCCTCTCAACTCCCGATTAAGCTATCCGGAAGTGTTAACTTTTCCACTTGGAAGGCTCAATTGTCTATGCTGATGCATGGACATGATCTTTTTGGCCATCTTGATGGCACCAAGGAAATTCCCTCTCGCACAATTGGAGAGACCAGCAACCCCAACCCAGCCTACTGTTTATGGTTCCGTCAGGACCAGCTCATCCAGAATGCAATCATGGCGTCTGTCGACCCAACTATTGCCCCAACCGTTGCCAATGCTCGTTCTTCTCAGCATGCCTGGGAAGCCCTTCATGCTACATACGCAAACAAGTCTCAATCAAGGATTTTTAGTCTCCGTGACCAGCTTGCACGGCTTAACAAAGACACTCAGACAATGTCCGACTACCTTCATCGGGTGCGAGCCTTGGCCGATGAGCTTGCTCAAGCCGGTGCCCCTCTTGCAAATGAGGAATTGATCGTCCAAATCTTACGAGGTCTAGGATCCGACTATCGTGAGATCTCAGCCGCTATTCGAGCTCAGGATACGACTATTACGTATGAGGATTTGTATGACAAGCTGATGGATCAAGAAGTTTTTCTTCAACATGAAGAATCCAAGAAACCGGCAGCCACTATTACTGCTGCAGTTGCTCAACGCACTACGCCATCCACTACCACCTATCCTCCTCGTCACAATCGACGCAATAATCAATCCTGGCGTCAAAATGGTCGGTATCAAAATCAATCCTCTCAGTGGCGTGGCAATAATCGTTCGAATAATGGACGCAAAGGTACCGCTGATTTGGTTTGCTGCCAACTGTGCAAGAAACCTGGTCATGAGGCTGATGTGTGCCGATCCATGTCTCATAATCATTATGAAGCCAAAGCCAATTATGCCATGGTGCAATCGCCTCATACCGATTCTTGGTTGATAGACTCCGGCGCTTCACATCACATGACATCTGAGCCGCATGATATGCCACGATACTACGGCAATGACGGTATTACAGTTGGGAATGGTATGAAGATCCCAATTACTCATTCTGGCACTACTCAATTAATTGCATCTAATACTTCTTTCATGCTTTCTAATACTCTGTGTGCACCCGATATGAAACGTAATCTTATTTCGGTTTCTCAATTTTGTCGTGATAACAAGGCATCTATTGAATTTTTTCCTACTTTTTTTTGTGTGAAGGATCTCCAAACGAGGACACCATTGGTGCACGGACGGAGTAAAGATGGCTTGTACGTATGGCCTCAACCGACGCAATCACCACCTCAAGCCCTTACCGCCTTCAAAACCACTCCTCTTGATGTCTGGCACCATAGATTAGGTCATCCTCATTTAAAGATTCTGAACTTTATTTGCAGCAAGTTTTGTTTACCTACTTCAAATAAAGACAATTTTCAATCCTGTAATTCTTGTCAGTGCAATAAATCGCATAGGTTACCATTCAAAGAGTTTACTTTAACCAGTACAAAGCCTTTGCAAACTGTGTTTAGCGATCTCTGGGGTCCCTCACCTGTGCTTTCCATTGATCAGAAATTATATTACTGCATCTTTGTTGATCAATATACCAAGTATACTTGGATATATACACTGAAACGAAAAAGTGAAGTCAAAGAAATTTTTCCAACCTTGAAACTGATTCTTGAAAAACATTTTGCAACACATATTTTGTCTTTCTACACTGATGGTGGCACTGAATACAAAAGCCTTGATCCATATCTTACAACTAATGGTATCGAACACCTAGTAAGCCCCCCCTACACCCCACAACGAGTTGCCATAGTTGAGCGCCGTCACCGGCACATTGTCGAAACCGCAAAAACCTTGCTCTCTCAAGTTGAATTGCCGCCCTCCTTATGGTCTTTTGCCTGTCATCATGCTGTGTATCTTATCAATAGACTACCCACACCGTTGCTGCACTATCAATCTCCCTATGAAAAGCTATTCGCCAAACAACCAGCCTATGCAACCTTGAAAAGCTTCGGATGTCTATGTTACCCTTGGCTAAAACCATATCAAAATCATAAACTCGATCCCAAATCAACACCATGTGTGTATCTCGGTGTGTCTCTCAGTCACCATTGCCACATATGTTATGATCCCATGACCAACAAGCTCTATTTGTCCCGAGATGTCACCTTTGTCGAAACTGAATTTCCATACAAAACACGGTTTAAACACTTGCTGCCAAGAACAAATGTTGCCTGGGATATGTCACCTATTGTCAGCCAAGATCGACAATCAATAGTACCTCAGCCTCCCCATGAGCTGCCTCCACCGATCATTGTTCCCTCAGCCACAGCCGACTTGTCACAAGCCCAAACATTACCACCGCAACAAGCCATCGACTCCGGTGCTGATCCAATGCAGTCCTCGTCAAATCAAGGTAATTCAATTTCACACTCTACCATTTCATTGCCTAATGTTAGTTCACATATTCCTAATGTTGTTCAGCCAGAGAGCACTACCCCTCCCTTACAAACTGATACCACCACCCTCAATGCCCAAACCAAGAGCATCACCCAGGCTTGCCAACCCACCACCTCCCAAGCTGAAATCGATAGCCTTAATCCTCTTTCCTCTGCCACCGTCCCTTTACCAGCCCATAATCCTACCTCAACCTCCAATCGTGTTGTCACCAGGTCCCACAACAACATTTTTAAACCAAAGCCAAAATTCAACTATGTTGCCCATTTATCACCTGATGTTGTCCCAACCACTGTTAAACAAGCCCAAAAACACAAAGAGTGGAGGGATGCAATGAAAGAAGAGTATGATGCATTAATTAGAACTAATACTTGGGACTTGGTTCCTCGGGATGACACAAAAAATATTGTTGCTTGTAAGTGGATTTTCAGGATTAAACGCAAATCAGATGGGTCGATTGATAGGTACAAGGCACGGTTGGTTGCAAAGGGGTTCACTCAACGACCGGGAATTGATTATCACTCCACCTTTAGTCCAGTTGTTAAGCAAACAACGGTTCGGATTGTTCTTACTATTGCTATATCGAAAAATTGGGTCATCAGGCAACTTGATGTCAATAATGCGTTCTTGAAAGGAGACCTCAAAGAAGAGGTCTACATGTCTCAACCACAAGGGTTCGAAGCATCAGCAGCTCCAAATCATGTTTGTCGCCTTCGGAAAGCGATTTATGGACTTAAACAGGCTCCTTTGGCATGGTACTTGGCTTTGACAAATTACTTGCATGATCTTGGTTTTAAAAAATCAAAATCGGATCCATCTCTCTTTATGTTCAGCCATGGTTCGGTTCAGATATTTGCTTTAATTTATGTTGATGATATCATACTTACGGGCAGCCATGAGACCGCTGTTGCAAGGGTTATTGCCTCCCTTCATCGTCGGTTTTCTATCAAGGATCTGGGTCAACTTCATTATTTCTTGGGAGTTGAGGTAACTCGAAATGAGAACAGTTTGTTTTTGACTCAGACTGGTTATATTGATGAACTATTGGCCGCTGAAAATATGCATGAGTGTAATGCAGCCCCGACATCGATGAGTAGCTCTGAGGTGCTCACATTACACGATGGAGCCCCTTCCTTTGATGCCACACGATACCGCTCTGTTCTTGGGAAACTACAGTACCTTTCTTTCACGAGACCTGACATCAATTATGCAGTCAATAAGTTGTCTCAGTTTATGCATCGACCCTCGGAGTTGCATTGGAAATCTCTAAAACGTGTTCTCCGTTATTTACGCGGTACTTCAAGGCTTGGACTGCACTTGCGACGAACGACTAGCACAGTTTTATCTATGTATGCTGATGCCGATTGGGCAGGGGATACTGACGGTCGACACTCCACTTCCGGACAGATTCTCTTTCTTGGTGCGAATCCGGTGAGCTGGTCTTCTAAAAAGCAACAAACCGTAGCTCGGTCCTCAACAGAAGCCGAGTTTAAAGCTGTTGCGAATTCTGTATCTGAAGTTTGCTGGGTTCAAAATCTGCTTGCTGAGCTTCGTATCTTCTCACCTAGTGCTCCAACAGTCTACTGTGACAATGTTGGTGTCACATATCTCAGCAAGAATCCGGTCATAAACACGAGAATGAAACATGTCGCAGTTGATTTTCACTATGTTCGCAACAAAGTTCAACTCAATGAACTCAAAGTTGTTCATGTCCATGCCCATGATCAACTTGCTGATGCTCTAACCAAACCATTGGCGAAGTCTGTTTTCCAGCACCACTTATTCAAGCTTGGAGTTGCTTCCAACTGCAAGCTTGAGGGGGGCCTATAGATGAAGCATAGATGAAGCACGTGTGTGGTACTTACATTGTTTGACCAAGTCTTGTATAGCTGTTAACATAAGTTAAATCTGCACATATTGTTATCTATTTATTAGGTAGTTTAAATTCAAATTCATCTCCTTGATTATAGGATTAATCTTGTACCAGAGTCATGTATTTAATTGCTTGTAAAGTTATCAATGAAGTTAAGCTTTTCTTCACAAATTCTTTACCTCTTTAGAGGGAGATGCATAAAAAAAAAAAGAAAAAAAAGAGCTGGGCAACTTCTAGCACTCAACTCGCTCACTCGTCCTGAATGTTTCTGTTTCTCTACCAACTAAAAGAGTCATCTTTGTAGATATGAAAGGATCAACATTTTTTAGAATTAAATCACTACATTTCTTGGTAGCAAAAAGTTATATTAAGAAACTGGAAGTTTTAGGCAAGGCAATTCAAAATATCATCCCTGTACATCCGTCTAAGAACTCACATTGTAAACTTTGTCCTACCAAGATGAGTTGAAACGAAACCAGAAACACTGTCAGTGGTTCCCCTGAAGCGCATCAGCAAAATGAAGATCCTCCAGGATTAGCAAGTGGATTTATACACATGAGCCTGTCCTTAATCTTTCAAGTTAGAAGACTTCATCTTTTCAGTAGCCTACCCTTGTCTTCGAGCTCCTGAATGGTATTATATGCATCCTACAGGAAAAGAAACAGCAACATTTTAGTAACCATTTCTGCCAGAAAGCCAAAATTGAAAACAAAAATGGCAGTTCATTTAGGGAGCAAAAACCTTTAGCTTCTTTCTCAAATTCTCCTCCTCCTTGTCCCGTCTCTCCCTTTCCTCTGAGAATATATCAATCAGACTCTCTTGCTCCTTGTTCAATTCTTCAGCTTTTTCTTGTGCCTCTTGTAGCTGGATCAAAAGAACAAAAAAGCAAATTTAGAAAAAAAGGAAGAAACAAAAGCTTATGCTCAGTCCCACTTTTCTTGGAGGGGGAAGAGGGCAAATTCTTGCTACGGTAAACAAGTCTGAATTTCAATAAATTTGAAACTTAAATATCAACAACTATGCATGAAAAAGCTTGATGTATGTAAAAATATATCAAGCATACATAGATTTGGACCGGTCATTAGTGATGCAAAAAAATCAAGCTTTTACAAGTCAAATACCTTTCTCTCAAGAGTTTTACAGTTCTCGCACTGTAAGACATTCGGCAATTTCCCAGGAATCCCTTCCTTTTTTTTCAACCTACAGGCAAACCGAATTATTGAAGACTGAAAGTGGAGAACATTAATTGAATGAATAGAAAATTTAATCACCTTTCCTTCAGATCACGGTTCTCTTGTTTCAGTTGTTCAATAATATGATCAGATTTGGCAACATCATGCTCTTTGTCATCAAATTCATCTACCTGTCAAATGAAATTATTCTTTTGACACAAGTACCTAAGGTCATGCTATTAAATGACGAAAAACTCAATGGTTTTTATAATTGAATGACATTATAATACTCCGATAATTCCCTTGGCTGATATTATAAAGATTATCATACCACCTCAGAGGACCCAAGTGCACCATATCTGAAAGAGCATGAAAATGGCACTAAACTGACTAATTCTAGTGAGAAATTTTTACAAATGTGTACCAACCTTTGACTGTGAATGTCTGACAGCTCGGTCAGTTCTTTTTCCTCCTGAAATGCTATCTTGCTGAGATCTACTATCTTCCAAGCATGAAGACAACCTAGTTTTACGCAGTCTATTACTCTCAATAGGTTTCTTTTCCTGAGAAGCCTTCAAAGTGCTACCATTTGCTTGTCTTCCAGGAGGAGTGTTGTGTGTATCATTATCACTGTCATCTGCAGCAGGTGGTGAAGAAACTTCATAAGACTTGGTTCCTTTAGATGAAGGTGTTGTCTTTGCTTTATTGTTCCCCTTGCCAGAGTTGAGAGAAGATATCTTCCCACTCATTGTTTTGTGCTTCTTGGATGGGGATGATGTGTGTGGATGATATTCAGGAGATACTCCTGCATAAGCCATGAAAATTTTGGAGAACTGTGTAAAGGCTCATTAGAAAACATTGCCGACCACTTGTATGAGTAACAAAACAGGATATTTAATGCGAGATGAAAATCAAAATACTTGAAGATTCTGGAACATACCTTTGTCTGAAGACTCCTGCCACTGTTTCTTGTTTCTTCTTGGAGCATAGCCAATTTTGTGACAGTAAGAAGACCTGATTAAGTGGGGATTTATAAAAATTACAATTTGGACGACATTTAAATGAATCAAGTTCCTAAGAGTAATGTACGCCTCAATAGCAATTAATACTAGCACAAGATCTAGAGAAAAAGGAACCAAACCAGTAAGTCTTTTGCATTTGGATTAGACGAGTTTCAAGCCTTGCAAGAACTGTTGTGCGTTCAAAACCCTGCTTATCATGAGCTGGCTCAACAAAATTGGCTTCCAACACACCTACCAGCAAAGACAAAATATATCATAAACAGATAAGGGTTTTGTTAAGATGCAATGAGATATCAAAAAGAAAAGTACCTATAACTCCACGACCATCACTTCCTGCAGCATTCCAAAGCCTCCAAAATGGCTGTAAAAAACAAGTGGTTCATTAAATTTTTATAAAATTAGCTAATAAATTTATATAGACAACCACAATGACCTATGGAATCCTAAATATATTTGTTTTACAAAACAAGTTTTGTGAAACGATCGGGAGCTATTAAAAAAACCACTACTACAAAACAATCAAACCTTAATGAGACGATTTTTATGATAAACATTGAACCCCTGAACATCAATATGGTGTTTCGCATCCTTCACAAACCCAATAGTTACAACTGCAGCCATCTGAAAATATGGAGACAGAAATATTCAGAAATATATTCGAAAGAGCAAAGATGAGAAGAAAACAGCTGTAGTGAATTACATTTGCGTCCTTTGGAACCCCGTCCGCACCAGGTTGTGGTCGGTAGGTTATCTCCTGAGACAGCATCATATCATTTACTATATTGTGGTGCTCAACATCTTTTTTACGAAGAATAATTCGAAATCCAGGAGGAAGTCTCAGATAGAGAATAGAGGCATAACTCTGTCAGCAACAAGGATAAAAAAATCATCATAAGGTCATGTGCTCAAGATAAACACGATGCAATGAGCTTGGTAATCCAAGTTGTGGAAAGCAAGTGAGCAAGAATACTTGCCCTTAGTGAGTGCCTGTAGGTAAGGAAGTGCTTTGAATTGGGAAACTCTGCAGCCATCTGTATTTTCCTCTCATCTCGGTTGACGCCTCTAAGTTGGATATCCTTCCACATCATACAACAAGCATTAAAGAAACCCTCAATATGAAGAGCTTGTACTGTTTATTACAAAATAGAACAAATTATGAAGGAAAGTCATTGAATATGTACATGATCATCAGCATTGAAATCAAGTTCCAATAATCCTTCATCATCCTCCCAAAGATTGTATATTATTATCCGTGTCCCATGATCTGACATCATATTGAACTATAAGATGCAAAAAATAACAGGTTAATCACAAATCACAAAATTACTACTTACAGACATAAGCTATCATGTAACCTTTGTTGCAAAACGAGGAACAAATTGATGGCCATTAGTAATGTACATGGACTGATAGACACGAAGTCACACACAAGATATAACTCGCATATTCAATTTTATGATCGTATTCCAGACCGACAACATCCTTATGCAATCAGGGAATAGGAATAACAGGGTGAAACTGTGTAGGGAGTATCTACACACTTCTTTTCAACAAGCCACATGGAAAGAAGTTAGTATGAAACAGTTGCATGGCCAGCGTAATTATTTCTACATGAGGAAATTTCCACTATTTTATTCTTCCAGTACAACCACTAAATCAGTGTCTGGACTAGCTATTTGATCATCTATGCGTTGACTAAATTCAAACTCCATGCTTAGTCTAATGACTGGAAAGTAAGATATCATGAGGAATGTTAATCTGATTAAAATTACTCCAACTTTTTGCTGCTCAATTCCACAAATTCCAACATTGTATGATGATGTCAAAGGCCACAGACTTGCTGAATACTCTAAGCATCAACCTTTACATGCATGAAGATAGTTAGAAATTTAACAGAAGCAATGATGCCATAAAAGCATGATCATTAGTCATCAAGTTGCACTTATAACAAGAAGAAGAAGATATGCAGCTATTTCAGGGTTTCGTTGTAGCCATTTAAGTGCGAAGAATCACCTGGCAAAGCAGGTCAGCCTCGCTATAGAATGGAGACCATTGAACTATTGTTTCTACATTTCTATTCCAATCATCAGCAGAGAGTCGCAACATTTTGTTCCATCCCCTCCCTTCTTTCTCATAGTCGAGCTTTTCATATAAATTTCAACAAGCAAAAGATTAGAAAGACAAGACATTAACATTATTCTGCAATAATAAGCTTTCAAAAAGTAAACATGGAATTCACATTTTATGTGGACCATTGGAAAACATCCAATCTTACTTGTAAGCTAGATGCCCGTGATCCAAAATGGGTGGCAATGAATGACAGAATTACTTGAAGATGCCATGCAGCATAAATGAAACAATAAATGCATATGAGATAATTAAAGCTACAACAACAATGAAAGGATTACTAAAATGTTTGCAGAAACTATACTGTAATTAATGCCCCGTAAGCAGTGGCCCTACAATTATTTTTCCAGCGAAAGTAAATGCTATTCACAGCTATAGTTTGTTACCAGTTTTCTATACCTCAAAATGTTAAAGCTGCTAAAGAAATGGAAAGAATGTGCATCAAGCATTGAAAATTTTGGCAAAAAGAGAGTTTTGTCAAAAAAAAAACTTCTTTATAGACGGACAGACATGAATCAGAGCACATAGATTGATGATCATAAGTTCTTTTGGTACTTATTAAATGCATGGAGTATTACCATGGGAACCACAATATCCTCCTTCCCAGTGCTCCTCAGAAAAGTGTATGATAGCAATCCGATACTCTGTGTAGGCCTAAATTCAAAAGCAAGGCTATTAGTGGCATTCGGTTGATAAAAATAATAGAAAAGTCAATCAGGCATTTAACCACCTCCAATGTATTTTCTAAAAGGATCAAAGCTATAACAGAATTGCCTAATCATCAGACAAATGACCAGGATCAAAGCTATAATAGAAATGTCTCATTGATGGACCCAATGACGAAGTCATTGTGTCCATCAGGTTCGTAGCACCTTATGAGTAATAATTCCTGTTGGCTAAGAAAGTGACAATGACAAGCACTTGTAATTATTAAGCAAAATGAGGAAAAAACCTTTTTCCATCTTTTCCACAACAACGTGAGAACACAATGACATCTGCTCCCAACCTCATGGTACTTGTTTTGAATCCATTTCCATCTGATGACAAGAGTGAACAAGTAAACAAACATGGAAAACAAGCAATAAAAGCTCAGAAAGAGTCACTCCACAGGTATAGTTCTTTACATTGCCCAATGGTGTTAGCTTCTTTGCTTTTTGCAGAATACCCCAACGACATGCAATGCCTCATTTTATCTGGACCCATTCCACCCCCATTATCTGCAAAAAAAAAAAAAAAGATCAGCCAGCATATAATTAATTGGAGAGCTGCTTGAAACCAGCACCAAAAAGATAGTATTATTGGTGTTAGGAATAGAAAATAGAAAATTCAAAATCTACAAAACTTCACCTTCAATCAACAACATTTTGCTACCATCCTTCTTACTAGTTATCATGTCGATATTGACATACGTAGCTCCATTGCACACCTGGCATCAAATTAATAAACCATCCTATAATGCAAAGAGAAACTTCACCAGAAAGATAACAAAAAGTTGTTTCAAATGAGTACCTCATCCAATGAGTTGTCTAAAAGTTCAGCAAAAGCTGCAAAATCAATGCACCATATAGGTTAATGAACTAAAAACTCATAAGAAACAACGTCAAATATTTTGCCATCAAATTATACAATCAGAGAGGTAGACTAGAAATTTTTACCGCCAAGGGCCCACTTATGACTGGTTGCATTTGAATGCAGAAACTTGGGATGAACTCTCACATGATCCATGCCGCCTGTAGATTGTTAAAAAAACAAGAAAGCCCGGTCATTGAACTTTGCAAAATAAGAAAACACCAATGCAAGACTTCAGATCTAGAAAACACACCGAATTACATAGAATGTTAATTTATAGAGAATGCTAAAAGCAAAAGAATAGGATTCTTAAGGGAAAGTGGTAGAAGCTCGCATTACTAAGAAAGAAGGTCAAATCCTGGTAGATATAAGTGGCGGGGGATTTGTCTATAATTTTTACAGGATAAAGCATTCCCAGTTCACATAAACCATGTAACAACATGCAAGACAAAACTAAAAGAAACCCACGAATCTCTAATGCTTGCTTGGATAGAAAATAGTTTCCAATTCTGGCATAACCTGACTTATGCGGGAGGAGAAAAAAAAAAAAAAAACGAGACTTTTTTAATGCCCATGCAAACGGGAAGTTAGTTTCTTGAGATATTGAATTTAACAATTAAAGTCTCAATTAAGCTTCACATGCAAAATATGGGGAAAGAAAAGATTTTTACCGGAATTTAAACCCCAATCACCAGAAGGAGCACCCTCGTAGTCACCAGCTTTCCAGAACTGCTTACAACTCTGACCCACCAAACTCACACTCCCATTTTCCAGTGGCGGCGGCAATGGTGCCAGGAACCCAACCGGCAACACCACTCCCAGCTCGTCCAGTTTCCTTCTCTTCTTCTTCGAACGTCCTTCGCCGGAGAAAGAATCTTCGTCGAAGAAACCGCCGACGATCTCGTCGGGATCGGAGTCCGAGTCTGAACTGCTGCTGCTGCAGCTGCTATCACTAAGCTCAATAACTGAAAAATTGCCTGTCGAGGCGGCGCCGGCGTAGGTGCCGAGAACCGGTCGCGACATTCCCGATGCTTCGAGAACCTCTTCCTTAACTTTAACGTCCATAGCGCACTATCACAAAACAACAGAAACAGAATCGACGAATATAGCTTCCGAGATCTGAAATACTGATCGGAATAACCAACCGTCGTCAGAGTAGGAGCCCGTCGGATTTCACCGTAACAAAATTTGTTTTTATCTGTCTACTCTCGCCTTTTCTCCTTTTCTTGTCAATGTCGGATATAAGTACGAAGCTGACGTGGTTCGAAGCATAAATAGAAGGCGGTTGGCGCGTGCAAGCCACGCTCAACGGCACACTGCGCGAGGCCACTAGGTTTTTGAGACGTGTCCTAATGGAACGTCGTGTCCTAATGGAACGTGTGATTTAAGTCTTAAATCATGATTCTTTCTAAACGTTGCCGTCTCAATCACACAGAACCATGCAAACAAATTGTGGATCCCACTTGTTTTAACAGAATTTCGATTGAAGATAATTCGCAAGCATTAGGGAAATGATCTTCTGTTCCGCCTATGTTGTGCCTCCTGTGCCACAGGAACAGAAGATTTCAAGCCCAAGCATAAACAAAGATGATTAAATGTTCTTAGATCGATCACATTCCTGGTTATTATCATTTTGAATGGTACTTAATTATGGTGAAATTTATTATTAATATACTTGCACCAAAAGATAATTTTATAATTTTCGTTAAACTCAATTAAATAATTAGTTAAAAATGTTGAATGATCAGTCCTATTTTAGATCTTGGATGATGTGATGGATAATATATACAGCTTTAAAAAATAAAGACTGGAGTAGAGTTTTTCATAGGTATGGATGTATTATTATAAATAGAAGTAATCTCTTATCTTATTAGTTAGTATGTAGATAAATCCTATCAGATAGAGTAAATAGGGATGTTATCTTATCAGATAATATGATTGTGATGTAATCTAATTAGGAAAAAATGTGATCTAGGTAGTTCAGTTTAATTAGGATTCTGAATTGTAAGCTAGAAGAGCTTAAAAATAACTCATTAGAACCTTGTTCCATATATGAGATAGAGAGTGCGATCACCCAAAAGTAAGGAAAAGCAGAAAGAGGGCAAAGATGGTTAGATTCTCATTATTGTTTGATTATTTTTGGAATTGATTTAAGAGTTTGTTGATTGTGATATCAACTTTGGTTTCAATATCAAAATTTTGTGAGAAAGACTATTGTAGGGGTGAGAGATCAACTTTTCCTATAAATCCTTATTAAGTTAAGTGGATTTATTTGTCTGTTTGCCCTACATTGAAGGGTTTTTTCAAATTAAATCTTGATGTTTGTTTCATCGTTAGTTTCTCATGCTACAACTTGAAGAGTTATTTCTTGTTAGTTGTGATGTAGATGAATCTTATCAAATAGAGTCCTATTTAAATAGAGATGTTATCTTATTGGATAATGTAATATAATTTAATTAGGATAAGATGTGATCTAGTTAGTTTAGTCTAATTAAGATTCTAAATTGTAAGCCAGATGAGCCTATCAATAACTCATTAGAGCCTTGCTCCATACATGAGATAGAGAGTGCGACCACAATGTCCAAAAGTGAGGAAAAACAAAGAGTTAGATTCTCATCCTTATTTGATTGTTTTTGGGATTGATTTAACCGTTTGTTGATTGTGACATTAACTTTGATTTCAATCTTGAAACTTTATGAAACAAATTGTTATTAGAGGAGGGGGTGAGAGATCATTTTTTTTTTCTGTAAATCCTTATTGAGTTTAGTGAATTTATTTGTTGGTTTGTCTCGTGATTTTTTCCCTCTATATTAAAGAATTGTCCACGTTAAATTTTAATGTTTATTTCATTATTAATTTCTCATTCTCATATTTTTCTACTATTGCAACCTCAATAATATTTGGTTGTTCTTTTAAAAATCTGTGTATTTTTCTCCAAACAAAAAGCAAGATGACATGAGAAATTATCACATATTTTTATCTCTTTTACATTAAGTTTTTAATTATTTTAAACTTATTTGGCTTATAAACTATTTTATGGGTTTGACATCGTTACCAGACTTTGTGAATTAATTGCAGAGAAAAACAAGAAATTTAGCATTTTATGTGGTATTTTGCTATTTAGAATTGAAGTGTGGGCTTCATCAAAGTTAAAGTACACATTAAAAGGTGTTACGAGGAAAAATCTCGGGTTTGAAATAGAGTTGCAAAATTGAAGTTAAGACACTAAACAAATGTTATATTAAAATAGGTTTATCTTGACCTGTTAATATCATAATTGAGCGGTTTAAAAGCCCACATTCATCATACACATCTAGTGCTATGCTATTACGTTTATGAAGAAGAACCCTAAGCTAAAAATGATTGTTTTTATCATAAGATGGAGAAGGAGCTTTGTTTCAATTTGACAAATTGAGGAAGGCTGAATTAGTGGGAAGGACAGATCTTGTTGATGAGCAATATCTAATCTCCTAAAACTTATCCTTGATATCAAATCATGAGGGCTACTATTTTCAAACTAAATAGGAGGGATTAGTTCTTTTAGAGGCCAACAGTAGGCTTCACATAAAGAAAATAATAAATAGTCATATACCCAATTTGAATTCACTCGTAGACTTTGATGAAGCGGACACAATTAAATCACCAATAAATAGAGAGTGCAAAGGTAGTGTGGATTCTTGTGTCAACATCTTAGTTGTTGTAGCTGGCAATTTTGTATCCATATTAGGTGGTCACTTTATTTATTTTCTAATGTTTTGAAGATCAAACCAGAAGTTCAACTAGTAAGACAATATATTTAAGGTTTAAAAGGTTCAATTGATATTAGACTGTTATAAAATAGATAAATATTAAATAAGATTAAAGAATTTAAAATATGAAGGAAAAAGATTATCGTTAACCATAAAAAATTTAAAGTTAATTGAAAATAGATTGTTAAATAAAAATTAGTTGATTTATTTTTGTTTATAAGAACTTATTATTTTACAAAAATCAACCAATTAGTTAATAAACTAGTTAGTGTTTAACAATATGAGTTATTAAAGTAAATCAAACCGAAAAATTGAAAATCAAATCGAAAAATTAATCAGTTTAAAATTTTTATGGTTGAACTAATTGAACTAGTTGGATTTTTTAAACATTGCTCTTTTCTTTCAACAACTTCTTAATATAAACAATTGATTTCTTTTTTATTCTTCAATTTAAACGGAGCAAACACCATCTCCATTGTTTGTTGTGAGAACCAACACTTGCCATTGTAATCCTTTCATGATCAAGTTCTTCTTCATCCTTATTCAAATTTTATGTTAATATAATATATAATAAGAAGCCAAGTGGATTACTCTAATTATCTTGTATTTCACTTTAATTTACATGGTGGAATAAGATACGTAAAATCATTCAAACTGGAATAAAATTTATAAACTAACTACTAATGCTATTGTTAGGTAAAATAAAATTATGATTTACTAGTCAGTTTGTTTTATGATAAGAAGTTGACTAGAAAGCTTCATTTGGTTAATTTAATTTTGATTTTATTCTCTTAACTTTGAGGAATATCGAGACGTTTGATTGAATTGAAAGAATAATTATTTCACTTTTACGATTAATTGATTTAAAAGAATAGATGTTTAGGCATAGAACTGAGTAATGAAATTTTAATTTACCCTAAGTAATTTTTAGAATTTATTACTTAAAAATTTTAATTACAAATTCCTTGTTCCTTTAATTTTAGTACCTTTTAGGAATACTTAGTGAGCTTTCCCTTAGGTTCGACTTGGTTATTATTGTATTTCTACAAAAAGAATTCTTTAGAGGTTTCGATTACTAGCTAAAATTTTGGCATTATTGTCAGAGAAATTTTTACATAAATTTCCTTTAATAATGAACTGATTTATCTTAAGATCTTCTGGTACATGTGAACTAGTTTTTAATCAAGAGATTGAGAAGACCGTAAAAGCAAATAGGAAGGAAAAAAGGCAAGAGGATAACTTAATCAATTTTCACGTCTTTTGAGTAATGATTATGAAAGTGAAAGAAAGAAGTTTTCAAAGAAGAAATGGTGGAACAAATGATGTTAATGGAGTTAGTAACATATAATATGAACCAACAACTATTGTGAATCAAATTTTGAATATTGATGTAGTTTTTTAGTTAAAATTGGGGTTGATTCATCTATTACCTACTTTTTGTTGCCTTGTAAGTGAGGGTCCCTATAAGCACATGAAGAAGTTCTATGTCATTTGTTAAACCATAAAGTTGCAAGGAGTTTAAAAGGAACAAATAAAATTAAGAGTTTCCCCATTCTTGTTAGCAAACAAAAAGGATTGACTATACTAGTATATTAAATAAAATGGAGGCAAATGTAAGCAGAGGAGCTATTATAAAATAGACTTCTATAGAATGAAGAACAATAGATGTAAGTAGAGGAGCTATTATAAAAAGACTTCTATAGAAGCAAAAGATTTAAATAAAACGGAGGCTAATGTAAGAAAATTACCATCTCAAGTAAAAATTAACCCCAGATAGAATGATAGTGCTATGACTCTTTGGAAGTGTAGATTGCCTCGCTAAACTCAATAATGCATGAGAAAAATAAAAAGGAAGTAGAACTAACAACTTTAGATGCACTAACATAAGAGCTAATTCTTAACATGCATTTCCCTATTCAAAAATTTTGATTGCACCTCTATTTCCTAGTAAGTTTTCATAAACAAAGATGGAGGAAGCAAAGCAAGAAATTTTATAAACATTTCGAAAATTTGAAGTTAATATTTCATTATTGGATACAATTAAGAAAATTTCAGGATATGAAAACTTTCTTAAGGAGTTAGACACTAGGAAGAAGAAACTAAAAAAATAATGGGAAGATTAGAGTAAAAGAGAATGCATTAGCCATCATTCAAAGAAAATTACCTAAGAAATGCAAAGTTTTAAGTATGTTCACTACTATGTATGATTGGCAATCAAAAGGGGGAATGGTCTATGCTCAACCGTAAAGCACTTGTTAATCTTGTACCACCTTCAATTTATAAGGTTTTGAATTTACAACCTTTAAAAGAAACAAGAGCAATCATTTAGTTAGAGGATAGGTCTAATTTTGCATTATGAAGGGATTGCTGAGGATGTTCTAATTAGATTAAATGAACTAATTTTTCCTCCAAAATTTTACAGCATTGACATGGATGATGAGTTTTTGTCAAATTCAACTGATATATTGTTAGGCAAATAATTCATGAAATGCTGCCACAAATAAAGATCATTTCGCAATTCCTACCATTCGATGAAATGCCAGAAAGACTAGCTAATAAGTCATTTTTCTACTTTTTAAATCAGTTTTCTAGTTATTATCAAATAGTCATAGCTTAAGAAGACTAGGAAAAGACGATTTTCACTTATACATTTGGGACCTTACCGACATATGCCTTTTTTGAATTGTTCAATGCCTTAGGTTCATTATAAAGATGTATGATGAGAATGTCCACCTATTTAATTGAAAATTGCATTGTAGTTTTTATGGATAGCTTTACTATTTATGAAAATTCTTTTGATTAATGTTTATATGACTTGGCTAAAGTTGTAAAGTGCTGAATATAAACAAACTTGGTTCCAAATTTTGAACAATTCCATGTTATAGTCCAACAAGGAATAGTTTTGGGTTATGTAGTTTTAGTTAGGGGTTATTAAGGTTGACAAGGCTAAGGATGATTTTATTTCAAGCTTAACATACCCTAATAATCTAAAAGAAATTTGTATTTTTTTTGTTAATGTAGATTTTTATAAGTGATTCACCAAAGATTTCTCAAATTACATAACCATTATCAAAGATATTGGCAAAAAACGTGCCATTTGACTTTGAAAAAGATTGTTGAGCTACTAAATTTGGCACCATTTATATAACCACCAAATTATGATATTCCCTATGAAATTATTTACGATGTAAATAAGTAAGTTGTAGGAGATATACTACGACAAAGAAATTAGAAAGAATAGTCATTCCATTTGCAATATGTCAAGGACTCTAAATATATGCTCAATGCAATTCTTCAACCATAAAAACCATAAATATAGAACTCCGATATGTTGGGATGAAGAAGGAGAAAGAAAGCTGATAGGACCAGAGTTACTCTAGATGACAGTAGACAAGGCCAAGTTAGTTAAACAAAGGCTTAAAGCGGCTCAGGATAGAATGAAAAGTTATACTGATGCACATCGGAAGAAGATGGACTATGAAGTCGGTGAGAAAGTATTTCTTAAAACGTCTCCTTGGAAAGGAGTCATGAGGTTTGACAAGAAGGGCAAATTGAGTCCGAGATATGTGGGTCCTTATGAAATTCTTGAGAGGGTTGGACCGCTTGCCTACAGGTTGACGCTGCCACCAGAATTGTCACAGATACATGATGTCTTTCATGTATCCATGCTGAGGAGGTATAGGTTGAATCCCTCCCACATCATTCAGACTACTGAGGTTCAGTTGAGAGATGATCTGAGTTATGAGGAGATTCTAGTGGAGATTTTGGACACCAAGGAGAAGGTCCTCAGGAACAAGACAGTTCAGCTGGTCAAGATTTTGTGGAGAAACCATTCTGCGAAAGAGGCCACATGGGAGCCTTTGGAAACCATGAAGGAAAAGTATCCATAACTCTTCAGTGACTCATGTATGAATTTCGAGGACAAAATTCTTTTAAAAGGGGAAGAATTATTGGTCCCCAAATTTTTTTTCTTGATAAATGAGCATGATTAGGTTAATTTTGGGATCTTACTAGATTAGTGTACGTTGGAATTAAGTGGCCTGTTTATGTTAATGAGATTATGTTACATAGGTGAATTGGATTAAAGTTAAAGTAATAAGTTACATAAGGGGTATTTTGGAGAGATCTCTTAAGAAGGAAGGCTTTAAGGCTTTGAAGGAGGGGCAAAATGGGAAGAGGAATTTATTAGTTTGCATTTTAAAAGCCAAAAATGTGGTGAGGAAAAACAGAATGGAGAAAGCATAAAAGTAATAAAGAAGGTGGAGAGAGCGTCGTGGGTTTAGAGGGAGAAAAGAGTTTTGAGCTAAGTCTTGATTTTTCTCAACCTTCAAAGGGAATTTTGAGAGTGATCGAGAAGGGAAAAATATAGAGAAAGATAAGAGCTTTCTTTTGAACCAAGTATTTCTTCATTTGAAGAAGATTTGAGGTAAGAGCATTTTAAGACTTCAGATTTTTGGAAGGAGTTTTGGTTTCAAGAGCTTAGAAAATGTATGAGTGTAAGAGCTTTATGATCAATTTATACATTAGCTTCTTTGGTTTCTCATATGAAAATCTCTATTGATTTGTGGATTTTGTTTAAGTTAAAAAGGGAATCAAGAAGGACAAGAGGAGCAAGAGGAGAGGCACACTTGAGCAAATTATCAACAAGAAATTCATGGTGGGTTACATTTTTATAGTTGACTAATAAGCCATAAATGTCTTCTTTCAAGAAAAGTGAAATAAATGTTTTCAACTACTTTCAAATGTGCATTTAAGTGTTCTTTAAATGCCTTGAGAAAGTGCTGCATATTCTGTGCATAAACTTTGTAAATGAAGAATGAAATGATTTTGAAAAGATATCATGCCATGAAAAAGCAAGTTTCTGATCTAGTGCCATTTTGGGTAACAAGTTTACAAGTCATGAAATTACATGTTATGTGGGTTCGTGGTGATCCCCTAAGTATGTCAAGTGCACCTGTCTAAAGGCTTCTCCCGCTTGCCCACTAGTGGCATGGAGCTCCTTCATGGACTCCCATAAGTTCACGGCTACGCAAGACCGTTATGCGAAAATGGATAGTATATTTTGTTTTAGATCCACCCGAACCAATTTGATGTGGCTTGTGTGTTCATGATATGTTGACAATAATGATGTAACCATGTTATGCATTATCATGAGTTTTTGCAATGAAAATGATTATTTCAATAGTTTTTGCTTGCTATCGATTATAAGATTGTTACCCACGGGCTTTAAGCTCACCTCCAATCTTCTCTCACACATTCAGGTGATGAGCAGGATTTCGAGTAGGTCAAGAGGCAAGGCAGCACTCCTAGTTTAATTATTTTATGTTTGAAGCAAGTTTTGTAAAGCAAGGCTTTAGTTGCATTTTGAGCAAATCAGGGATTATGTATCTTTTTGTATTTTGGGATTTGATGTATTAATATATTTGCGGCTTGAAATGCCCACTAAAGCTTTGTAAAACTTTTTATCTTTTAAGCAAATGGAAAATGTTTGCATATTTACTCATGACCCTCTCAAGTTTGTACATTGAAAATTTTTCTGTTTCATAAAGGAAACTTCACTTTCTGACTTTGGGAAAAATCTGGGTTAACCTAAGCTGATTTAGGCAAAGGTGTCTTATAGTAAGTCGTAAATCTTTCTGTCATCTTTCCAACGGTAGTTAGCACGAAAATCTTAGACGTCTGAGCTGAAAGTCAGGGTCCTTATAAGGGAAGATGTACAAGAGAGGAGATGCATCTTCTATCTTTTTGTCTCTTCTGTGATGACGTCATCTCCTTCTGAGTTTTCTTTGTGATGACGTCATCTCCTTTTATGTTTTGTATCGTTTGTATTTTGCTATCGTCTGTGTTTTGCTTCTTCTATGATGACGTCATCTTCTTCTGTGTGATGTCAT
Source organism: Erythroxylum plowmanianum (assembly GCA_025531925.1). Lineage (NCBI taxonomy): Eukaryota > Viridiplantae > Streptophyta > Magnoliopsida > Malpighiales > Erythroxylaceae > Erythroxylum > Erythroxylum plowmanianum. The sequence continues at coordinate 38,095,017 of JANVCQ010000006.1, read as the reverse complement.
CTCCTTTTGTGTTTTGTATCGTCTGTGTTTTGTTTCTTCTGTAATGACGTCATCTTCTTCTGTGTGACGTCATTTTCTTCTGTGTTTTGTATCGTCTGTGTTTTGCTATTGTCTGTGTTTTGCTTCCTCTGTGATGATGTCATCTTCTTCTGTGTGATGTCGTCTTCTTCTGTGTTTTGTTCCTTATGAGTTTCACTCCTTCTGAGTTTTACTTCTTCTGTGTTTTGCTGATGCGTTTTCTTCTGTGTTTTGTTGACATGCCTTCTTCTGCCTTTTCGTTTCTTTTGTGTTTTTGCTTTTGCCTTTTCGCTTCTTCTTTATTTTTACTTCTGCCTTTTTGCTTCTTCTGTGTTTTTGCTTATGTCTTTTTGCTTCTTCTGTCTTTTCGTTTCGTCTGTATTTTTGCTTTTGCCTTTTCGTTTCTTCTGTGTTTTTGCTTATGCCTTTTCACCTCTTCTGCCTTTTCGTTTCTTCTATGTTTTTGCTTCTGCTTTTTCGCTTCTTCTGCTTTTTCGTTTCTTCTGTATTTTTGCTTCTTTTGCCTTTTCGTTTCTTCTGTATTTTTGCGTTTGCCTTTTTGCTTCTTCTGCCTTTTCATTTCTTCTGTGTTTTTGCTTATGCCTTTTTGCTTCTTCTACCTTTTCGTTTCTTCTGTGTTTTTGCTTCTGTCTTTTCGTTTCTTCTGTGTTTTTGCTTTTGCCTTTTTGTTTCTTCTACCTTTTCGTTTCTTCTGTGTTTTTACTTATGCCTTTTCACTTCTTCTGTCTTTTCGTTTCTTTTGTGTTTTTGCTTCTGCTTTTTCGTTTCTTCTGCCTTTTAGTTTCTTATGTGTTTTTGTTTCTTCTGTGTTTTTGCTTCTGCTTTTTCGCTTTTTCTGCCTTTTCGTTTCTTTTGTGTTTTTGTTTCTGCCTTTTTGTTTCTTCTGTGTTTTTGCTTCTGCCTTTTCGCTTCTTCTGTGTTTTTGCTTCTGCCTTTTCGCTCCGTCTGTCTTTCGCTTCTTTTGTCTTTTGTTTCTTTTATCATTCACCTTCCCTAATCTTCTGTTCCATTTCTGACCCCCTTTAGAAGATAGAATCTGACCTCAGGGTCTTCCTCAAAGTTGTAGGTCTCTAAACCTTCTTTGAAATCATCCTAAGGGAATCTTCATCCAATATCCCAAATGTCAGTTATGCTATTTATCCCAAGGCTGTGTAAAATGATTAAGGTCAACATCTGTTAGGAAATAGTAAAAGTAAGTCTTCTTGGTGGGGGCACGTCACCCTTGCGGGACACACGTCCAGATGTCCCTTAGGCCGTCGGGCTTATGACCCTCAAGGGCGGGGTGTCCAACATCAACTTAAAAAAAAACTCAGGACAAGCAATTATGGGTTTTAATTGTTTACCATGTGGAGAGGATTTTATATCGTATAAATATTTTAAAGTTTTATTGTTTAGGTTTACAGATAAAGATTTCTTTTCATTACTTATTTTTTAAAAATTTTGCAAAATTTAAAATAAATTGTATATTGTACAATTTAATTATTAAATAAATTTTAATATATTTTTACTTAATTAATTTATAAAATATAATTATGTGGGAAAAAGTTATTTATCTTTTAATTTATAATTATAATTATGATAATACTATTTTTATTATCAAAATTAAGAATTTTTATAATAGATTTTTATGGTGTCTATATTACTTTTAATTCAATTATAATTATTATATTTTGTTGAAGAACATATCTTAATTTATATGATTTAGATTATTATATTTAGTATCCATTTGATTTCTATTAATAATAAAAATTGCTTTAAAAATTTTCTTTAAGTAATAATTATTGTTATTATTTATGTGGAAGATGTGAAAATAATATTAAGAAAATAAATAAATTATTATTTTACATTTATATTATTATGATTTTTAGAGATAAAGTTTGTGTAAAATTATAAATTATGCAGTATAATATATTGAAGGACTATTTTGCAATTGTAAAAAAATTAGGGATTATTTTATAAATTTAAAATTAAATCACATCCTATGTAGGACCCATTTGAAATTAAGGTTTACTTTATATATCTTATTTTATGCTTGGGTGAGTAAGATATATATATTTTGTGAGCCACCCTAAGCTCTTTGCCATTGAATTCATCCTTTTCATATTGAAGTTCTCCTTTTTTGCCCGTGGTTTTCTCTCCGATTTGGGATTTCCACGTAAAATTTGTGTTCTATTGTTGCTATCGTTTGATAGCGTGTTTTGTCTTCACAAACTGGTATCAGAGTAGGTTAGTTGATTGCATTGATGGCAACCATGAAGTAAGATATTCCGCTGTTATATTGCAACACTAGGTTCTTATTGTGGCAGGTTAAGATGCATGTTATACTAGCACAGATGGATTTGGATGACGCATTATTAGGGTTTGATAAGATGTCATCATCTTGGACCACGAAGGAGAAACAACGTAAGGATCACAAGGTTTGATCATAGACACATCTTCACCTCTCGAATCAGATTCTACATGATGTTTTGAAAGAGAAGTCTACCGCTTTATTATGGTTAAAACTGGAGCAGTTATGTATGACGAAAATCCTAACCAGTAAATTGCACTTGAAGTAAAGGCTGTATTCTAAGGTACATCCATTGATGATCACTTAAATGTGTTTAAAGAGATTGTTTCTGATTTAGAGACTATGGAGGTAAAGTATGAGGATGAAAATTTAGCTTTAATATTGTTATGTTTATTGCCTGCATCATATTTCACTTTAAGGATACTATTTTATATAGTGGTGATACCCTAACCCTAGAAGAGGTATATGATGCGTAACTCTCTAAAGAGAAGATGAAACAACTTGTTTACGGATCTAAGGGTCTTGCTGTTCGAGGGACACTATAGGAGAGAAATCCTAGTGGTGACGGAAATGGTAGGTCAAAATCCAAGCATAAAAACGAAGCTTGCAACTACTGCAAAAAAAAGGTCACATTAAAGCTAAATGCTAGAAATTACAAAAGAAAGAACAAGAGAATTCAAAGGGAAAGCAGCCTGAAAAATTCAGTGAAGATAGTGTTGTACAAGATGCATTCAGTGATGGTGAACTCCTTATAATTTCTAATGGCAGGTCTAATTCTAACGAAGAATGGATTTTTGATACAACATGCACATTTCATATGTGTCTTAATCAGGACTGGATTTCAACATATGAAATGGTGTCTATGGGTGTTATTGTGATGGGAAATAATACTCCCTGTAAGATAGCTAGCATAGGAACAGTCAGAATCTGGATGTTTCGTGGTATTGTCAGAACACTTGCAGATGTGAGACATGTCCCAGATTTGCAGCGAAATTTAATTTCTTTGAGTACTTTGCATACCAAGGGGTATAGGTACATTGGCAAAGGTGGAGTTCTAAAGGTTAGCAAAGGTGCTATGGTTGTGATAAAAGGACATAAACAGTTTGCTAGTTTATATGTCTTACAAGGTTTTACAGTTATTGGTGATCTAGATTTTAATACCCAATCTATGACTGATGGTGATGTTATGAAATTATGGCATATGCGGCTTGGACATATGAGCCATAATGGTATGGCAGAGCTTAGTAAATGAGGACTACTTGACGAATAATGTATTAGTAAATTGGAGGTTTGTGAGCACTGTATTTTTAGGAAGTAAGACAGAGTTAGCTTCAAAAAAGACATTCATAGCACAAAGAGAACACTTGATTATATACATTCTGACCTCTAGGGACTAGACAAGGTGACTTCTAAAGGAGGCACTAATTATATGTTGACAGTTATTGATGACTTTTCAGATAAGTCTGGGTGTTCTTCTTAAAGAAAAAGAGTGACATGTTTGTGACTTTCAAACAATGGAAGATCGTGATTGAAAAGCAGACAAGGCGACAGGTTAAGTGTCTATGTACTGATAATAGTTTGGAGTTTTTTATGATGAGTTTAATATCTTCTACAATACAGAAGGAATTCTGAGACACCTAACAGTTCCTAGTACCCCATAGTGGAATGGTGTGGCAGAGCGAATGAATAGGACTTTGATGGAGAAGGTACGGTGTATGCTCACCAATTCTGGTTTACCTAAGTCGTTCTATGTTAAAACAGTAGCTGCTGCATATTTCCTTATTAATCGCTCTCCTTCAATTGCCATTGAGAAAAAGACTCCAGAAGAAGGATGGTCTAGTTGTCCTGCTAATTATTATGATTTGAGAATTTTTTAGTAGTCTTGCGTATATTCATGTTGACAATGGAAAGTTAAAACCCTTATCTAGGAAGTGTATCTTTCTTGGCTACAAGTCAGGTGTGAAGGGATACAAGTTATAGAACCCTGAGAGCAGTAAAGTCATTGTCAGCAAAAATGTTATTTTTGATGAAATTGCTATGCTTACGGGTTTGTCTTCTAATGTTTCGTGTGATAAAGATCAACAAATATCAAAAGTGCATGTGGAGTTTGATATAGGGATCGAGAATACACCAGAATCTATGCCCCAATCTAGTCCTGTTGGACCCCAAATGTTTCATAGAAGTTAGAACTATTTGAAGGAGAAATTTTGGTAAGTAGTCATGAGTAAAGAGCAAAATTCTTGAACTAAGAAATGATAGGCAAGGGTAAAGTAGCGAATGAGAAATGTGGATATATACAAGTTTTGCTTTGGTGTTTCTGGTGGATAAAAGATTTTGAAGTAAGAAGAATTAAGGTGAAAGTTAGAAGTAGAAT
>JANVCQ010000006.1:38065904-38078716 GCA_025531925.1 Erythroxylum plowmanianum | reverse complement strand
ACACACACACAGATATATATATATATATATATATATATCTGTGTGTGTCTGTGTGTGTGTGTCTGTGTTCTTCATTCAATAGACACTTTGTCAGTTTTTCCCTCATCTTTAGAATAGAAGCAACGAGGATGCAATCATGTGGAAATTCCACCCCAACGACTCTCTTACTAACAAGTCTTACTATAACATTCTCTAAACTATTTCCTCGAATGTTCCCTGGTACTCTCTTCTCTAGCAGTAATGCATCTGCCCTAAAGCTTCCATGTTTACTTGGTTTGCAATCAAGAAAAGATTAAGCACCAAAGGTAGGTGACACAGGACTTTTAACCCCATATGTGAACTTTGCAAGACACTAGCAGAAGTTAAGAATGATTTTTTTTCAGTTTCATCTACTCCATTACTATATGGAGTCAACTTCTTCATAAAATTGCACAGTATAGCAATATATATAACTAGACCAATAATAGATCATTAGCATATCTAGCTCTTAGAGGATAAACACATTGCTTTTCAAAATAACATTTACTCTTACAATCTATAATATATGGAAGGAGAGGAATATCAAGATCTATAAATAGGGCAAACAAGCCCTTATTAACTTGCTGAATTGATTATAAATGCGATTCGTGGCCTTATGATACTCGAAGAGTCACTCATAAGCTATCTGATAGTATGAAAGCAAGGTGTTTTTTATAATTTAGTTGCTTGGTTTCATAACAACTAGCATTTTTGGTTTTGCCATTATAGAAAGATCCTTTTGGAATTCCATAGTGGAATCCCCATTATAATGTTATAAATATTTTCACTATAGCAAATGAAAGTACCTTAATTTTTTTTAAAAAAAATAGACACTTGACAACGAGATATTTTCGCATATTGTAGCAGTTACCACTTCCTATAAAACTTGGAAGATCTTGAAATGAGACGATTTAGGAAATAAAAACTAATTAATGTGAAATTACAAACTTTAGATTGTGATTTTGAAACATTATCTATGAAGAAAAATGAATATATACAAGTTTATCTATCTAGAGTTCCTACAATTAGTAATCGTATGAAATCATATAGTGAAAATATTATAGTTGAATTAGAAGTAAGTAAAGTATTGAGGAGTATAACTCTAAAATTTGACTATGTTGTTATTGCCACTGAAGAATCTAAGGATCTATCTACTTATTCTTTTAATGAATTAATAAGTTTTGCTAATCTATGGAGACAAGGTAAAAAGGTCCTGTGAAAAGACTAAAGAGAAGGCATATCAAGTGAAGAGGGAATTTTCCTTTAACACAAAGACAAAATTTACCTGATCATAGATAAGATGGTGGCTTCTATGGTCATGGTCACAGTCATGGTAGAGGAAGATGTCAATTAAGCGATTACCAAAAGTTCAAAGGCAACATTCAATATTACAATTGTAAGAAATTTTTTCATAAAGAACTTAATTATTAAAGTAAATAAAAAAATAAGTAGAAGCAAGCCAACTTCGTAAAAAAAAGTTGAAGAGTAGAATAAGTTATTTATAAGCCATTCTCTCATTGATAGCATAATAAATAGACTATAGTTCACAAATAGTGGAGGCTCCAATCATATATCAAAAACAAGGTCCTTGCTTAAGGACTTGGATATGATACACAAAATTGAAGCTCATCTTAGAGACAATAAGCAAGTTTAAGTTAATGGGAAAGGAACAATTGCGAACAATTGCCATAAAAAATACTCCTTTATAATGTGTAACATGTTCCTACTTTGGATTATAATTTATTAATTGTAAGTAATTAATGAAATTTAGATATTTAATTTTATTTGATAAAGGTTTTTTAAGATAAGAAATATTATTAAATTATTATCTTTTTGTTTGTGATACAAACTAAGATGTTTCTAATTAGAGTTTTAAATATTGAGAAGTGTGTTTTAATTGCTATAACAAATGATGGAAAAATATGACATTTGAGCTAACCTTTCACATTCAAATGCTTATACGATAATGCTCATAAGCCAATGCCTTGTGATCATTTTAATATGAAAGGATTGAAATTGTTAACTCATAAAAATACTATTGTTAGGTTACCCAAAATTGATGATTTTGAACTACCTAAAGGGTCTGTTTATGGGAAACAAAGTAGAAGTTCATTTCTTAAAGGTAAGTCTTAAAAGTCTAGTAGATATCTTCAATTGGTACATGTAGATTTATATAGGCCAAGTAGTTATATGTAGCATCCCGTCTCTTAAATGATTGAGATATTTAAGAGTTAGACTAATGAGTTATATGAGTGTCAACAAGTAGAGCAAAATTGGTACTATTGTGACATGATTATTATAATTTTATTCAAAGGCATGATATGAGCATACACACATGAATTGTGAATTAGACAAATGGCACTCAATTGACATATCTCGAGTATAAAAATTGTTAAATGAAAATGATGTGAATTGTCATTTGCTATGTCTTGAATTTTGGTATGATTGGATTTCAATTAGTGAATTGGAATGAACTGTGATTAATTGGGAGATTGATGAAATAAAATGTACATTTGGACTAGGAAAAAATGTTAAGTAGTAGGATAAATTGTTACATGAAAATTATTGTAAATAAGCCTTAAATTGAGTGACATTGTGCATAGTTAAATGTGTGACAAATGGACTAGTAATTAAATGACAATTGGACCAATTATTATGTGACATGTGGACCAATCCTGGAATGACATATGTACTGATTTGGTAGGGAAAAATGGCAACCTAATATGTGGATTAATGGTAGCTGATTAATTAGACAAATGTATTACATGCTTTAAGACATATGGTGAGTTTAAAAGTTGACACCTAGCATGATGATGGAGTAAATTTCAGCAGCAATGTTTTTGTTGTTTCCCTCACCTTTCACCACCAAAATTGCCCCAAATTTTCTCTATATTTTGGTCTTAACCCTCTAAAGTTCTGCATGAAAACCACATCTAAATCCTTCACCAAATTTCTAAGAAAACTAGCTGATTATGATCTTCATATTGCTGTCTGAAAATCACCTTGCATTCACCATAAGTTTGGGTTGATTTTGCTTGCATGGAGACTTAGTTTAATCTAAACCTTTGTGTTGAATTTTAAGCCTAATAGGTAAGTAAAAATCTGATTTTTATCTCATGTTAAATGATATAAGAATGATGCTTGAATTGGAATGAAATGCATGTGATATTGATGAAGATATATGCTGGAAAATGTTACATGAACTTGGAAGTTTTTCTATTTTGTTTTTGGTATATGACAATCCTGGAGTATAGGGCATTATGTGGATGTATTGGACTGGAATTTAATGTATGAAGAAGATGGATTTATTCCAAATAAATTTGTTAAAAGAGTGTTCTTGAATTGGGGAAGAATTAGAACTATATACATGGCAATGTATGAAGTGAGTTAATTGTAGTGGTTCCACTAAATAGGCTTCTGTATTTTAGCCATATCTTGAACTATAGATATCCAAATAGGGTTATTTTAATTTATATTAAACTAGATACATATTTATACAATTTTCATGAAGGAACAGAATTTTAGCTCTGTCTCTAAGGATTTTGAAATTTAGCTTGAAGTTTAATAATGGTTGCTGTCATTGTTTGAGCACAATCTGTATAGTTTTGGGTATAACTTACAGAATACTGAATCAAATTGTATGAAATTTTGTTCATTAGAAACTTAAGACATATGGGAACATTGTTTTAGAAGAATGTATTTCCTAATTACTTCATTTTACTTGTCAAAATGGCCATACAAAATTGACCCAAAACCTATCTTGAGAAAAATCTGGAAAACAAATGAAGGAATTGGATGGCAACTTTTGGATAACCCATCCCACGATTGTGGGAAGCCATATACAATTGTAGAAATTACGTGGCAATAAAGTTGTGATTCTTGAACCAATTAAGGATAAGGTACTTAACTATGATGCATTTGAAATTGATTAGGGTTTAAAATGAAACAAATTTGATGTGAAAAAGTTAGTTAAATGTTTGATAAGTTTTGATTGATAATTAATGTTATACCTTAAGCAATTGATGGTTTGATATCAATGTATCTAAGTTTGGAATGAAGGAGTGTTAAAGGAATGATGCTCTTATAAATGCAAATGTATTCTAAAGGTTAGGAATAATGCATTAGGAAGGAATGAAAGAGAATTATGAATTTTGTGATTTCTTATGATGCTAAAAAAGGATTATTGAATTTATGGTTAATGAATTGAGCATGATCAAGTATATTTAAGGTATTAACCTAAGTGTTAACAAGACATATTAAAGTGATAATGTTTGAATGACTATGAATTGTGATTAAGTAAACATACCCTAGATAGTCATTGAGTATGCATTACACATGACACATATATATGTGCATAGTTGAATATGTATTTGATTAATCAATTTAGTAACGTGTTATTTCGATAGTCTTAACGTACCATCCCAATAGAGTATATTCTCATGTATCATCGTTACGTTCAAGAATATGCCTTATGAGAATGATGTGATACATTTTAGTATTTGAGCCCAGATTTAATATCTTATATGGGCAATTTTTCAAAATATATGTCAAGATACATGCATCTTAAATATGTCATAGCATCCAGTGGCAACTAATCCCCAGTCTAAATCATATTTACATAAGTCACATGCATGAATATTTGTTAAGAGTCTAAGCTATTAGAAACAATGAGAGGAATGATGATCTGTCATAGAGTAAGAAAATGAAAGTTTTTGGATAACTAGAAATAAGAAATACTATATGGTTTGATATGTTAGACAGAGACTCAGTGTATTTGTATTTATGGTTATATCAGTGAAGATGATATCAGTATTGTGTTGTGGTTATATACTTTGAATTGATATGGGCGCGAAAATATTTTTGTGGATTGACTGAGAAAAAAATAGAGTCACAGGGAGGAATGACAGGATTGAAAGTGTATAAGCAATGTTGAAAGAAAACAAAATTTACTATGACATTGAGAGGTTGAACTTGGAATTGAAATGGTTGTTTGATTAATGTGATAAGAGTTATGATTTAGCATAAGATTATGTCCATGGATTATATACATTCTTAATCAATTCAAATTATGCATCTATAATTTGAATTAATTAAGAATGTATGTAAGTAAGATGAAATAAATGATAACGAGATATGTAGAAGTCCTCAAGGTAAAGTTAATCAGTTATTGTGAATGCATATCCGATAATGTGATTACCTTGGCGAATGATGTTATTGAACACATATGTATAATATACTTGGATATGGTACCTGGAGTGATCAATGATATATTGAATGCTCTTAAGTCATGGTCCCCATAGTTAAAATTCTGAGATGACTCGTGTAGTGAAATGGAAGAATGAAATTATGTGAATGCATTGAAATGATAACTACTATAGAAAAGTAACTTTTGTATAATCATAGAATGCTCGAATGTTATCTAGAATCAACTAAGACCAAAGTATCATTAGCTTAAGATATTAATTTGTGATTTCTTGAAAATAAATCTATGGATAAGATGTAATAATCTTGATGATATGTACTAAAGTATAAAAAATAAATGAACTTGCCTGCTACTTTATTGAGTTTTAATATATAGAATATCCTGGTCATGTGAGATATGATAATAATTGATCTTGTTGTAGTAATATGGTTGAAAAGAAAAGATGGAAATAGTTGATTAATAAGGATCATATGAACAGTATAGATGATTGCAGAGAGAAATCTTCTTTCGATGAAGTCTTTCACTGAATTGAATCAAGTAGACGAAAAGTTCTAGTGCTAAGAAGGACTGAATATGGTATGAATCAGAAATGAATACTGGAGTCGAATAGATATCAAACTCAGGCATGAGAAAAATGAACATATTATAATGAGTGCATGTGTTTTATTTGTTGTAAAGTATCCAACTACATTATTAGGTTCTTAAATTTGGGATAATGTTATTGCTATTGTGAGAAGAACTTAGATCCATACTATATTCTATATTAATATGTTCAAAAGGTATAACTTAGATTTAATGAATGTGTTACCAACTCAAGAAGTTGAGATTGTAAATGATGTGAAATGTATGGAGAAACCAGTAAAAATGGTTAAACATAAGGATAGGTTAATAAGAAATTCGAGGAAATTGAATAATTGGTGAAAACAATTCTAGAAAAGAAGTTAATTAGGAGTTTGAGAAAAACATGAGACAATATTATACCATCTGTTGAATTAGTTAGTTAAGCATTTTGAGGACGAAATGTCTTAAAGAGGGGGAGAATTGTTGCATCCAGTCTCTGAAATGATTGAGATATTCAAAGAGTTAGACTAATAAGTTATATGAGTGTCAGCATGGAGAGCGAAATTGGTACAATTGTGACATGATTATTATAATTATATTCAAAGGAATGATATGAGCATACACACATGAATTGCGAATTAGACAAATGGCACTCAATTGACATGTCCCGAGGTATGAAAACTGGTAAGTGAAAATGATGTGAATTATGATTGGTATGTCTTGAATTTTGGTATCATTGGACTTCAATTAGAGAATTGGAATTAATTGCGATTAATTGGGAGATTGATGAAATAAAATGTACATTTAGACTAGGACAAATTTTAAGTGGTAGGATAAATTGTTACATGAAATTATTGTAAATAAGCCTTAAATTGAGTGACATTGGGCATAGTTAAATGTGTGACAAATGGACTAGTAATTAAATAACAATTGGACCAATTATTATGTGACATGTGGACCAATCTTGGAATGACATGTGGACTGATTTAGTAGGGGACAAATGGCAACCTAACATGTGGATTAGTGGCAGCTGATTAATTAGACAAATGTATTACTGCCTTAAGACATGGTGAGTTTAAAAGTTGACACCAAGCATAATGATGGAGCAAATTCTAACAGCAATGTTTCTACCGTTTCCCTCACCTTTCTCCACCAAAATTGCTCCAAATTTTCTCTATCTTTTGGTCTTAACGCTAGCTAAAGAACTTCACAAAAACCACACCTAAATCCTTCACCAAATTGCCAAGAAAACTAGCTGATTATGATCTTCATATTGCTGTCCGAAAATCACCTTGCATTCACCATAAGTTTGGGTTGATTTTGCTTGCATGAAGACTTGGTTTAATTTGAAGTTTTTTGTTGAATTGGAAACCTAATAGGTAAGAAACAATATGATTTTTATATCATGTCAAATGATATAAGAATGATGCTTGAATTGGAATGAAATGCATGTGATATTGATGAAGATATGTGCTGGAAAATGTTTCATCAACTTGGAAGTTTTTTCATTTTTGGTATATGACAACTGTGGAGTATAGGGCGTTATGTTGATGACTTGGACTGGAATTTAATGTATAAAGAAGGTGGATTTATTCCAAAGAAAGTTGTTAAAAGAGTGTTCTTAAATTGAGAAAGAATTAGGACTATATATATGACAATGTATGAAGTGCGTTAATTATAGTGGTTCCACTAAGCAGACATCTGTATTTTAGCCATATCTTGACTTGTAGATATCTAAATAGGGTAATTTTAATTTTAGATTAAACTATATATATATATATATGTACAATTTTCGTGAAGTAATGAAATTTTAGTTCTATTTTTAAGGGTTTTGAAATTTAGCTTGAAATTTAATACTGGTTGCTGTCACTGTTTGAGCACAGTCTGTATAATTTTGGGTATAACTTACAAAATACTGAATCAAATTGTATGAAATTTAGTTCATTAGAAACTTAAGACATATGGGATCATTTTTTTAGAAGAATGTATTGCTTAATTACTTCATTTTTCTTGTCAAAATGGCTATACAAAATTGACCCGAAACCTATCTTGAGAAAATCTGAACAACTAATGAAGGAATTGGATGGGAATTTTTGGATAACCCATCCCACGATTGTGGGAAGCCATATATGATTGTAGAAATTACGTGGCAGTAAAGAAAATGTTCTCCTATGTGATTCTTGAACTAATTAAGGATAAGGTACTTAACAATGATGCATTTGGACTTGATCGAGGTTTAAAATGAACCTAATTTGATGTGAGAAAGTTAGTTAAATTTTTGATAAGTTTTGATTGATAATTAATGTTATACCTTAAGGAAAAGATGGTTTGATATCAATGTATCTTAGTTTGGAATGAAGAAGTGTTAAAGGAATGAAGATGTTCTTATAATTGCAAATGTATTCCAAAGGTTAGGAATAATGCATTAGGAAGGAATGAATGAGAATTGGGAATTTTATGAATTCTTATGATGTTAGAAAAGGGTTATTGAATTTATGGTTAATGAATTGAGCATGATCAAGTGTATTTAAGGTATTAACCTAATTGTTAACAAGACATTTTGAAGTGATAATGTTTGAATGATTATAAATTGTGATTAAGGAAACATACCTTGGATAGTCATTGAGCATGCATTACACATGGCACATATATATGTGCATAATTGAGTATGTATTGGATTGATCAAAATAGTAATGTGTATTTAGATGCTTATGACGTATGCCATCATTCCAACATTATCGGACCATCCAAGCAATAGCATATATAGGAGCGTACTGTGAGTCATCCTAGATGATCTTCCTAGGATTGATTTATTCTATTTAACTTCTAATTATTGAATTGTTTATGATTTGTATATGAATTCCGAACTTTAATGGTCCGAGGAGTTTAATATTCAAGAATGTATTAGAAGTGTTCTATTTGCATCTAAAATTTGAAAGACATCTATTTGCAACTAAATTCTGAATGATTTTAGAATACTTAACGAAAGTTGAATGCCGGATTGAGGTCCGATGAATATAAGATTTTTTCTGTGCATCATAAGTGAATGTTATTCATGGCATATTCTGTTATTAGATGCATTTCATAAAATGTATGTTCAAATAAAGGCGTTATGATCAGAGTAGCTAGTCTGAAAGAGCTTTAACTTCAGAATTCTACACATAGAGCTTTGCTTTATGATTTTTGTATCCCAATGGGCCAGTATCTATATCTGTATCTGTATCTGTATCTGAAAGGTGCTCGATCACAACAAATAATAACAAATTTGTAGTCTTATATACATCTACATTTATATATTTATGATTATGAAATGTATGATTATGAAACCTTTTCTAAAATTGTGATGATAAAGTGATATGCCATGATAATGTGATTGATTGGGTTATAAATGGTTTGAAAGAATCTATGTGAAATGTGTGACATTCATTATGTCTTATTGAGATAGAAAATGTTTGTGAAATTGTTTGGTTGTGTGATATTTGTGTATTTGACTTAAGTGAGATCATCAATAATGATTCACTCATTGAGTTCGCAAAACCCATAAAAAACTGCAACGTGGCTTTTCAGGTTCAGAGGAGTTATCCAATTAGACCAATTGGAGTTAAGCCACTACAAATGAACATGAGTTAGGGGTCAAGATCAGTTAGCACCTGTATATGTCTTCAGTTAATTTGTATTAAGCATTGCATTACGCAACTATTGCATTATGTACACATGAATTCTAAAATGTAATGACTTTTTTTTATTGAATATGTTTGTATTAAAATGGGCCTAAATGAAATATGAGTTGCTTAAGATATGTCTAATGCATAAAAAGTTGTTATGTTCGGGAATATGCCCTATGAGAGTGACATGTTACATTATAAGTCCTATAGAGGGAGACTATACTTTTTTATTTACTAATGATTAGCCATATAGGTTGTGTTTATTTCTTAAAATACAAATGAAAGCATTTGGAAATTTTAAGAAATTCAAGGGATTAGTGGATAAGTGACATAAAGGTTCTTTGTTCAGATAATCTTAATGAATTTACATCTAACAAACTTAATACTTTTACTAAGTAAAAATAAAATTTGTAAGGACCTGATTGCTCTACATATATTAGAGAATAATGATTTATTGAATAAAAAAATCAAACATTTTTTGAAATGACAAAAAGCATGCTTAAAGAAAATGTTGAGTAATTAATGAAATTTAGATATTCAATTTTATTTGATAAAGGTTCTTTTTTCTATTAAAGAAAGGAAATATTATTAAATTATTATCTTTGTGCTTATGACATAAAACAAATTATTTCCACTTAAAGCTTCAACTAGGGAGAAGCATGTTTTAATTTGGTATGCATAATTGCAAAGTGATTGCTACTCCCATGAATGTGAAACAAATGATGGAAAAATATGACATTTAAATGTTAAAGGACTGAAATTGTTAAAAATATTATTTTTAGGTTACCTAAAATTTATGATCTTGAATTGCGTAAAGGGTTAGAAGTTCATTTCTTATAGATAAGTATTGGAAGGTCAGTAGATGTCCTCAACTGGTACATGTATATTTATGTAGGCTAATAAGTCATATTTCATATAGTGGGAGACAATACTTCTTTTTATTTACTAATGATTAGTCATATAGTTAGGTTTATTTCTTGAAATGTAAATAAAAACATTTGAAAATTTTAAGAAATTCAAAGGATTAGTGGATAAGCAATATAAATGTAGCGCACCCTTACAGTAGGGTACACACCGAGATGCTCGGAGGTCATTTCGGTACATAATCTATGATAAGGGCAAGCTACGTTCGATCACTACACTCACTTCACATGGCATGGTATCAAAAGTCCCGTATAAAGCATCATAAGAAAATCACAATATATTTTTTTCAATCTCACTTTTTCCTCATTTCATTACATAAAATCGAAAGTCTACATTGTCTTTCCAACCTCTACTACATGTACATCATCCAACCCTAATACAAAAGCTCTACATGAAAGAGGAAAATATACATGATCTAACTAATCTGTCCAAAAATCCCAGCTGACCGACCTTTGAGCCATAACTTCTCTTGCCAATCACAATCTACATGGCTGGTAGAGCCTCTCAGTAGCTAGAGTTGTCTCTCGGTCCTGAAAAAACATTGTTGCAATTTTGGTGAGTTTTGCGAACTTAATGAGGTAACCATCATCGATGGTTCACTCAATTTATGTAACACATCATTTCACATAACATATAATCACATACTGCACTTTACATAAGTATCACATTTGCACTTAAGCATAGGCAAATTTGGCATTTCATTTCCAGCAAACATTCTTAACAACTGCCATTATTAATTGCTCATGAGCACTTTCCATTTATTACGTTGTTGTGATCGAGTGCCTGAACTGTCCCATATTCATTTTGGATACCAGGCTCATTAATAACTGTCCCTTATCTGTTTGGGGGATACAAGGCTCATTCTACATAGTGAGCCTTAGGCTCTTAATCACTTTTAAGCTCGAGGCTTATTTTCGCTCGTTGAGCTTTAAGCTCTGATCAGTGGCTACTCTTGTCACAACTGCCATCATCTGATTATGCATTCATGTATGGAATGCATGTACCACAATCACTTACATTATAAAGCACTTAGGTCTTCACATTCACATTCACAATTATCGGACTTTCTGTCCGGAATCAACAATCAAACACATTCATTTATCAATCAAAGCATAATTTAAGCAAACAATAATTGAGAGAAACCATCTAGGTTACTCACAAGTTTCTCCCGAAGCTATTGCCTCAAAATCCTGGCAACGTCTAGAGGATGGTGCTCAATTCGATCCTCTATATTAAACATATACACATATATCATAATATGCACAATCATAATTATTCAATAATGCCCATATATGAAATGAATTATGTGCAATGCATGTTCATAATAACCCCGGATATTTATCCATCAATTTCATCACAAAATCAATCTCATATCAAAACTCATCTAACTATAATTTATACTTAGGTTTATGTCTCACTAAACCATTAAATTCACAATTCATTTCTCATTGAATCACTTCAATTTTTTTTTCCACGTCACACTTTCGGGTCTACTTTTCACATCCAATTAGAAAGCGAAACTGATGTAATTTGGTCATACTCTCTTCTAGAAAAGTGTTCCTCTATGTTTTATCTTTCTATTGACACCAAAATCATTCAATTTGGTTTAGTAATTTGGAATATATGTCTCAAACATTATTGGATTGTTCATATTCAAAAACAGTATACTATGCACAACTTCCATCAAGAAATTCAACATCTTAGAGACTGAATCATAATTCGACTTCTTGAGACAATTTGTATTTCTATTCTCAAGGTTACTCAAAATTAAAAATCATCTCATTTGGAATCCTATAGTTCCAGATATAATCAAAATAATGAGGGGTGTTCAGTAAAACAACACCAGTTCACACCATCCTGACTGATTCCCTCACTTTCGTTCAATCAATTTTTCTAAATTCAATTCAGAATGCTACAATATTTTATGTAGAGGTAGAAAAATGTATTAAAAATCCAATGTTTCAATAATCAAGTCATTTGGAGGTCATACAAAGAAGTTATAGCCAAAAAACTATCGGATGTTCATCAACCTCTCAAAACTTCAAAGTCACTATCGTGCAATTGCACGATAGCGACTTTCACTATCTAACTACCAAAATCACCGTCGTGCAAAGCTTTTTGGCTAACCCTCAATGTCACCGTCATACTTTTGCACGACGGTGCTTTTGACATATGACTTAAAAGCATGACGGTGCTTTTCCACTTCTTCTTCTTCACAGACATCCTAACTTCTAAACTCTATAATTTTTGATCCAAAACTCCAAAATTTGCAAACTTTATATCAATGAAAAGATAAGAGAAAGATATACAATTTCTATGAAGACTAGAAAACAATTTTTGCTTCTATAAGGGTCAAAATTTCAGAATTATGTAGCTGTCCCAAATGTCCCTCCTATACAACATTACAAAATTATAAAGGTCATATCTCCTAACTCAAACGT
>JANVCQ010000006.1:38007577-38018545 GCA_025531925.1 Erythroxylum plowmanianum | reverse complement strand
CTTTCCCATCTTACCCCTACGGATGTAGGTTTGGATGGGCTTAGTGGGCTGATTAATATTGACACTAGTAGCAGGCTGGGTGCTAACAAACAACCTCATGTGAAAATTCTGGATTGAATTTTTATTAGTACAATAAGTGCACTGACTGGCTTTAATGCCTGCAATCAAGCGCTAAGAAAACCACCACTTTCTAAGGCTTGAATACACCTTGTTCTCCAGTTCAAGCAGCCTTTTATTGGAATTCAAATTCCCATTTTACCAATTTTGGTACTACCAAGTATTTCTTTCCCAACTTTATAAAAACTGAAGTGTTGACTAATAGATAATGAATAAATGTCAAAAGGTTTAAAAAAAGTAAGTATAGAAAAAAGCAAATAGGTAAAACCTATAAAGATTAGACAAACAAAGCCCTAATCTGGTTTATCAAACACAAAGCACTAAAACATCTGCAAAAAGAGAATGAGAAGAATTCACCTTGATCTTTCACAGAACCCCTTGCTGATGACTTGCCTAACTCTTTCTTGCTAGCTGCTTTGTCCTTGGTGGAGGCACTCTGTTCTTTAGTTCTTTCCTTTTCAACCTTCTGCTTCTTAGATGAAGATCCCTTTGTCTTAGAAACAGATCCAGAAGTTCCATCAGTATCCTTAACTCTTCGCTTTGATGATGAGCCAGAAGACATTTGGGTAGATTTTGAAGAACTTTTAATAGGCTTCGCAGTGGTGTTCTTCGCAGGTGTAGATTTGTCCTTTCTTTTAACAACTGAACTCTCCTTCTCAGTTTTCCCTGCTTTAGTCTTCTTGGTAGACATTTGCTCCTTTGGTTGATTTTTCTCTTCCTCTGATTTGCTATCCTCATGATCACTCCCATCTTTTTCAGACAAATCATTGCCATCCTCATTTTCATCCTCATCTTTAGCATTGGGAGATTCAACTTTATCTTCATCCTCACCCTTTGACAAATTCTTTCTTTTTTCCATGGAGGATGGGGTTGTTAGTTTCTTTTTCTACATAAAAGTAAGACACAGGATATATTGAAGATTCAACCCCAAAAAAAAAAGACTTACAACATCAATGATCCAATAACTAAAGATAGTTGTAATAAAATCAAATGATTATCATTAAGAGTAATCCCTACAAAGTAAAAAATAACAGCATAATTGGACAGCAACAATAAAATGAAAAATACAAAAAAAAAGAAAATAAATACTATGAGAACCTTCTTAATTAATTCAGAGTAAACTGCACAGTCACAATAATGCAACAATAATTCAGATTTCAAGAATCCTGAGGAAAACCATGGAAAACAAATGTCAAGAATACAAACGTAAGGACTTCTATCCATAACACAGTATCTTCTGCCCAACAATTTTCTTTTTCATTTAGAATGCCGTAAGAAACATCAAGTTTAAACACCTAGCATAAACATAGGAAAGCACATCCGTAAGAAACATCAAGTTTAAACACCTAGCATAAACATAGGAAAGCACATTTCTCCAAACACCAACATGTGATTAGATTAAGAAAAAGCTACAGTTTCAGAGTTAAAAAATCTGGTTCCCATGCATTCCAAACATAACCTTACATAATTTACTAACAAAATAAAAGGCTTCACAATGCAAGGGCAATTCCACAGGACACAAACCTTGGCTGGTGTAACTGATGCCTCTCCAGAAATCCCACCTTTGCCAGAAGAAACCTTTCGCTTCTTACCCTTCTGAAATCAAATCAGCATCATCTATCACTATTTTTTTAAAACCAGAAAACTGTAACACTTTGCAACTAGAAAAAAAGTTAAGAACGGGAAACCTGTTCCTTCTCAGCAAGTAAGAGGTCAGTTGTAGGATGTGGGGATTCTAAAAACTCAAATATCTTTACAGTGAGTTCTTCCTGAAAAGATATGCCAATAACAACCAATAAATTCAAGATGAAATTAGATTCTAATTATAATGAAATAGAAATATCCAGATATTTTTCACAATCCGACCTTTCTGACATTGGCTTTATTTATCGGAACATTAAGCACATCACAGAAGTCCATCAACTTTTCTTTAACACACTTGTCAAGCTTTTCCTTTACTTTAGCCTTCTGTTTTTCCTGCAAAAAGTTTTGAAGTCTGCATTAAGAATTAGTTTTAGCACCAGTAATAGTTAATGCATAAGTTGATAGTCGTGCAAATCAGCAAACTTCAAGTGAGCATAATTCATGGACATAAATCACATGCATAAACAGGAAGATTTAAAAAATGAAATTTTCAGCACTTAGTTGAAGACCTCATTCTCAGCCCAAACAAAGCCTGAAAACTGGCCTATGTTCCTCTTCAGATTGTGCACCTGCAAAAAGAACAATAGTTGAAAATCAAAGAGGAAAGCAACAAATAAATGAGGTTCAGAGTAAAAGGAATATTAAAAAAAAAAGAGAGAGATACAGAGAAAAAAGTCAAGGGTAACCATTCAAAAGATAGATCTGGTCAAGCACCTTAGCTTTCTTTCCAAAGAGTATTGTATGAAGCATTTGCAGATTGTCATCAGGTTTTCTCTTGGACAACTTGAAAGCCACTGAAACAGTTCACAATATCAGACAAAAAATAAAGCCTGTCTGCTGTCACAACAAAGTCATAATAAGTAAATAACAAAGAGAAAAGAAACAAATCTTTAAGTCTCTTCAACGGAGAAATATATGCTTCATGCCAAGAGATAATATGAAATCTTCATGTCAACTGTGTTTACCCTAGATTTACACAAGAATATCCATCTTCCACATCTTCTAGCAGTTGTATCATTACCAATAAGATACAAATGTATAAACAAGAGAGTATAAAGCAGGTAGAACTAAAAGTACACCAATAAACTATATCTAGCTCAGAATGATAAGGGGCTCAATTTTTTCATTTGGCAAGATGAAAACCTTGAATAAATCAGGAGGTTCATGACAGTGGAAATTAAAGGTAGAAACAGGAAAAGCTCTTCCCCTATGTCCATCATATCATATACGATAAAAAATAATGACAGTAACTAATTTTACAAGCCTGCATCAAGAATCACCCACGGTGATGCTTACTATAAAGTGGACTTTTAATACATTCATTTCACACTCAAACAAGAGGATCTCTTTGCTCCAATTAAGATTAAACTAGACATTTCAATCAGTTTCAGGACAAGCAATTTAAAGAAACTCAAGAAATCAAGAGGAAAGTACCATTTGGGATGTCCTTCAAAGGCGCGCCAGTTCCCTGAAATAACCAAAAACTCGAAAATTACTACAACTGCTCCAAAATTCAACACCTAAATTCCATAAAAATACAACAAAGAAGCAGCAGGCTAAACGGAGCTGACCTTCTGAATAGACAAGGGCTTAGTAGCGGATCTCCCGGCCTGAGGCGAGGAGTAGCGCTCCACCGTCTTTCTTTCCCTAGTAGGCCTCTCGCTGCTCGGCGTAACCGCCTCTTTAGTTTTGCCTTTTTCACTCTCTCCCTCCTCCTCCTCCTCCTCTTCCTCCTCCTCCTCGTTCATTTCCTTCTCTTTCACTTGCTCAGTCTCAACCTCAACATCTTTCTTATCCGAAGAAGCTTCTAGAGTCTTCTTCTCTTCTTCTTTTTCTTCTTCTTCAGGCTTCACTTCCTCTTTCTCTTTCTCTTCCACAGGAACTGCAGCTTCCTCCTCTGTTTTCTTTTCCTCTAGGGTTTCGCTTGCCATGGACCACGCGACCAAATCGAGAAGAAACCAAACAATAAGTATTGATAATCAACGAAAACCCTTAATTCGGAGAAACCAAATAAATGCTAGGGATCAGGGACACTGAATTTGATTCAGATTGGGGATTTTTGGAGGAAAAAAGGGCGGGGGTTCAAAATTTTCCTTTCCCAAATAGAGAGCGGGCTTTAGCGGTTTGTTTGGACCTCCGTCAAAGACACCGAGCTCAAGGTCCTTCTTTGCTCCCGCTTGTATTCAATTTTTTTTTTGCTCTATACGACGACGTAGCACTTCAGAATCTAATTGGTCGGTCACGTGAGTGCACTCTTACTTAGATGGCCGGTCACGTGGGATACTTAGACCCTATATTCCGCTCCACGCAAGTGCAGCCTTAAACTACTTGGCTTAGATTGGAGATGGAGAATCCGAATCCAGTTCCGACCCGACCCTGTGAACCAGAACTCGACCTCTACACCATTCCCAGCTACTCTAGTAAGTAACCTCCTCTCTCTCTCTCTCTCTCTCTCTGATTGTTTTCTCAGAAAATAGTTTCTCTCGGAAAAAATTCTGTTATTTTGTTTATGATATTTGGTTCCTTTAGGTTGGTTTACATGGGACGACATACACGAGACGGAGAGGAGCGCATTGAAAGAGTTTTTCGACGGGAGGTCAATAACGAGAACTCCCAAAGTGTACAAAGAATACAGAGACTTCATCATCAACAAGTTCCGCGAAGATTCTTCTAGAAGGCTCACGTTCACCGAGATTCGGAAGTCGTTAATTGGAGACGTTAACTTGATCCACAAGGTGTTTCGCTTCTTGGAGAAGTGGGGACTTATTAACTTCGGCGTAGTTTCGTCTCGGGATGATGACCCGGACAGTGACGAGTCGGGAAACGTTAGGGTTGAAGACGGGGCTCCGAATGGGGTCCGAGTCGTGGCCACCCCGAATTCTTTGAAGCCTCTCTGGGTGCCCCGCCGACATGTCGGCGACGTTGTTGAGAATGGAGTGAAGTTGCCGCCATTGGCTTCTTATTCGGATGTGTATAGTGACTTGGCAAAGCCAAAGAGGTTTTTGTGTGGAAGTTGCGGTGGAAATTGTGATTCAGGCAGATACGAGGACGATAAGGTATCCTCAAAAATTCGAGCTTTTCATTGAATTATTCTGCAAATTTTTGTATTGTATCTTATTGCGTTCGTATTTCACTTATTTGGAGTATCCTAATCACCATTCAGCAGGGTGGCTATGTGATATGTGTAAAATGTTATAAAGATGGAAACTTTGGAGAGAACAAGAGTAAGGATGATTTCAAGTTTATTGACAGCAGCTCGAAGGAAGCTGTTTGGACCGAGGCTGAGATTTTGCTTCTTTTAGAGTCTGTTTTGAAGCACGGGGACAATTGGGACCTTGTTGCTCAAAGTGTCCAAACTAAGACTAAACTAGATTGCATATCTAAGCTTATTGAGCTACCATTTGGGGATTTTTTGTTGACTTCTGTGACTGGAAGGGGTAATTCCGGTGTATTGAGTGGAAAGATAAATGGGACTGAACAAGTTCCATTATCTCCTCCGGATCATCTACAGGAAGTAAAGAGTGAGGGTGAATTGCATGAGAATACGGATGAAACTGAGCAAAATGGAGATTCGGTGACTGAGGCTCATCCTTCAAAAAGACAATGTGTTGCTTCTGTTTCTGATGGTGGTAGTTCTTTGATGAAACAGGTATGATCAGTTACTTGAAGTCTAGCGCGAAGATGTTTAATGTGTCTCTTGTTCAATTTTGTTTTCATCTTAATTTGTTGAGAATCGTGTCAAGGATCTAATGCATGACTAATTTGTTGGATGAAGTGATTACTTGGCTATTGATCTGTTTTGTAGAAAGTTTAAGGGAACCTTCTATAGTAATAGGGGTTTCTTATACTATTTTGGCTACATATGGGTTCTTCATCTCTTTACATCAAAAGTATCATGACTCTTGTTTTTTCTTCCTATTCATACTTTCCATTTTACCATGTACTCTGTCTAATTCCCAATGTTTCTTTAGGTTGCTTTGATCTCGACCTTGGTTGATCATGATATCTCAGCTGCTGCAGCTGATGCTGCTGTTGCAGCACTTTGTAATGAAACCTCATTTCCAAGGGATATATTTGATGGTGAAGTAGACTTCCCGACCAACAGGTTTTGTTCTTCGGATGTCCATTCTGAATTAGAGAGGTTTATATGAAATTGTCTCCTCTAATGTTAATAAGATTACTGGTTTTAACTTGTTTACCGGCATCTCTTTAATTATTTATAATTTATATTTTCAGACCCTGTCCTTATGAAGATTCAGAGATGAAGGAGAGACCCGCTCATGCAGGTAATTTTAGTAAATGCATTTTTGCACCTCGATCCAGGAGGTATTGAGAAACGAAATCACTGCAGTGCTGTCTACACTGGATTATGATTGCGTGATCACTATAAATCAAGATGGAGTCATTTTTCCCCCCTTTAAATGCCTTTATTTTTCCCTTTTCTGTTTTGGTTAAGATTACCTACTGTGTTATTTAAATTCAGTCTCTTCATTCACCTATATCTTTTTCAGATACTACAGAAACATCCCAAATGCAGGATGATGTACCTTTAACTTTGCGGCTTAGAGCTGCAGTAGCAACAGCTCTTGGATCAGCTGCTGCTCGTGCCAAGTTGTTGGCTGATCAGGAAGACCGAGAAATTGAGAATTTGATGGCAGTCATACTGGAGACGCAGGTAGAAGGATGTTTTTCATTTCAACCTTCATTTTATGCAATGCAGAGTTAAAATTAGATAATTTAGAAGAAGTGGCTACTGATACGTGCTCTTTTTGTGGCTGAATCATCAGTTGAAGAAACTGAAATACAAAGTAAAGCATTTTGATGATCTGGAAGTTATAATGGAAAAGGAGTATGCCGAACTGGAGGAATTAAAAGAATCTCTAATTGATGAGCGGATAGATGTCATACAAAGAGCAATTACTTCTGGCATACCTAAATGGAGGGATTATAGTGGTGCAAAACCTTACAGTGGGAGTTAGATCATTCTGCTGTTGAGAAATAGAATGTAGATCTAGCATTTGTAGGATTCTAATGTTCAACTTAAGCTTAATTTCCTGCCATTTTGAAGCAATCTGCTTGGTGTATTTGACACAAGTTGCTTATTACCTTGTATTAATGAACTGCTAACAGTCCAAATTCGGTATTTCATTTGATCCTACATTGTTTTTAATTTTAAGGACTTCAATATTTTTTACCATATAAAAAACTACAAGGCACTTTAACTTTTAGGTATCTCGATAGAGATTGTATTGCCTATAGTATATTGATAATAATGTAGGAAATAACAACTGGAGCAAGCTCCCCCTCCTGGACTGTCCAGGCCAACTTTCACCAATAATGATGATAGTAAAATTGCTGTTCATTCTTACTAGACAGCTCTCTATGTTCCCCTCCTTCATTCTCTCTCCATAACAACCTTCTAACAAACTTGCCTACATGGCAGTCACTTTCTCCTTTCCTAGTTTGTTTCTATGAGTATAAGTTTTGATGGGCTTAGTTGGTATGGGCTGGGGAGATGATGGATTGTTATCAATTCCCTCCTCCTCAAAAGGCCCTTGTCCTTGAGGGAAAAAAAAATGAATTGTCTCTTGATGAAGTCTGTATCCTCCTAGGTAGTCTCCTCACGTTTGATCGTTTGTTGTAGAGCGTAAGGAATAGGGTCCTTCATATTAATTCCTTGCAGAGTAATTTCCGTACCCATATGGTCAAAGGACATAAGCATTCTCTTCCAATCTACCTTGACCACCTCTAGCGTCTTCAGCCATGCAACACCTAATATTTGATCAGGTACTCTAGTGTTGAACACATAGGCATCCATACTAAATTCTGCTCCGTTCACTTCTAGCTGCATTTCTTTACAAACACCTTGTGAGAAAGATCGGTGTCCATCACCTAGTCTAACTCCAAAGGTTCAAGTATGAGTAGTAGGAATTCCATGGCCTTAACCAACTTACTCGACACAAAATTATCACTAGACCCATCGTCTACCATAATTAAAATTGGTATTTCTTTAAACTTACCCATCATCGTCATGGATCTCATCGGTGAGGATTTTCCCCAACCTATTTCTCTGTACTCAATCAAATTACAAACTAACTCCTAATCTTCTTGCTGTCCTTCATCCACTGGTGCTTTATGTCTACTCTCTCCGACTTCAGCTTCATCGCCCTCTCAAATAATTAGCCGAAACTCTTTATCTGGACAGTGGTGGAGTGGGCCGAAGGTCTACCCACAATTAAAACACAATCCCTTAGCCCTTCTCTCTATCAATTGTTCGTAGGTCAAGTTCCTCGTTCTCCTTCATTTCGAGTTCCCTGGTTGATGGCCTTCAGTAGTGGTGTGTCGGTTTTCGTTGGGTAATTCTTTTGCTTCATTTTTGGTATTACCAGCTGCATGGGTTGGCAGGACTGGTCGATTAGTGCTGTTATTATTTAATACCCAAACTTGAGTGGGAACTTTCGTGTTTTAACTTTCCCTTCTCCTGGCCGTATCACTCCTTCATCGGTTAGCTCTCTGTCCACTTTCTTTGCTATAAAAATTAATCGAGTTCGAGTTGGGGGATAGTGAGTGCGAACTCTGTTTTTTACTTATTCACGCAAGCCTCCCAAAAAACAACTCATATACCACTCCTCTGAAAAATGACCAATCTACGACACAACTTTCTCAAATTCATCGATATACTCATCCATCGAACCACATTAGGAAACCGACTTCAATTTTTCTATCGGGTTACCCTCGTCCTTCCCCCCCATAACGGTCGAACAACGATCGTTTAAATTTTTCCCAAGTCATACATGGGTCCAACTCACATAAAGTCATGAACCAATATAATGTCGAATCCTCCATACAAATCTAAACCATGGGTAGACGAAGCTCAGAAGGGATTTTATGAATCATAAAGTAGGATTTAGCTCTCGTGACCCATGAGAATGAGTCGTCCCCATGGAAAGTAAGGAGGTCGACCCTACGTGTGACATTCCTATATTCCTCCCATGTGCATTCTGTAGCAGCCGAAGAAGCGTGGTCACCTTGTCGGTGATGCCTAGCTCCTTGCGGTCTACCTGTGGATTTGTCGTTGTCGGCGGTAACAGAAGAGAGGTGTGCGGAAGCGTGGTCACCCTGTCGGCGATGCCCAGCTCCTTGCGGTCCACCTGTGAGTCTGTAGTTGCCGCGGTAACCGAAGAGAGGTGCGCGGCTCTGTCACCACCAGCTGAAGATGACGCATGATGGGTAAATGCCGATAGTTCTTCTTCACCCACTTTTTGTTTTTGCGAGTTTCTAGCCATCAAGGATTGAAACTCGTCCTTCATTTCTGACTGTAGCAAATTTTGTGATTTGGCCAGCGTCTCCACACTGGCCATCAAGGAACTCAGCTGCGATCGAAGATCCTTCAGTGTGGCATCGTGCGACTTCACCATCGCTTCTTGGGCCGACAATGATGATTCTTGTCTCCTGAGAGGCGCCTCCACAGCAGATACTCTAGTCTCCATACGTGTTTGCATACAACCTCTATCTTCTTGGTCTCTCAATGAAAGCATCAATTGTTAGGTATCTCGATAGAGATTGTATTGCCGATAGTATATTGATAGTAATGTAGGAAATAACAACTGGAGCAAGCTCCCCCTCCTGGACTATCTAGGCCAACTTTTACTAACAATAATGATAGTAAAATCGTTGTTGTTCATTCTTACTAGACAGCTCTCTATATTCCCCTCTCTCATTCTCTCTCCATAACAACCTTCTACCAAACTTGCCTACATGGCAATCACTCCCCCCTCTCCTAGTTTGTTTCTACGAGTATAAGTTTTGATGGGCTTAATTGCTATGGGCTGGGGAGAGGATGGACTGTTATCATTAACGTTCCTTACATTTATAAGACCCTACTCCCATAGGGACAAAGCTGCTTATTTCCTTTGTTGTGAATGTGATGCTGATTCTAGTATGAATATAATGTGTGGTAAAGTTTTTGTTCAGAATTATGGTTTTATGTTAATTCACCATGGAACAGAAATAGCAGTCACTTTCAAGCTGGTCTTGATTCTATTTGTGTCCTTTTGTGGTTTCATCTGGAAAGATATTTGCTACTTACATGTCAAACTGAAGGCAGTACAAGTGTCTGGATTTTCACATAGTATTGCAGTAAGTAAGATTACAGAAGTCTTGCTGGAAATCAGACCAAAACTACTAGAAAAACACTCCACACCACATAAATATTCAATCTTGTCCAGGTCTCACCCCAGACAAATACAAAACTTGCCTTGAGACCCCGTTGCACAGGTTGCACTCAGATACTTTTCATGCAGAACTTTCTTGCATTCAGCTACGCACTGAGCAAGTGTGCATGGGTTGATTTGTATGCTAAACGCTCCCTCCACTGTTTGCGGACCCAAAGCCATGAACACAAGCACCAGAACCATAACCATCACTCCAAACTTCGCAGCTTGGCTCTTCATGTTAAAACTTCTTCTGCTTGCTTACTATACTACTCCAATCTTGTCTGGAACATGACCAACGCAGCCCCACAATTTATAGAGAGGGCATAAACCTCTAGAATGATTACCGTTGATGAGCGACACATTTAAAAACAGATCATTAGAAAAACAGCACGCCAATGTCCAATGGCCTGAGGCCCTGATGAAACAAACCATTCACATTCTAGTGGCAGCTGCTTTTGCAGCAATCCACCAGGAATTAGTATAAACCAATTAACGACGAGCAGATAGCCCAGACTCTGCGCTACGTGTTGGTCGTGGATTCCAATGTTCATTTGCCAATCACCGTTTAACATTACCCTCCCACTTGCGGCTCATAAACGACATTCACGAGACGGTGATTGGCCAGTGTTTGTCAATATGCCGACAGATTGGGCGGCAGAGAGCATCGGGTCAAGATCAATATTCACTCAAAGGCACCAAACTCTTCGGTTAGTTATGGCGTTAAAGAAACATGATCATTTTGTTCCAATTTTTAGTTTTAGTTTTTTTAATTTTTATTTTTAACTTTAGTTTTTTCCAATTTTAAAAAATTATAAAAATCATAAAAAAATAATTTTTATTTCTTGTTTTTGTTTTTTTATAATATAATTTATTATCATTTAAATATATATTATTTAATTATTTAATTATTAATAAAAATATGAATAATTTAATTCAACATTATATTTATATATTTAATAAATTAAAATTAATTATCAATAAAATTATGAAT
>JANVCQ010000006.1:37993409-38007477 GCA_025531925.1 Erythroxylum plowmanianum | reverse complement strand
TTTAATTAAAAATAATTTATCTTTAAGTTTTATATAAAATGTAATTATTATCAGTAATAAAAATATAACTATATTAACATTAACAATTAAATAAGTTTTTATTTTTATTTAAAAAAAATAGAAACAAAAAACTGAAGGCAGAAACTGAAAACTACAACAAAAAAACAGAAGTAGAATCAAATAACTCCTAAATTTCTTTGAAGTTTTTCATCAATAATAATTATTTTGCGAAATGCAAAACATTCTATCTACAAAAAATAATGTAAGAGACAAAAAATGATTACAAATAATTGCTTTTTTATTTACTGATTATTTTATTTAACAAAAAATAACTTTAGAAGAGTAATTTTAAATTTTAAAAAGTTCAATTTTAATTAAAATTAGAATATTTTCATATTGATATAAAAATAAAAGGTATTGATACCGATTGATGCTTAATTCAAACTATAAAAGTAAAATAATACCGAATTTTCATGTAATTTTTATGAGTTTGAATTATTTTAATAGTATTTTATAATATTAAAAGAATTTTTATTAAGCATTTATTAAATTATTCTAATAAACATAACCGTGCAATATTTGTTATTTAATTAAAAAATAAAAAGTTATTTATTATTATCATGATTGACGAATTTAAAATTCAATTCGTTTACCGAAATCTAAACAGTCTTGTAAATTACAGGCCCAAAATGTTGTTTGACCAAAAAAATGTAAGCGGTCCGTTTAATCATACACAAATGCCGCCAGTTTCCCTCCTTCCCAAACACAACAGGTCCAAGTGCAACATACACTCTCAAAACGCAGAGCTAATGTCCAGGCGACGCCTCCTCCTCTCCTCTTACTCCGACGAGGACGATGACAATGACATTCATCTCCAGGAATCCACCGCTGAGCAACGTCCTTCCGTTGCTAACCCTAGCATTCTAATT
This sequence comes from Erythroxylum plowmanianum, assembly GCA_025531925.1. Taxonomy (NCBI): domain Eukaryota; kingdom Viridiplantae; phylum Streptophyta; class Magnoliopsida; order Malpighiales; family Erythroxylaceae; genus Erythroxylum; species Erythroxylum plowmanianum. Next base: position 38,006,548 of record JANVCQ010000006.1, on the reverse strand, counting down.
CCAGAGCCCGTCCCTATTTCCGACGACGAGTTCATCGACGTCCCCGACGACCTCGACACACCTCCTCCTCCAGAGCCCGATTCTGAACATTCCTCGTACGAGTCTCGTCCTGCACGTCCGTTGAGCTCCGACGAGGGCTCCGGTTGCCCCGTCAGTGATTGTCTTTCGAGGATGGGATTGAGATTGAAGAGAGAGTGGTTGGAGTCTTGTATTCGTGGACTTGACCTTGATGTTGCGACAATGGCGAAGCTGTGTTTCGAACAATTCTTGTTCTCCGATATGAATTACTTCGGCGGAGGTGTGCTTCCTCCGAATGTTGATTCCATGCATCTCGTTGATCTCTCGGGACCGTTTGTGCTGCAGGTAACCTTAATTTTGTGTGCTTTTGTTTTTTATAAAAATTTTGGACTCCTAAGAGTTTAGCATTCATGGTACAGAGTTATTCATCACGTTGTAAAGTTTTAGTGAACTAGGACTTGGTACTCGTACCGTCGTGATACGAAGTTAATAAATTACTTGGAATAGGTTTTTCGGTTCGAGTTTATTCTTACCCTGTGAATCAATTCGCTTTTCAGGTAGATGAGATAGTTAATATAAGTTGTCCTCTAAGAGACAGGTATCAGGAAGCACCTCCTGGGAGCAAGAGGTGTCTCAAACTATCTATGACAGATGGTGTTCAGCGGGTTTTTGGCATGGAATATAGGCCTATCAAGGATCTCAAAGTCTTGGCTCCTGCAGGATTAAAGGTTTATCTTCTGTGGACTATATAAATGGTCATACTTTTAGATTATCCCTTTTATAATAATGAGCGTTAGTTCTGATGATGGTCATATAAAATTTCTCAGATTAAATAGAACAATATATTATCTTTCAGGAAATAACACATTTTCTCAGGCTTTCATAGTAAGTCGTTCCCTTTTAATCATCTGGCACCTGACTGCATGACTACACATGCCAGGCTGCTAGCAATTGCCTCTTTAACGGTATGCCAAAATATCATCATGATGATTTTAAGTTAATAGAGAGATCGTGGTGTTTTAAACTTTATCAGGAATCTAGTTCATAAAGTTGATGTCCTGGATAAACAGTAAAAGAAGGTCTAGGTGGAGTAAGGAAACTGATGCTGAATATTCGTCTGAAAAAATGCCTGTCATAGTTAACTGTAAGCTTAATTTTTTTGTAGATTGTGATCTGCAATGTTCATGTTCGACGTGGGCTTCTATTGCTGGTCCCTGAAGCTATAGAAGTTCTTGGAGGAATTGTTCAAGAGTTGGATGCAGCTCGCCAACGCCTTGTTAATGAAGTAAATAAACCACCAAGGGGGAAAAGGTAAATTTTATATGTATCTAGGATCTGTTGAGTTGTTAAGCATTTAGAGTGGCAATTCCTGCTGCATTATTCTGCCATTGTCACCTAGAAAGAAAATAAGAAAGGGCTAAGGGCATGATTCAGCTGTTTGTCCTTCTGCTTTTCCTTCTTTAAGTAAATGCAGAATGCAGAATGATCTTGCACATGATGTTTAAATTAAGGGTATCTCGATTCTATGATATCCCTTGTAGGAGAAAAAAAATTATTGATTTAAAACAGTCCCAGAAAATGGCCATTGCTAAGCTATAAGACTCTTTTATCCCTATGCAGGGTTCATATGTTATTGATTGTTTTGAAGCACTACTCTTGACCTTTATTGGTTGTTTTTTGAATTTTAAAACAGACTGTTGACATTCCTATCATTCATTCTTCATGAGTCTCAAAATATAGATGCTTTATTTTGTAGCAAGTAGTAGCATGCTCATTTAATATTGTTGTATGAAGAGTCTTTAATTTGTTGTAATTCTTTTTGGTGGTGAAATATTCAATTATTAATTTCTTATTACCAAACATTCTTGTCCTGATTTAGAAATTTTTTTGTCATACTCAAGTCGTTGGTACTGCTTTAATGTACTTACTATTGGACTATTGCCTTACAGATCAAGGACAGGAGTAGTCCCTCCTTTGGCAGCCAGAGCATCTCTGGCTGCCTGGCCACAGGTTTCTCAGAGCACTGATAGTTCTGTTAATAATCAGGGCCATATTGGTAGCTCTGTTTCTGCTTCTAGACATGGGAATGGCTTTGTTAATATTCCAGGACAGAGTAACAATACTATTGATGGCCCTGGGCATACTGATTTTGCTGTCAATGTTGCTGGGAACATAAGTAGTTCTGCAGGACAGCCTGAAGATCTCCGGCAGACCGATAATCCAGGTTGGGTTGGTTTCATTTTATTCTCCTTTGAGTTTGACATTGCAATAATTCCAGTGTATAGGAAGTTAACTATTTAAATTTACCATTCAACCCCAAATATCTACAAGCTCTCTTTAGATAACCACTTGCATTATCTGAAACCTTACGTGAGAGAAATTGTGGAATTTTTCTGGATTGAACATATAAACTGATGTTTTAGATAGAACAAGTTGTTGGACATTGATATTAATAGATACTTTGCTTGGACTGCAGTTCCATGATAAATTACATAGTAATCAAACATTTTGACACATTACATACCTATTGATTGCGATAAGCTTCTACAAAAAACTTCATGTTCTTAAACATGGAGCACCTGTATAATAAAATACATGTCTGGTCATATTTATATACTTGTATACAACAAAACTACACGACTCTAGGTTATTCTCATATGAAATGCCTTTATAACCTCTCAAAAAAAATTCATTCTTTTTTCCTCTTTTTGTTTGCATGTACATCTTCTAGGCAGCTGCGATGTTGCACTTCACACTGTTACCAATCAATGGACTAGAGAAGAATCAACTATTTCAATGAGTGCAGAAAGATCTGCAGCTAATCGATTATCTACTGTTGCTTTTGAGGTTGAGGAGATGCGTATTGATACTCCTGTTAGTGGGGAGAACTCGGGACCTAATGATCTCTCCAATGGCCCACCAGCTCATGGAGACATTGGTATGGTTGATGAACATGGGCAACCCCTCGTACTATCTGGAGAGAAATCAATCCCATTCACATACTTGGCTAGTTTGTCAGCTCAATGGGCTGCAGTGAGGGAGTATACATCTTCAGTTCAGGGAAAAGTCAAGGTACGCATAATATAATGTTCTCTGTAACTGGGTGCACATATATGTGTGCGTGAATTCTTGTAAAGGTTTCTCATGGTTTGATGATTGTTTGCTAATACTTGTGAAAAATTGTAGGGTTTCCTAACTGGTGTAAAGGCATTTCAATATAAGCAAAGGACAAGATATGAGCTCCAGGTTTACGTTGATGATGGTAGCCTCATCTCAGATATTCTTATGGATCATAATGTAAGTTTTGAAGTTAGTCTTTCATGCAAATAAATGAAGTTATCAATAATAAAATGTAAATCAAATATTTCTTCTCTGCAGTTGGTACAGAAAGGAATAGGTCATTCCCCCGAGGAGGTCACTGCTGCTCTCTCTTCTTCAAACAAAGAGAACGCTAGAGATATGAAGGAAACTCTGAAAAATTTCCAAATGTTCTTGGTGAATTTTGAGGTAATAAAACATTGTTCGACCTGTGCTCTGTTATGAATTTATCTTTGTGACAGTGCAAAGTATTAAAAGGCTGTTTTCCTCTACTGCCTTGGGATCTTTATGACTCTTTGTATTTTGCTTCTTCATTGTTTGGAAATGTTATGGTCCAGGGGGTAATGCTTATAGAGATGAACGAAACTTCTTCAGTTCCAATCGCTCTTGAGATGAACCAAGGCTGCACTGCTTCTGATGCATGGTTGCTAATGAGGAGACTGAAGTCCTTGGCTCCGGTACAAACACCACAGAATCCAACCGTCAACAGGGTCGATATCTCACCTTGATCGTCTCCACACATGTAGAGCTCTGTTTCAGGAGAAACTTAGAAGCTTTATGAGGTTGAGAATGATGGGACTTCTTAGCAACTCCCGGCTAAAGGAAAGATTTAGAATGCCCTGGAAGATTCATGGCTCATAATGGAAGCTGTTCTGGCTAAAGAGACATTTAGTATAATTAGAGGGGAGTTAATGGATATTGATGATGAGCAACACAGGGGTACCTGAGGTGAATTAAAGTTATGTTGGTAGAAGCAGTTGTTAATGGAATAATGGCCCTGATATGGCAACATCTGGTGATTTAATAGGAAATGTTTTCCATGGTTTGACGCTGGAAATATGACGAATCAGAGGGTACACGAGGATATCAACTAATCAAATCATCAATGGAGTGAGGTGGATAGCTTTGTTTTTGTTAACGGAAAAGAAGCAAATGATTCTAGCTGAAAACACAAAACCCATCAGAGATTAGGAAGAAAAGCTGTAAGATCAAGGGCGGCAGCAGTCTGTTATGCCTTTACTGCGTTTCTTTCGACTTTTTGGTCTCGACAACTTAATGATCCACGTTGTCTTTGTTTGCATCATAGCGATGACCAAGATGATTAGTACTCTGGTGAAATTACAATGGTTTATTTCTTAGGAAATGAAGATCATCTGAAAACCTGCCATTTCTTATGTGTTGTTGCTTCATGCACAACACACAGAGTAGCTATTCCTTCTGATTCATGTTTGGACATTGCCTAAGGACAATTGCAATTTAGAATGGCTGATATGCATGATGCAGATATATCAGATGCAGATAAAGATATGGAAAGACCATCATCCCATGAAATTGGAGCTACCAGGTGTCAGAGAATTTTTATTTACTAAGTGGACAATCCTGTATCTCTTTAAGAACTACCTCGTCCAGGGAGTGGAAACATGTAGTTACTCCACTCTATTGTCTCAGGGATAAGCACCTTCCAGAAAAATGTTGCATTACAAGCTGGTTCTGCCATGCAATTGCTCTGTCTATATGGACCATTTACACTTCGTTTGGGATACTTCTCAGTGGACTCCAGTGGCATCCCATTTACTTGAACCTAGCAGTTCAGTGAGAGTTGTATGCTGACCTAATTCAGTGATATCTACTCTTTTTTTAGTTGCTTTGAAGTGGAAATGTACATCTCTCATTCTCTATCAACTTCTGATAAATTTGCCTCTAGTCATTTCTAACTCGATCGGTCCTAGGTAACAATTGTTATTCCAACCTCTGACCCAATTTCATCCTCTCGAGTTTCCTATATAGGAAGAAGAGTTGCTTTTCTTGTTTAAAACAAATAGAGGGATACAATCGAAGGACAATGAAGTATGGGATGCAGTTTTTCTACGGAGTTGAGTGCTTGCGTTATAGAAGGCCATCTTTCTTGCAGACAACCATGCAGTACATGAAGCATTTACTATTTTCCTGCGGCATCTTTTGAGGTGCGGAATTTTAAAGTAGGAGCTATATACTGAATCCCAAAGTTAATTTCCTCTGCATGTGTAATCCGAAAATTGAGTGTCATTAGTTGCTGTTGTATGTTGTATTGAACTGTATCAACAGGCGATATCTGAGATTTATGAGCCTCGAAAATCGTTATGAGACGCGGAAAACAATCAACAAGGTAGATGATTCATCTGGTAGATTATTTATTATATAACCAATTGTCTGTTATCGGTTTCGTTTACTTGAATGAAATCAATTTAGCAATTATATCGATTCTATACTCTTGTGATTGGACGTTACTTATAAATTCCATTGGACATATGGAGATCACAAGCCTTTACATCAATCACTTGGAGGGGCTGATTAAAGGTAGTGAAGTAGAGATACATAATAAGGTACAACAACAATTCAGAGCTCCTCTTACTAGCATACTGATTTTATTACGAACGCAAGAGTTGCCTGTGTGAACATGCCAATTTGAGTTGTGGGTTGATTAGTTTGACTTGAGGTCATCAATTTGGTTGACAGAACTTGGATTCAGCTTTGATTTGTTGTTGTAGTTGTACCTGAGAACAAAGGCCCAGCGGTTGCCTAAGTCAGCTATCTCAGGATACCAAAATCTCCAGGGGAAAAGGAAAGAAACCCATGATGGCACCACCAAGTAATTGTCTCCACGGCAACCACTTCTCACTATTGCCTTCCCACAAGCTTCTCTCGATACAGATGGGATTATGAAATTCTTATTACTCTGCATTATCAGAACATCGGCCAATTGGACGTAAGTGACTAGTAACAAACCATTATTAGTATGATTTCTTGGTTTCACTCATTCTAAAATACACTTATGTAGTGTTTTTTAAGTAATTTAGAATAATAAAGATGCTCTTCAAAATCAGTTAACACAGGAATTCATCAAGTCCAAAACGTTCTCGTTTATAGACTTTTTTCTAATATGATGAGATGAATTGTTACCTTTTGAGTCATATCTGTTCTTATATTTCCAGGAGTCACAATTGTCACCCCAATCTCCCCACCAAATTCACTTCTCAATGACTCACAGAAGCTTATTAGAGCTGCCTTGCTTGCCTGATAACAAGAACAAGCTTGGTTTTGGCCACCACTTTGTGATTGGATACCAACGTAATGTACATAAAGGATTAAATTCTGAGTTCTTACACTATAAAAACACGATTTTGGAATAGGGTACCGTCCAAGGCATGAAGCCACCACGATTATCTTCCCTTTGCTCTTTCGTAGATGCGGAAGTGCAAACTGTGTGCCATAAACTGCACCCCAGAAGTTTACATCCTGCATATTAAGTACTGTATTGGAGAATAGCTTACTAGAAAATATATATACATAGTAATCTCTTCTTTAGCAAACGCAATTGGATACCATCAATCGTCGAAGTGCAGAGATATTATTCACATATCCAAAGTCCTCTGCTAAGGCCATCCCGGCATTGTTCACCAGATGATCCACTTTTCAAGCCAATTCAGAGAAGCAGGTTAATAATAGGGTTTAAAGAACCGAACCACAAAAGCAGTTAAACTTACATTTACCAAAATGCTGCACAGCTTCATTAACAAATCTCTCACAATCTTCCAACTTGGAAACATCAGCAACAATGGCTATAACATCCGGTGAGCCTAGAGCCCTCGCCTTGTCGACCACAGGTTTAAGACAGTCCTCTTTAATGTCAACCAGAACTAAACAAGCTCTTCTCTTGGCATACTCGTAAGCAATTATCTCCATGTTTAGAAAGAAATATATAGCTTATCAGTGTTCAAATCCTGATTAGTATGTTACATTTAAGAATGATAAAAGAAACAAATTGAAATTATCGACTACTTAAGGCCTCACCTCACCAATTCCTGAAGCTGCCCCAGTAACGATCACTACTTTGCCTGCTACGTTCTCGCTGCGAAAATGCCTTCTTAGAGAGTCAATAAGCTTGATTATAAGATATAGAGGTAAGACACAAAGGAGAAGGATGGTGTTTAAAGGAGGAAGCAAAAGACTGAACAAGCTATGAACCAAATCCATAGCCTTAGTTTTGCTTCGGGTACTGTCAGATGGTGAGTCTGTTCAAAGAAAAAGTTTGATGGTGAGGAGTTCTTTTATGTCCATGGATGTCTCACAGCCATAGCACTCTCACGTCAGGTAGGGAAAAGTTAGTGTATTGGCTCCCAACAGTCTTGGTGGATTATGATAAATGTGAATAAAATGCAGAATAGACAGTTGAGGAAGGTCAACAGCAGCTGGACACTCAAATTTCTAGCACCAGGGTTTGAATGGTAGAAGAAGGGACACGTCTAACATGCGCAGTAGCCATTATCAGCACTGACCACTTAACTTTTGGCTGAGAAGATTGATTGCTATAAATGAACATTTATGGGTTAGCTTCTGATGTCAAGTTCATCCGTAGGTGGAAGGCATTTATAACAATCAATCCTCTAGGCACTTATACGCTGTGATTCTTTCGGAGCAAGAATTAGACTGAATATAGATAATTTTAAGGTGTCATTTATAGTTAAGATCAGTGTTTTAAAACTCGGATCGATCATTAAATTGGAGATTTTATTGGTCACCGGTTTAACCGGTTCAATCTGTTCAACCACCAGTCGAACCGGTATGACATCATAATTATATAATAATTATATTTAATTATATATAATATTAATAATATTAAAAAATACAAAAATATATCAAAAAATAAAAAAACAATAAAACAATAAAACTTTTATTGAACCAATGGTCGAACCGGTCAAACCTGACCGATCCGACCTGTCAATTGACCGGTTTTAACCGGTTCTTACTGGTTCAGTTGAGAACCGATTTTTAAAGATGAACCGGACAGAATAGCCGACCGGTCGGACCAGCTGATCCGGTCTGATTTTTAAAACAGAGGTTGAGACTCTCTCAGAACATCTTATAACTATGATGGATCAAAAAAAATCGGTGGTTAATATAGATGTGTTCTTTTTTTGGGGTCAGATATTATTTGTTGAAATTTTATCATATTTTATTAAATCTCATACATATATTTACGTTAATTTCACATAAATATATAGACGAGATTTAATAGACTATTTGTAATTAAAATAGAAAATTTCATATGTCCTTCTTCTACCATTTAAACCCCGTTAAATGTCTTTTCTATTTACGGATGATCTTGACATAATTAATTAAAATATTATAATTATAATTTTAAATTTCGTAATATATAAATTAAAATGATGTTATTATCATAAAAGAAGTTTGTATTATCAAGTCTTTCATTTCATACCTAATCTTTAAAGTTGAGTCTAATTGCTAACTTTAAATTTTTATCAACCCTAGTTTTCTTCGTATGAGTTGATATGCATAAATTATTATTTCTAAATATTAAGGTCAAGTTAGTGATGTTGTGATTTTATCCGTAAGTAAGACATTTAACGCATTTTGTGATTTTAAAATTACCAAAATAAAAATAACCAAAGTATTATCTCCATCTCAATCAATTATTTGGTTTGGTTAAATTAGTTTTAATCCTTTTAAAAAGATATTAATTTAATTTAATTATTATTATTTTAATATTAAATTTCCTGCATAAATAAATTTAAATGATATTATTTTAATAATAAAATTTTGTATTATCAAGCCTTTCGTGCTAATTCTAATTAATTTGAGCCGTTAATTTTAAATGGGATTAGATTGCATCATTTTTATTAATTCTAATTGGTTGATATCCATAAATTATTATTATTAAATTTTAAAGGTCAAATTTTATATTTTTTTTAGAGTTTGAGGTTAGGATTTAGACTTCTAAGTTTAGCGTTCAGGGTGTCTAAATTTTTGTAGTTCTGAAATTCGTTCTCCACATTTTGAAATTTGATCATTGTACCCAAAGTAATGTATAGGATAATCTAATTCGTTAAAAGAAATAATTTATTATTTTCCAATAAATAATTTTGCAGCATAATTTAAATAGTATATTCATATTAAGAATACGTTTAGTATTTTAAATGATTTAATATATTAAAATCTTAGCAATGAATCTAGCCATAAATATTTTAAAAATTGGACCAAAATAAAAATTTTTAAGTACAATAAAGATTAAATAAAAATATTTTAAATAGAATTTAAGAAGTAGACTATTCTAGATTATTAAATAAAAACTAACTGAATATAAAAATTAGTTAGTTTTAAATTAATTAATAAATGACATATTTTTAATTAAAAAGATTATAAAAATAAATTAAATAAAAAAATTAATCAACTCAAAATTTTTAACTATAATTTGATTTTTTAGTTTTTTTAATAAAAAAGAACTAACAACCAACAAAACAACTTAATTAAGCGAGAGAAAGAAAATACACCCTAAAGGAGGGCTTTGAAAGGTGATGATACCGAAGTTGAAAGATTGAGCGTAATTGGCCAACCAACCCGCTTATCGATTAGCTTCCCTATAGATATGTCGATGTCGTACTATCCAATCTCTAACAAGCAACTCCTAAATAACCCAAATCAAAGAGCTAAAGATACCCTTTTGCTTCTTTGGAAAGGAAAGAATAGTGATAACCACAAGAAAATCAACCTCCAACTATATTCTTCTATAACCCAAATCCCGAGCAAGTGATAGACTCGAGAAAACATCCCAAAGCTCAACACAAACCGAAGTAGAAAACCCCACATTTTGAACAAAACCTCCTAGCTAGGCTCTTGTATAGTCTCTAAGAACACAACCTGCAGAAGCATTATTAGAAGTGCGCTTACTAGCCCCACCTGTGTTGAGGCCAGTCCACCCATGAGGGGGTGGTGACCAACCAATAAGTTTCTCCACTCGCTGGTGATGATCTAATAAAATACGAGAATGCATTTCGCTAGCCTTGTAAATCCACCCAACATAATCAAGAACAATTTGCATAGGATTAAGAGGCCACAAAAAATCCATGTTAAAAATATTCTTATTCCGCTAAAACCAAAGGAACCAACAAGTAGTGCCAAAAATGATAGACCAATCAAAACCATGTATCTTCGTATGGGTATACAAATTCTTCCTTAGTCAGTCTGATTTCAACATTGTAAAGAATTCTCTATATGATGCCACTATGGGAAACATTAACCAAACTTGTTGGATCTTAGGGCAGTCACACATAGTATGCAAATAACATTCACAAATCCCACACATAGCACAGGCAGCATCCAAGGAGAGATGTCGAGAAACACGCTGATTGTTTGTCAAAAGGCTTTCACGAAAAAGAAGCTATAGAAAATCCTTGATCTTTTGTGGATCTGACCATTTTCAAATTAAATTGCAAAGACCACCCCTTTCCTCTAACGCAAAACCCTCAATTAAGGAATACGCAGAAGCAATACTAAAAACTCCACTATCCGAAGCACGCCACACCCTCTTATCTTTCCCTGGAGTAAGTCTCGGAGGAAGGATACTGGCAATATGCATGGCCTTGGAAACTATCCCATTTCCAACATCCATGATCGTCAATATAGTCCATTACCTTAAGCAACAAAACAGAATCCAATAAAGGCGTGGTTGTGTGAAACATGAGAGGACCAAGATCAACTACCCATGCATCTGTCCAGAAACGAGCTTCTTTACCATTACCAATGATCCATTTCATACCCTGAAGTACATAAGACCATATAGAAGCAATGCATCTCCAAACCATGGAAGAACTTTTAGAATCAATTTTAGTTGGCACATTTGTGTAGGAGAAACCATACTTTCCACTAAGGACTCTAACTCAAAGGGCATTAAGTTTGGAGATTAGGCTCCAACCTAATTTGCAAAGTAACGCATCATTAGTCACTCGGACTTTTCTCAGTCCCAATCCTCTAATTTCCTTAGGTTTACAAACAATATCCCAACTAATAAGACTCACCCTTCATTGGTTGTCATTAAAACCCCATAAGAAATCCCACATAATTTTCTCTAAATCATCATAAAGTTGATGTGGAAGTTACACAGTCTGCATGATATACAAAGGCAAAACAGAGATAATTGATTATGTTAAAGTCACTCTACTTGCTAGGGAAAGATGCTTAGCACTCCATCCTATCAGACGTTGCTGGACTTTATCAAGGATATATTGATAGCAACTTCTGGAAGATCTCTCATGAGTAAGAGGTACACCGAGATACTTCCCAAAGTTATCCGTAAACTGAAACCCTAATCTCTTACTGATTGATCGAGCCATAGGATGAGTAATATTTTTAGAGTAAAACAACAGGTCTTTTCTTTGCCAACCTTTGTCCCAATCAAGTATAAAAGACTTCTAACACCTCCAAAATAATTTGAGCTTGTTCAATGGAAGCTTCCGAAAAAAAGGAGTAGATCATCTGCAAAAAAGAGAGGAGATAAGCAAGGGCCATTCTTTCCTAACCGGATAGGTTTCCATCTATTCTGAGCCACCGCATGAGTAACAAGGTGACCAAGTCTCTCCATACAAAGAATAAAAATATATAGAGATAGGGGGTCGTCCTGTCTGATGCCTCGAGATGGAGTAAAAGCCTCTAAAAGATCTCCATTCTAGTTAACTTGCATGGTCACCGAGGATATACATTTCATAATAAGACTAATAAGAGAATCAGGCAACCCAACATCAACAATAGTATCCTTAATGAAATCCTAGCTAAGTCTGTCATACGCTTTCTTCAAATCTACCTTAATAATCAGAAAATCTTTTTTGCCTTTTTTCCTTCTTATGGAGTGAATAACTTCCTAACCAATGACTATGTTATCCGAGATTAAGTGACCTGAGACAAAGCTACACTATGTTAACAACTAAATCATTTAGTAAAGGCTTTAGAAAGTTAACAATGATCTTAGTGGTTGCCTTATAAATTACTGAATACAGGCTTATAGGAAAAAATTGATGAATAAAACTCGAAGGGGAAATTTTTGGAATGAGCACCAAAATGGTTTTATTCAAATCTACTTCCTACTTCGTGTTTAAAGATTCTTTGAATGAAATCTGTCACTACTGTCCCAACAATCTCCCATTGTTTTTGAAAGAATATAGCATGGAAATCGTCAAAACCAGGCGCTTTGTTATGATTCATGTCAAAAATGGCTTCCTTGACGTTGTCAAATGAAACTAGCTTATTGAGAGTGTCCAAAGTTGAACGTGGGATGGGAGGGAAATCCCCCTTGATTGGGAAATGGCTAGTATGAACATCATCAATAGTATAGAGTGACTCAAGGAAATCCTTGGCCATACTTTGTAGTACGACAGGATCAGTAATTGTGGTGCTACTGTTGTTCTTCAAAGAATCCACGGTTAGTCTTCTTTTTTCACCATGGTGGTTGAATGGTAAAATTTTGTATTTCGATTTCTTTGAGCGAACCACTGACATCTTGATTTCTGGTGCCAAAACAACTCTTCTTTACACAGCACGTTCTCCAATTTTGTATGTAGATACTCTTCTAGATCGAAGAGACTTTCAGAACTGCCACGGTCTATAGCATTTTGGATTCCAGCTAATCTTGCTAGAAGACAATTTTTCCGTTTAAAAATATTCCCAAACACTTCCCGATTCCAATCCCTCATATTTTTTGCTAGATCAGAAAGATATCCACAGAAGTCATTTGCGTCCTTCCTCCAGTGGCTTTTAAAAAAAGTAGAAAAATTCACATCAGACATCCAAGCCACTTGGAACATAAATGAATGAGGTCTTTGATAATTACTATAAGGTTTCTCAAATATGATCACAATTGGGCGATGATCTGATTTAAGAAAAGGTAAATGGAGAACTTTGGAGTCTTGGAACATTTCTTACCAAGTAGTTGAGCAGAAAGCCCTGTTTAACCTTGCTAACTTGTTTCTCCTTCT
>JANVCQ010000006.1:37972155-37985446 GCA_025531925.1 Erythroxylum plowmanianum | reverse complement strand
TTACTACGTGTATTGGCCTTTGTATTTGGCCCATTACTTTGTTAGGTCGAGAAGGTCATTCCTCTCCTAGCATCAGTTAGCATCTGTCCCAAGTTTTGTCTATCATTAGCTGAATTAGGTTGGCTTCTCTCTACATGTAAAGGGCGGTTGTTTAAATTACCATGGATTTTGTTGTCAGAAAGGATGGTGCAGGGTGATGCTCACAAATGCCCCTGATTTTTCTCGATATTTGAACCCCTTCCCTGATTATTTTCCTTGACTGTAGGACGTCTGTTACGCCTTTGCACTTGGATCCAAGGACTGTACACATCTTTCCGGGCAGTAGCTGTCGACGCTGCTTCTTTTACTCCCACCGGGATTTCCTGGTTCTTAACTCTGTTGCTGTGATTTGTTTCTACAGTGGTCTACTGTTTAGCCGGACAATCAACAGTGGCATGCCCCACGAGTTAAAAAACAAGATAAACAAATTTGAGATAGACCTTTATAAGCAACTTTTATTTCCTCGCCATCAAGTTCTACTCTCGACCTTTTAATGTCCACATCAACAGCCACCCTCGCGAACTTGCTCCTTTGGGATTTATTAGTGTTGTCATCGATCTTCACTGTATGGCCAACCAGATTCCCCAAGACTTTAAGGATTAGAGGATGATAGCAGAAGACAGACAGCTCTGGAAATCTAACCTAAACAATTGCCCTTGATATTATGCCAGAAGAAGGACGACAGTTTGGGTTCCATGGCTGCAATGAAAGTGCATGACCCATTATTACCCCAAGGCCCCTTAGTTAGTGCATCTAATTAATCATCTTGATCAACAAATTTAATAAGAAAATAGTCGTAATCAAGACCAATAATCTTCATAAGTCCCGAAGGCTTCCACATGATTTTCAATCTGTTGCTTAGCAGTTTGTATCCGATGCAGCGCCCTAATAATTTTACCACCACTGTCCTTTCCCATTATTTATCCAGTTATCCAGCAGATCCTTGAAGGTATTGGAGAGTTCAATAGCATTCCCAAACTCTCCTTGCACTAAGGCAATGTTATCCAGCAGATCCTTGAAAGTATTGGAGAGTTCAATAGCATTCCCAAGCTCTCCTTGCACTAAGGCAATGTCACTCTCCTCAAATGCAACTGGTTGTTCTTCAGGCCATTCCTTATCTTCCTCCTCACTTGATGGTTTTCCAATTACAGCAATGCTATATCTAGGGTTACAGCAGCGCTATAGCTAGGACAAGATTGGATTTTGATTTTTTTAGTTATTAATTGTACCATCTGTCAACTAAAGAAGGGTCTTTCTGCTATTAATAACTAATTGTACCATTTAGTTTGGGTCTACCTAAACGTTGAAAAGTAATCCAAATTGACACAGTACCTTAGACCTGAAGTCCTAAGACGGTCAGATCACTCTATCCTATTTTATTTCGTCACACTTAAAGAAAGACTCGAAACTAAAAGTTACACACACTTTCTGAAACATTAAAGCACTTCAATTCAACGTTGGTTTCATTCCTTCTTCAGTTCAGGCATTTGGATGGACTCAGGATAGAGATATCTGTGAGCACTTGTATGATCGAGAATTTTCTTGCTGGCTGCTTCTGTCGCCGGAGCTTCTGCTCCGGGAAGGTAGAATAGTCTGTACATCCATTCAATGACATCAGGAGCTAACACCTTCCACAGCCACGTTATCCTGAACCAGGATGGTTCCGTCAGGCACTTATCACCCCTGCAGGCACTGTTTACTATAGCTTTGGCACAGCTCCTTGCTGTTTCAACAGGAATAATGCTTACTACAACCTACCAAAACAAAAGCGATAAAACAAAGGTCAGTTGGGTTTCTGTAGGATTGCACAGGAAGTCCACTGACCCGAAAAGATATCAGCTTCTGAGTTCGAGGGCCCAAATATGGCTCTAAACCCGATTTTTAACCGAAAAGCCTGAACTTGATCTTAGCAAGGAAAAACGTTGAAAAGAATATAGAACATACATCCCTCGTGTCTTGATCAATGTCCATTATGCCTTCCTTTGTCAAAAGCTTGCCTTGAGTCAATTCAGACTCGATGAAGCTAGGTGTCACAATTAGTACATGAATATCAGGAGAGAGTTCGATTCTTAGTGTCTCAAAGAAGGACACGAGTGCTGCTTTGCTTGCCTGGAAAACATTCAAAGGTTACTGTTAGCATGAAAAAGCTCAATGATGGAAGTAGATTAAAGGGATGTTAGTCTGAGAAGCAATATTACGTTGTAGATACTCATTCTTGGTGTCGGCAACCATGAAGCAGAAGAGGACATTACTATGATCTTGCCTCTGGTCTCTCGGAGGTAAGGAACTGCGTACCTGGTGGTATAAGCTGAACCCCAGAAGTTGGTGTCCTGGTTGTACAGAAAGTAAACAAAACAAGAAAATATACATCTTAGGGAGAAAATAAACGCAAGACATGCACAAATCTTCAGCCAATAGCAGCAGATTTCTACTTGTTGCAAGTTCAATTTAGTACTAAACTGCTTTTTCATCCCATAAACCAACATTTATAGTTTCTGATAATAAATTAGCCAACTGATCAACAAAGTTCTGACTCCAAAGTCGAAGTTTGAAATGATCTACCATCACAGGCCTGAACGTGTTGATATCAGTAGCTTCTTCGAGCATGCAGGCAGAGCTGATTCCAGCATTATTAACTAGATGATCCACTGCAAGTTCACGCAATGGTCGGTTACAATATGTCGTACTTGGTAGGAAAACAGAACAGAGATGATAAAAATCCTCAACGTAAGCGCTTACATCTACCAAAATAATTCATAGTTTCCTCGACAATTCTTCTGCAGTCCTCCGCCTCCCGAACGTCTGCAAGAATCATCATAACATCCGGGGAACCAAGCTCACGTGCTATATAAGCAACTTCTCTCAATCTTCCCTCTCTCCGGGCAACAAGGGCTAAGCAGGCTCCCTTCTTAGCATACTCGTACGCCAAATGCTGCAAAAACTTGCAAGGATCAGATAGTTCTCCTAAACCCCTCTTTGTTTCTCAACCTGCAATTTCCAAGTGGTAGCTACTTGTTCTCTAATTCCATTGAACATTACTAGCCAGAAAAAGAATCGGAAGTCCAAAAGCTAGTTCAAACACCCAAGGGCTTCAAGCCTCGCACCTCTTTAGCATATATTTAGTGTTATTAGCTAAGCACTTGCTTTAATCTTCAAATTTATACGTAATGGAAGAGAAGTTAAACCATGAATTTTGCCTACTTACCTCGCCTATACCTGAGGATGCACCGGTTATAAGAATAACCTTCCCGGCATTTTCTTTGAAAATGGTGTAGAAAATAGTTGTGAAAGCCTTATAGAAAAGATAAGGTGGCATGAGGAAGCAAAGAGAGAAGAACGTAAAAGGAGGAGCTACTAAATTCAGAAAAGTGTGAATGAGATCCATAGCTTTTCAAGTTAGAACAGAATCACCAAGGCAACAATCTGTCTAAGAAATTGAGTGCCAAGATCAAACTTTGATCAACTGGGTGCATGGAATTGTGACTTTAAGATATAGCAAAAACTAAAAAGAGTGTTCTCGTCGTGGCACCATTGCATGACTTCAACTTGACACGTGGGTCAGACAAACCTTGATGATGCTCTCTGTTTTTGTCCTGGCTCTTGCCGCTTCCCTTCAGTTAATGTATAATTTCTTAAAGATGATTATTCTTAATGTAGAGATAAGGATTATAACAAAAAAAAAAGATTATAAAGTTTGCAGTTTCAGAAAATCTTTACCTTGGCTGTTGTTTAATCCAAGTCAACTGACCATTGCCAGCAAGCTACCACTTAATCTACAGTTCCTCTGTTTCTTAATGAGGACTTGTTTTTGATTCAGGGTTTCTACAAAGACTTGATCTTTAAAGTTTGAATCTGCAGGTTATGTCACTTTGTGATTTACTATTAGTACTGAATGACATATAAATAAAGTTCATTGCGGTGGGAGAATAGAACAAGTTCTTTTGTTAATTTTAGCCAACTTCGTAGTAGAATCCGAGACACTTGGCTGTCAGGTTTGAACAGAGACAATTTGCAGTACGAAAAATTATCTCGATCCTACAGGTATCTGAGTCTGTGAGAGGACTCTTAAAGAACTCGCGAAGGCTCTTACTACAGTTAAAATAAGAAAAGATCTTTCTTTAGAAGAACCTAGCGTGTTCAGTAAAATTTGTAAGGTTTGCGTTGAAACAGTATTATTTCTTAACCTGCTCTTACTGGTCTGGTCCAATCCTTTGATGAAAACCCCAGTTTAATCAGGTTCAACAGATGGATTGCTAGTTCTTTAATCCAAATAGCACAACTCATAACTGAGTATTTCTGGAGATTTTAGATAACAGATAGTCTAACACTGAAAGAACCTGTTACTGGTTTCAAATGTAGCGACAAGTTATATTATAGAGAATCTTTTCGGGGTTGGAAGAATCTTATACGATTACGAAACAGAAGCCCCATCAGTGCTCTTTTATTCTTACAACTATGTCATGCAAACAGATTTATGTACTGTGGCAAACTGGTAGTCTAGCTTCAAGCATTCTTTGTCTATTGACCCTGGCGATGAAATCGTCAGCTCTTTTCTTCAATTCTTCTGTAGGCAAACCAACCCCATCTTCTCCATCACCATCTTCCTTCTCATTTACTTTGAGTTTCTCAGTTACCTCTTCCCTTCCTTTCCCTTCCATTTTTGTTCCATCTTCAGAGCTCCTGTTCTCCAATTTCATACCTTTTTTCTCTTCCGAAATAGCAGAAGGCTGAAAGCTTCTTTTCTGGTTTATGTACTCATCATAGTAAGCATTGGTAGCTGGAGAAGGGTTTGAAGCCAAGAACCTGGATTCTCCTATCAGGGCAATGATTATAAGGTTGCCAACTATGAAAAGAGACCTCTGGCTAATCAGAAGAGATGTGATTCTTGGAAGGAAACTGAAGAGGAATATCTTCAGATATGATAGTAGTGAAGGAAACCAGATAGGGCTAGAACAGAAAAGACTGCAAGTTAGTAGTGTCATAGAGTACAGGAGAAAATTTCCAAGAACTTGATGCTTGTTGGATCTTCTAGTTGCATGAATCCTTTGAAACATGTTCAGATCCATTGTGACGTATGGTTACAGGCTGTGTTGATAGGAGCTAAGGACTGGAAATGGGAAGTTTCCTCTATTCTGTACGAAGAAGAGCTTGAAGGCAAAATTCAGGGAACGGTTCGGAGACAAATTGCGCGAAGAGAAATAAAGAGAACTGTTTTATATAGGAGATAAAGAGGAGGATAGTTTGGTGAAATTCTTCACTTGCCATCTTGATTTCTTTAGATGACTTTATGAAAAGCTCTGATTGGAGTTAATTAGTTAAGTTTTCTTTCATGAAAATCCAAGCTTTATATATATATATATTTCTCTTTTCTGAACAAAGAGCACAGTTTCTTGAGGAATGACTTGACCTAAATTGTCCATGCTGAGCTCTTAACAACCAACAAAGCCTTTTTAAGTTTAAAACTGTAACCTTTCTCCTTCTGCTGTCATTACAACAGAAGTAAACTGTTCCTTTTAGAGTTTTCGCTTTTCAGTTGCAATCACAAGTGATATTAAGGTCTACAGAATATGAATTAGATGCAGAATAGTTGTTACAATGTACCAAAAAGCAGAGTAGTACTTGCTTAGGACAATTACTCATGTGGACAAGTACCAGAAAAGGTGATAAGACAGATTCCATTGGCCTCAAGTTGGCTTGCACTTTATTATTCATTTCCTGTACTATATGGTTGTAGCAGATATTTTCTTTTTCTTAAGCTAATACTTGGCACAGGAAAGGACATTTAGACTTTGGAAAGCATTAACAATTTCTTTTCGTCTCAGTGGTCTTCACTTTATCTGTCAGAATGAACTAGTAGAGGTACACTTGGTGGAGAAAAAAGACTGGGATTCAAGCAACAGACATGGGAAGTGGACCATTTTTAAAGAGTCTGGCATAATAATACAGCATCTTTGTGTATTCCAGACTAGAAAATTTCCTGTACTAAAAGGGTTCATGTGAAAGATGCAATTGACTGCTTAGCAGTCTCATAAATCTTAGTTCTGTGTTTGCTGAATTCCAATATCATTATCTGCAAAACTGCTCAGATCTCTGTCAACTAAGAAAGCAACAGGTTTTAAATTTTATCAAAATTTTCAGAGTTTTTCCTTGGACCAGCAGATAATCCTTCTGCACTGATATCTAAGCCTAGAGAATGGACAAGTTGCTTCAACCTAAAACTTTTATTTCCTTGTGCTTGATGCCAACTAGTCGAGGCTAGGAGCAATAATTTAGAGATATGGGAAATGACTGTCGAACTGTCTGTAATATTGTCTGAAAACTTGTAATATCTTCTGTTTTGTATCTGTTTAGCCTAACAAGAAAACTATTTTACCGAATAGTTCTGAGTCCATCTGCTCAAGTAACCACGCCAGTGTTCTCTGTGAGGTAACCAGGCACCATTGTTGCACAGTTGTAACAAAGTGGCAATGACCAAAAGGAGAGATTTGGTATAAATTTGAACGGCATTGGGTATTCAGAACCTTGTAGTTTAAAACTAGGAAAGTTTTTAAGGGTGCTTTAAGCACATGGTTTTACATTATAAAAGAGGAGAACAACTGTTAAAAACTTTCTTGGGTTTCTTTTCTTTCAACTTCACATGCACAGAGAAAAGTTACGTAGTTGTGTGCTTGCATGTACGCCGGAGTACGGGAAGCTCGATACGTTTATCAGAGAAAACATAATGATAACCCCACGGCGTAGGTCAGTTATTAACGGGCTCTCTTGGCTTAAATGAGGTCGCGAGTTCAAACCGTCCTTATATATGCAGTTATTCAAAACTTGGGATTAGAGTTTTGCCTTCCGCAAGGGATCTACGTACTTGGCTTGAACAGAGATTAATCTGGATGTGGATAACTTAAAGGTGTTAGTTGGAACTCTCCTAGAATACTTCGTGGATTAAAAAAAAAAAGAAAAAACATAATGATAAGACAGAGGTGATTCTTATTATTTAATTTTAAATATTATTTAATAATTGAATTTAGCAGCATTTACGTGGCACTCTTTTAAATAAAGAGATTGAAATTGAAATGATGAGATTTAATGGATAACTTATTTTGGGGATAATAATTATCTAAGATAACATATTTTTTGAGATATGACTTGATAATTGCAGCTAGATTATGGGTGTGATTAAACAATAACTCTTGTTTGATTTGGATAAAGAATCAATCTTGTAAAAGATGTGAATGAATATCACGTGACTAAAGAGTGTGTTGAATGAAGAATTTTACTAAGTGAAGACTTATTGTATTTTGAGATAAACTTGCTCTTGGATGTGTTTACAATTGTGTACTATCATGGTTCTCTTTTGATTATTGCCACAAACAAATTATTGAAAAAAAGAGATGATTGCCGTATAGGTTGGGAAGTGGTCCACTTCTAATTGAGTTTTTCATGCAACCCAATTAAGTGTTTGGTTCTTGGATGGTAATGTCTCAGATTGGCTATGGTTATTGAGGACAAGAGATTAAGTCAAATTTTAATGGGTGCAATGTGTGTTTCTTGATCAGTGGTCATTAGGAATTTTGCAACTGATTTTATGTTGATAATTAATTCATCTTCTTGCTACGTTTTTTGTTGATTGTGTTATGTAAAAGGCCTGAATAATTGTTGATGACTAACTGCTTTCTTTATTATTGTTGAATAACATTTGAGGATGGTCTCGGGTAATTTTGTGGCTATCGTTTTTAGTGTTGATTTGTTTAATTTCGTATTCATTTTTTATTTTCGTTTGTGTTAAAAAATTAACAGTTATTGATATAATCACTTTATATCAAGTAACGGACAGATACAGTTGCAAGCAACTACAATCAATTTAGAGACTTTTGTGAAACTATTACAACCTACAATTTTTTCAATTAGTATCAGAGCAAGGTCACCGAATCAGAACTTAGCATATCAAGTTGGTATTGATCTGTATTTCGCAATTCTGATTATAAAAAAGGGTCATCAGTCATCAGACTATTGTTATTAGACTGTTCAAATTATCTTACGTGAAAATCACAAATGAAAGTATTCATTTAGGCACAAGGAACAAAAGTGTGGAACTTAATTTTAAATAGCTGGACACATCAAGTGACGACTAATGAAAAGGGAGGATCAGTGCTTAAAACTGCATTTGAGTGGACAAAGGCTGAAGAAGAGAGAGCGCTTGAAAATTCTCAAGTCTTGCACGCCCTCTTCAGTGCAGTTGATTCGTTTTGTAATGATATCAGTCTGTGAATCGGGGAAAGAAGTGTAAGAAACGTTACAAACTATACATGAGGGATCGAAATATGTGATAGTTTTGAAATTTCAGATGTTGGCTATGAAATTTGAAGAGTTGAGGATAGAAGAAAGTAAAACTATTGGAGACTTCCATGAGAGATTGTGTGACATAACAAACCAAGCACATCAACTCGAGAAGAAATACTCTAACCTGAAACTGGTTAAGAAGACATTGAGCTCATTACTTCTGAGGTTTATACCAAAACATATAGCAATCGAAAAAGCCCATGAAATCAACGAATTGTCTTTAGATAAGGTAGTTGGGATTCTTACCAACTTTGAGATGAATTTGTTGAGGGATAAATGAGAGAAGAACAAAGAATTGGCATTACAAGTCTAGATTAGTAAAGTCGTGAATGATTTAGAAGATGAATCTGATGAGAATAAGAATATGGAGTCATTGACAAGAAATTTCAACAAGTGGTTAAAGAAAGTGAAGAAGGATAGATCCAAGTTTAGACAGAATGCTGAGAGTTCATCGAACAACAACTTTAAATAACAAGCTAAAACTAAAAATGATGAAAGAAAAGTGAAGAGAATTCGATGTCAAGACTTCGGACATATGTAAGTAGAATATGCTAACACCTTGAAGAAGAGAAAAGAGAAGTCCTATACAAGCACTTGGAGTGAGAATGAATTCAGAAGTGAGTATGGTAGTGAAGAAGAAGTTGTGAATAGTGTTGTGTTAATTGCTTTATACAGTAAAAGTTCAGTTACTTACTTAACAGCAACCAAAAAGGAAATAACCGATGATGAAAACGTGAGTAAATTAGAAAATTTTGGAAAAAAACACAGACGAATTAGCTCAAAGCTCAATATCAGATTATAACAGTGATGACAGTGGTTCAAATGATAAAAAGGAGGATATCTATGAAGCCTATAAATTAATGTATGCAAAATGGATACAAACATGCAAGAAAAATGAAAGCTAAAGAAGGAAAACCTCTCAATGAAGAACATCATTCAAGATCTGGAGAAGAAGTTGTTGTTTACATTAGATGGGCTTGGTGAAACAAAATTGAAGTTGGTCAATACAAAAAAAGGTATAAGAATGCTAAATGGAGGTACATAAAAGTTAGAATAATTGCTCGAAATCGGTAACATTAAAAGGGATCTTTAAGGCATTGGCTACAAAGGTGAATGCTCTAAGGTGAATGATGGGAAAAATAATGCAACCAGATCTATCCACATGTCATTTTTGTGGGATTATCGGATACATAAGATCGAAATTTTATAAGTTGTTATAAATGATATTTCAAAGAGGTCAAAACCGAAAAATCATACACTCAATGTTAAATTTCCAATAGCAGAAATTCATGGTACCAAACCACTATTGGGTTAGAAATGGTTAAGTACAAGTACAAAGATGTAGTGAAGGAAAAACAAAAAATTGTCCAAATTTACAATTAGTTGTTGCTTTTGAAGAAACTGTTCAGACTGAGGATAAGTTAGTTGCTTCAGACGAAGAAATAAACCAGACAATTGATGACCGAAATAATGTGACGAAGAATAAGCTCAGGTTTGAATTTCTTTAAGGGGCACAGAGACTATGTGCTTTATATGTTTGAAAGATAGTTTGATTTTGTTTATTAAATAAACAAAAAAGGAGGTTCGAAGGAGTTATCGTTTAGGCTTTTTGAGTTTTTATTTATGGGTATTTTAAGGATTTGGTTGATTGGTATGTGTTTAGATTTTTCTTTACTTGTTAAAAAGTAAATTTGATGTGAGAATAAGGTTCTCCTTAATTATTTGAAAGTTTTACTTCTGAATGTTGATTTACGGAATTATGTCAAGAAAATGTTAATGCTTAGTTGGAGACCTATACGAAGATTTGGGTTTTCTATAAATTGGATTTTTCAAATTTTATCTTGGTTTCTCTTTATATTGGGTTGTATGAATTTGGGCAATTTGTGTTCGTGTGGTTTATATGAGGAGGAGATTGATTAAGTTTGATTATGATGGATACATTTTTGGGGTTTCTTAATTTAATCAGTCTTAGTATTTTGAGTAATAGTAAATTGTCCTCTTGACGTGCTTATGATTCTTCCACTGCACTTGCTATTGATTTTCATGCTTCTTTATTCGCTAGGATTGATCGCATTGAAGTCATTCTTTATTTTAGCATTGTTTTGTCTCAAGGGGGAGATATAAGATTGCCTGTTTCATTCAAGAGAAGATTTCAAAGTATAAGCGTGACTATTCATCTTACTTTTTAGTATCTTTTTGTCTTAAGGGAGAGAATGGATCTTATTGACTAATTAAGGGGGAGTTCTTTTGGGAGTTCCTATATGTTTTGTAAACTTGATGTTATATGTCCAATTATCTTCTTTAAGGGTAGTTTCAAATATGTGACAAATAATGCCAAAAAGGAGGATTGTTAAGATATAGGTGATTATGTCTTATTATTTAATTTTAGACATTATTTGATAATTGGACCTAGCTATGTTTATGTGGGACTCTTTCAAGATAAGGTGATTGAAATTAAAATCCTAATCAAGATGGGATTTAATGGATAACCTATTTTGGGGATAATGACTATTCAAGGTAGCATATTTTGTGGAGATATGACTTGATAATTGCAGTTGGATTATTGGTATGATTAAATAATAACTCTTGTTTGACTTGGATAAAGACTCAATCTTGTAAAAGATGTGGATGTGCATCACGTGACTAAAGGGTGTGCCGAATGAAAAATTCTACTAGGTGAAGACTTCTTGTATTTTGAGATAAATTTGCTCTTGGATGTGTCTACGGTAGTATACTCTCTTCATTATTGCCAAAAACAAATTATTGAAAAAAAGAGATGATTTCCATATAGGTTGGGAAGTGGTTCACTTCTAAATGAGTTTTTCATGCAACTCAAGTGTTTGGTTCTTGGATGGTAATGTCTCAGGTTGGCTACGGTTATTGAGGACAAGAGACGAAGTCTATTTTTAGTGAGTGCTGTGTGTGTTTCTTAATCAGTGGTCTTTAGGAATTTTGCAGCTGATTTTACGTTGATAATTCATTCATCTTGTTGCTGCGTTTTCTGTTGATTGTGTGATGTAAATGAGCTGAATAAGCATTCTTTCTTGTTGTTGAATAACAATTGAAGGTAGTCTTAAGTAATTTTGTGGCTGTCATTTTTGATATTGATATGTTTAAATTTGTATTTATTTTTCTATTTTTGTTTATACTAAAAAATTAACAGTTATTAATACAATTAACAAACTGTAGTTAAATACAATTATAAGAAACTGTAGTTAAATAGGAGATTTTTGCGAAAATATTACAACCTACCGTTTTTTCACTTAACAATATGGAAGTTCAAATTCGGGACTCAGAGCATAGAATAGAAAAGGGTTTACAGGTTGAATCCCACCGTTGATGTTATAAAGTTGGAAAGTGTATGAGAATTTCAGAAAAAAGCCTACTTATCCACTTCTCTTTAAGGGTACGATTACGTTTAGTAGAAAATGAATAAGAACATGGGAATAGATGTTATATTTTTAATGTATGAAGCTTTATTTTAAAATCTTAGTAAGTATGAAAATTCATTTCGAGTATTTCATCTTTAAATTTAATCAATTAACTTAAAATTTTGAATATAAGAAAATAAAGTTAAGGGTTCTGTTTTTCTGTTATAATTTTTATTTTTACTTTCTTTTAAATAAAAGCAAAAACTTATTTCACTATCAATGTCAATGTAATTATACTCTTATCCCTAATAACATTATTCATTAAGTAAAACTTAAAATTTAATTAAATATAAACTTATTTAATAAAACTTAAATTTTAATTACATATAAATTTATTTTAATCGCTTATATAATATTTATTAATAAATTATTAATAAAATTATTCTACTTCATCAAATAAATAATTTAAATTTTAAATCTTTATTTAAAATAAATATTTATTTTAAATATATTTTAATTATGAAATCAAATTTTATTTGAAATATATATTTTTTGAAGAGATTTAGAATTTAATTATATTTCATAGTATTATTTAATTTAACTATAAAAAATAAATTATTAAGTACTTTAAATTATTTATATTAATAATAATTAATTGTAATTAATTAAATACAATATTAAATTAAATTATCCATAATTCTTATTAAAATTAATATATTAATAATTAAATAATATATAATTAATTAATAATAAATCAGATTATAAAAATAAAAATAAAAAATCACTTTTGTGGTTTTCATAGTAGGAAAAAAACCAAAACTAAAAAGATTAGTAAATAAATTTTTATTAAATTAAAAATCAAAATCAAAATAGACAGAGCACAATTTTATATACTTATATGATCAGTTTGACACACAAACCAAACAATTGAGTATCAAATGGAGCCCGGGCACCTGAGCCTGCAATCTTATTCAATTCTGCCAAATCAGGCCTGTGTCTGTAGCTGAAACCGCAGGACCTGTGCTTTGTAAGCGACTTGGTACGCTGTAAATCAGTTATAAGGTACCTGACGAGTTAAATACAATTGACAGTTAAAGCTTGTAAATAAGGTCTGCCTGAAGGATTGGGGCAAACGAAAGTCTGTTAGAATAAGGCACCTACACATTAAAGAGACGAAACAGTCTTTGCCAATTAACGTTGTTATCGAGGCTGGTCGGGACATGTATTTTCATGTTAAAGAAAGCAACGAAACTATGTTCAGTCACATAGTTTTGGAAGTCGACTCGCGCACTATGATAGACTGTTCGCAAACCGCAAGTGCACGGTTGTCGAAATGAGTAATAAATCGGTAAGAACCGAGTTGTGTCCACAGGGATTATGAGAAAGTTTAATTCTATGCTAGCTAATGGTATTTGAAATCGGGTTAGATGAAAATTTGGAAAATTAAAATTAATGTAAAGAATTTTTTTCAAACAAAAATAACTTAAATAAATTTCTAAACAATTGCCCAATTCAATGCAACCAAAATAACTAATGACAAATTTGTG
>JANVCQ010000006.1:37954449-37967903 GCA_025531925.1 Erythroxylum plowmanianum | reverse complement strand
TGTATGCCCACCAAGATCCTCTTCAGTGACACAGAAACACCAAATTGTGGAATGGTATTACAAAGAATCATTTGTCCAGTTATTGAAGATGGTACGAACTATGCTGCTTGAAGATACTAGCAATAACAGTGAGTTCGAGCCGGATGATCCAATTCCCTTAGCAGGCCAACGCAGAGAATATTTTACGATCCAATAACCATAGGTCCCATTATAGAGCTAGGTCCAGTTCTATGTTTAAAGCCTATTAAGCTAAACATTAATGATCCTGTGATCTGCAACATTTCAATGAATATATGAGCTTTTACTGTAAACTTCGGATCTTTGCATGAATTAAGTTTGTTTATTTCCTGTCCAAACAGCCAACAAATGCGTTATTGAGTTTGACACGAGACTTGGTTTAAAAGTAACAAGCTAAAAAGTTGGAGAGAGCAGATTTTTTCTGAGGGTACGGTTGAACGTAAAGTTTTTAAAAGAATGAGATGTAATATAATAAAATAGAATAATTTTTAATAGAATGAAATATAAATGGATGTAATATTAGAAAATTATTATTTGGGAATAATGGAAGAGTTACTCTCCAAATCGGAGGTTTTTTTTTAACTATTTATGATAAAGTGAGATGTAACATGAAACCCTCCTCTTTCATCCCATTTATTCCATTCCCTCCTCTCAAACGATGGAATAATATTACATTACATTCCATTCTGTTAGTAAATCCTTAACTAAACATATACTAACTTATTCGTTGGGGTGGGGTGGCTCAAGATGGTCACAAAATTAGGTTTAGAGGCTGAAATAGAAGTCTACTGAGATGAACTCTCAAAATAGTCACTGAAATTGGTATTGTTGTCACCTGCAACTAAATTAATACCAACTCTAGCAATGAAAAATGTAGTTAGTGAAGAGTTGAGATCGATCCCATGACATATTTTAACAGTAAAAGTTATATAAGTTTAAAATAAAAACAAATTGAGGGGTTTAATTCTCGTAAATTTAAAAAATTAAAAATGATAGAAATACAAAATTAACAAAAATAATCAAATCTGAAAATTCAATAAACAAACCTTGATTTCAGGTCATCTACATTATCAAACTAATATGAATATGTATTCATTGGGTGAAGTGTTCTCTTAAGATTAAATGAATAGAAACATATATTCTAAGCATCTTATTAGTCAACAACCTAGATACGATCATAAATTTAATTGATTAATAGTTTTAAGAACTAAGAAACCAACGAATAAGATAATACACGAATGACATGCATTTAATCAAGTTAAGCATTTCTTATAATTTCCAAACTCTGACGTAAAGATGGTAATCTTAATTGCCACTTTGGATTAACAAAACTAAACGTCAAATCCTACTAATCTGGCTATAGATTAAACGAATCAATTTCTAGTTGCACACTTTAAAAATCAATCAATTCAATCATGAAAAGCAATTCGAAAGACAGTTAATATTCATCAATGAAACAAACTTCATTTATAAATCTCACACATACTAGATGATAACGTGATTCCCTTCAACCAATAAGAAAAATTTAACTACTTATAACAAAAGTAAAAACCAACAGAAGAATAGCAAAATACAAAGTCTCCATTTCTGGTCTTTTTTTTCAGAAAATACGAAAAATCTTTAAAAACCAGAATACTATTGCAGAAACGTAAATACTACTGCCTAAGTGAACAGTGAATATCTTTTTTAATGATTTTCAATGTGCTCCCTCTTCCCTCTTATCGTAATCTTCGAGAGATACACTCCTCCCATATTCAGGTTGTAGATCTCCATAAGTAAGGCAACAACTTGATTCCTAAAATTATAAAGATCTTAGGTGGATCAAATCTGATTTCAAATCAAATTCTGTAGATAATCTTTTTCCTTGTGCCTACGCTTAGTCAATTATTTTTCTATCATCTGGGAATTTGAACTGTCTTTACTTTCCTTGAAACTTTTTGATTCAATTTCGTCTTTTATGTGTTGAAAATAATATGGGAATAATTAATAAACAAGTCCATTAATTTTAAATAATAATTTCAACACATGAAAGAGATTTATATCCAAAATTATCACAAAATGACAAGTTAACAAGTTCTTCTACACTAGACCTTTGCTCACTCTCGAGCAAATATACCAAACCACTACACTCTACCAATTTATCCTTAATAAGATTAAGTGCACACAATATGCTAAACTTGCGCCAACAAGACTTAGGTTGCAATATACATCATAATCACTTTTCACTGATACAAATAAACAAAGTCAAATCAAGACATTCTTGTTCAAAGGCAAGTATGAAACTAAGGTGAATTCTTCTCATAGATTTCTTTCTTTAAGCTTAAGTGTATAAGGTAAAAGTGTTTCTCTTAAATCTCCCTCTAACATATTGCACTACCATAGGCTTACAAATTTACCAGTTATCATTCATTCGAATTACGTGAGCATATAAATCAGAAGGACTTTATTATGGGTTGTAATGGGGCTGGGTTCAAAAGTAAGGTAAAAATAGTAAAAGGTCAATTACAAGCATTCACAGAGTACCGAGTAAAAGGAATATTCAAATTCAAATTCTGAGATAAACACACAAATACAAGAGACTACAACTACTCATTACTAACTAATGCTACTATGCATTATTCTTATTCTTTCTTTTTTTTACTTGAATAATGTTAAAAACAGTGGAAAAAAATAAGAAAATAATAGCAGCATAAATTAACAAACACATGAGTAAAAGTGTCTATAAAAATATCTCATAATATAATACAGAACAAAAGTCCCAAAATCAAAATTCTTACCCAGTACTTCATTCAACTTGTGATAGGGTAAGACTAAAGAAGTTTTTGAGTTTCACTGTAAGGTGATTAATTAAAAAACAAATAAGGTTAAATTGATGGCCAATTTAGGATCCTAATATCAAAGGTTTAGATTTTTTATTCAACACAAATTGAAATTGCGTTAGAAACCAAAAACTTAAATTAATAGGAACTTTTCTATCCATACACCACAAAAAATAAAATTCAACTTTAGAAAGTGTTCCCGCGGAATCTCGATGCCTTGAAAAATTATATGTTAATAGTCAATGAATAATTTTGAAAAGAAAAATTTTCAAATACAAACTCTTAGATACATTAGCATTATATGGATTAGGGTCTACGAACCATTGAGTCCACAATTCAGATGCATTAAAATCATCATGATAATCATATCAGGAACTTATAAATGGCTCATCTTTAACATCAATAGTTGAAGCAAAACCCATGGCCATGTTAAAATCAACAATAGACAAAGCAAATTCCTTATCCATAAGTCTAAATTCCACGATTCCTTCAGTAAACAAATCAAATTCTTTATGAGAATTAAATTGGAACATGCTGTAAAATTATCTCATTAGTTCAACAAATACATGGCAGTCAATTTTAACAAAAACATTCCAGCAAATTGATTCTATCATTTGTTCAAAGGAATCATGAACTTGTAAGGCTTGAAAAGTATTAGTAAACACATACTTACAAGGATAAATTTTGCATTGGTTGAATTGCTGAAATCGTTCGTTGTCTTCTGGGAGTTGAAACGAAGTGAAGCCTCCACCTCTTGAGTTCCATTGGCTACGGTTCTCCCCTTGTTTACCATACCTTGTTCAATTTCGTGTTGAGGGGCCTAGTGTTGGTGCCAAACTTAGAGGTATTGATGGGGTTGAAGTTGCAGCCATGGGTGCCGTTGTTGTGGTGTTCAATGGAGGTTGGGTGATCGCCAAATTTGCAACGGAATAGGCTATCCTTTGTGAATCACTCTTCTTTCTTAGCATGATTTCAACCTTAGTGAATACACTGTCCTAAATAAAGAACACAAAACCAAAAAAATTTTGCTTTGGTAATGGATGGGTTACGGTAGAGAAGGTGTGAAAAGAGTGGGTTTTGTATTAAAATGAGGTGATGTTAACAAAATTGCAAGGGCTGTGTAAAGTCTAAAGTGATTGAAAGTGGAAGTAAGAAATACGTCGAAGGAGAAAATAAAAAAAGAAAGAAAAATTGAAATGTAACCTGAAATTTTTGGGTTACCCTTAAATGCACTTCTTTTAAGTTGTTAGCTGGACGTGTGTGCTGACTTATCTAATTAGAGATAGGTTGGGGTTACCAGCTCTATCTATTCCATATGGTCGACTGGAGAGTTTTCATAATATGGCTTCAAATGGTGTCCATTAACTTTAAATACCTTGGAAGTATCTAAACTTTGAATGTCTACTGCACCATGGGAAAAAAACGTTAGCAACAATAAATGACTTAAGCCAGCGAGATCGTAATTTCCCTAGAAATAACTTAAGCTTTGAATGATAAAGAAGAATTTTTTGTCCTATTGAAAATTGTTTTTGAGAAATCATTTTATCATGAAAAGCTTCAGTTTTATCCTTATAAATTTTTGCATTTTCATACGCTTCATTACGGATCTCTTCTAACTCTTACAATTGCAACTTCTTATTATTACTAACATCTACTCGATCCATATTCAATTGCTGAATAGCCTAATAGGCTTTATGTTCTATTTCCACAGGTAAATGACAAAGTTTATTGAAAACTAACTTGTATAGCAACATGCTTATTGGAGTTTTATAAGTAGTCCGGTATGCCCACAAGGCATCAATCATAAGCTCCAATCTTTTCTGTTCGGATTCACCACTTTTTCCAGTATGGACTTATTCTCCCTATTGGATGCTTCAACTTGTCCACTTGTTTGCGAATGATAGACTGTAGAAACCCAATGTGTAATACCACATCTCTTCATCAAAGCCTCAAAAATCTTGTTACAAAATTGGTTCCCTCGATTGCTGATGATAGCTCGAGACATTCCAAATCTGACAAAAATTTTAGATTTAGTAAAATCTATAATAGTTTTAGCATTGCCAGAAAAAGTAAGTGAAGCTTCAACCCATTTCGAAACGTAATCCACAGCAAACAAAATATAATTCTTACCAAAGGAAGAAAGAAAATGACCCATAAGGTCTATTCCCTAGACATCAAAAATCTCACATACTAGGATGTTAGTAAGTGACATTTGATCTCTCGATCCCAAGCCACCTACTCTTTGACAACGATCACAAGACTTGCAAAACATATAGGAATCATAAAATAGCTTAGGCCAAAATAATCCACATTCAAGAATCTTTTGAGCTGTTCTTTTAGGACCAAAGTGTACCCCACACATAAATGAATTGACAAAATTTAATATGGAAAAAATTTCATCATCTGTAACACATCTTTTAACAATCTGATTAGCACAAAATTTTCAAAGATGAGGTTCATCCAAAATATAATATTTAACTTCTCGTTTAATTTTATCTTTTTCAGCTCTAGATAAATTACTAGGTAAAGACATAGTCACCAAAAAGTTTATTATATCAGCATACTATGGAATTACCTGTTGAATTGCAATGAGACTTTTATCCAGAAATTTGTCTTGGAGAACATTAGATGCATTGGTTGGAATGATTTTGTTGAGATGATCAGCCACCAAATTTTCAACTCCTTTCTTGTTGCATATTTCTAAATCGAATTCTTGGAGAAGTAAGATCCATCGAATCAATCTTAACTTTACTTCTTTATCAGTCACCAAATATTTTAGAGTTGCATGGTCTGAATAAATAATCACTTTCGTGCCCAATAAGTAGGATCGAAACTTCTCCAACCAAAAAACTACAGCCATAAGCTCTTTCTCCATCATGGAATAATTCTTCTAAGCATTGTTAAGTGTCATGGAAGAGTAGTAAATGACTTGAGATACGTTGTCCACTTTTTGGCCTAGCATTACTTCAATTGCATAATCCGAAGCATCGAACATTAGCTCGAATGGAATGTTCCATTTTGGTGGTTGAATAATTGGAGCTGTAGTAAGTCGTTCCTTGAGTTCATCAAATGCAATCTTGCATGACTCATCAAAATAAAACTTCACGTCTTTTGGAGTAGTCTACATATAGGTTGTGCAATCTTTAAAAAATCCTTGATAAATCACCGATAAAATCCTGCGTGATCAAGAAAAGAGAGAACTTCTCGTACAGTTGCGACATAAGACAAAGATCGAATAATATCTATCTTAGCCTTATCGACTTAATTCCCTTGGAAGAGACTGGATGGCCCAAAATTATGTCTTGATCAACCATGAAATGACACTTTTCATAATTTAAAACCAAATTTGTCTCAATGTAACGTTTAAGCACTTTTTCAATGTTGATAATGCATGTTTCAAAAGACTCTCCATAAACCATGAAATTGTCCATAAAAACTTCCATACAATTCTATATAAGGTTAGAGAAAATATTACCATACACCTTTGAAATGTCACTGGTGCGTTATATAACCCAAATGGCATTATGTGGTAAGCAAAGGTGCCAAATGGATATGTGAAGGTTGTTTTCTCTTGGTCTTTAGGTGCAACCAAAATATGGTGATACCTTGAATAATCATCTAAATAGCAATAGTGAGATTTACCTGCTTGTAATAGAAGCGAAAAATGATATTTTCTAGTAACTGAATTTAGCTTCTTATAATCTATGCAAACTCTTTACTCATTTTGAACACGAGTGGGTATTAACTCATCATCACTATTTTTATCACAGTTATCCCAATTTTCTTTAGAATCATTTGGACTGACTTACCCAGTTGCTATCTGAAATTAGATAAATAATTTCAGTGTCAAGAAGCTTCAAGATTTCCTTTTTTACTACTTCCATCATGGGTGAGTTTAAATGACGTTACGGTTGCCTCACCTCCTTGACTTCATCTTTCATCAATATTTGGTGCATACAAATGGTGAGACTAATACACTTTAAATCTACCACTATCTAACTGAAAGCTTCCTTATGCTCCCTCAACATTTGAATTAGTTGATTTTCCTGCAAACTAGTAACTTTATTATAAATTATGACAGGTAACGTGCCTTGCTCACCTAAAAAGATGTATTTTAAATAGCTAAACAAACTCTTCAACTCCAATGTTGGTGGTTGGATCAAAACAGTAGGAGCTTGGAGTTATTGCATGACAGCTTCACGTATGACAGCTCCTTCTCCAATTGACAAAACAACACCTCCAATTTGTTATTGGGCAGTAACGATTCCTTGATGGCTTGCCACTATGATGCGTCTAATTGTTTCAAGTTCACCTTTTCTACTCAATAATGAAATTTCCTACACCCATATGTCAATAAAATCTACAGAAACAATAGGTTGTTCATCATATGAAAATTTCATGGTATTGTATATATTGAATTTAATTAATTTACCGTCAAATTCTATAGTCAAGGATCCATCATGAAGATCCATTTTTACTCTAGCGGTTTTTAAGAATGACCTTCCAAATAAAATTAGGGTTGAAAGAAGATACATCATCACTCCCCTTCTGCAAAATATAAAAATTAGCTGAAAAAAAGAATATCCTCCACTTGAACTAAAATGCCCTCTAACATGCCCTTTGAATAAGCATTTGAATGATCCATTAATTGAATCACTATATTAGTTTCCTTGAGAGGTACCACGTTTAAAGACTTATAAACATTATAAGGCATGACATTTATGGATGCATCCAAATCTAACATAGTTTTTTTCAACTCTTAAATTACTAATTGGACATGGGATAGTGAACATACCTGGGTCTTGACACTTAGGCGGAAGCTTTTCATTTGTAAAATGGCTGAGACACTCTCCCCCAATTGCACTTTTTCATCAAATTTCAATTTCTGTTTTGAAGTGTAAAGTTCTTTAAGGAATTTCGCATAACGTGGGATCTATTTTATTGCATCAAGTAAAGGGATATTTACCTAGACTTTCTTGAAAGTCTCCATATTTCCTTCTCTTGCTCCTCCTTCTTTGCCTTGGTGAATCGATTAGGAAAAGGCGGTTGCACAACCAAATTTTGCAGACGTGTCTGCGTCTTTTCTGGCTGATCAGGTGACTCCTTTATTGCTTCTTCTTCAACTTCTTTTTTGGAGATTTTTGGAGGTGGTTCCTTCAATTCCTTACCACTCCACAACATGATAGCTTTAGCACTTTGTTTGGGGTTGATTTCTGGTTGAGCTAGAAAATTTTCAAAACTTTGTGCCTCTAATTGATTAATGGTGGTTGCCATTTAGCTCACTTGATTTTCAAGATTTTGGATGCTAGCTTGAGTATCCCGTTGAAATGTCAAGATATTAGTGGCCAAAGATCGAACTATATCTTTCAAGGAAGACTTACCTTTGTAATTGGATGCCATTTGTTGATGCTGTCTAGGTACATATGGTTGTCTAAATTGCTGAAAACTTATGGTAGCTTGCTTTCTTTGAGAGTTCCTATAACGTATATTCGAATGATCGCGCTAACCCAATTGTAGGTATTGGAGAATGGGTCATATTTCCTCTGATTTAGTCCAACAAAACCCCCATGACTTTCACTTGTTTTGTATTTTCTTCCTGCAAAACAAGAAATGCGTTAGCGGAGTATCTTAACATCAATCATATTACACATACCTTTGTTTTTTCTTTCTTTGTAACCGCAAGTTATTGCTCCAAAGATGTAAGGTCATCCAATCTTTTCTCCAATGTTGTCACATTCACCTCATCTATGTGTTTTGAGCCATGCTCGACACGTATCTTGAATTGTTATGTATTAGAAGTCATATTTGCTATCAAATCCCTTGTGGTTGTTGATATTTTGTCAACTAAAGCTCCACTACTTACAACATCAATCATACTCCTATCTGTGAGCAAAAGACCTTCATAGAAGTATTAAATTAACAACTGGTTAGTTATTTAGTGATGGGAACAGCTAGCATAAAGTTTCTTGAATCTTTCCCAATATTAGTAAAGTTATCTCCCCCTAGTGTTATTGAATGTCACAAATTTCCTTTCAAATGTTGGCAGCTCTTGATGCTTGAAAGTATTTCTCAAAGAAGAGTCTCTTTATTTCAGCCCATGTGTGCACATTTTCACCAACTGAATAGTACAACAATCTTAAGCATTATTCTTGATAGAAAATGGGAAGGCTCTTAGTTTGATTTGCTCTTCTGTCATATTTGTTGGCTTTATACCCATACAAACTATGTTAAACTCCTTCAAATGTTTATAAGGATCCTCTCCTGGTAGACCTTTGAAAATCGATAATAAATGGATCAGCCTAGATTTCAATTCAAAAGTATTGTTGTCCCCCAAATATGGAAAGTTGATGTAGTGGGGTTATTGAGCATCCGTGGGCACAGCTAGTTCACTAAGAGTGCAATTCGCAACCCCTTTTTGTTTTCTGCACTTGCTGTTGCTGTTTTGTTTGTTTTTTTAACCTCTTGGTTGTCTTCTCGATCTCTGAATCAAATCGCAGTTAAGTTATCTTGTCTACTTATGTAACATACATATACCATTAAGAAATTCTTCGACAATGGCGCTAAAATTTGGTACTATTGTCACTTACAACCAAATTAATAGCAACTCTAATAATGAAAAATGTAGTTAATAAAGAGTTAAGATCGTTCCCACGAGGAATTTTAACAATAAAGGTTATACGAGTTTAAAACTAAAATAAATTGGGGCTTTAATTCTCGTAAATTTAAGAAATTAAAATGGTAGAAATCGAAAATTAACAAAAATAATCAAATATGCAAATTTAGTAAACAAACCTTGGTTTCGGGTCACCTACATTATCAAACTAATATGAACATGTATTCATTGGGTGATGTTTTCTCTTCAGATTAAATGAATAGAAACATATATTCTAAACACTCTTATTAGTCAACAACTTAGATATGATCATAAGTTTAATTGATTAATAACTTTAATAACTAAGAAACCAATGAACAAGACAAGACATGTATGACATGCATTTAATCAAGTTAAGTATCTTCTTGGAATTTCCAAACTCTAATGTAAATATGGTAATCCTAATTGCCACTTTAGATTAGCAAAATTGAACGCCAAATCCTACTAATCTGGCTATAATTAAACAAATCAATTCCTATTTGTGCACCTTAGAAATCAATCAATTCAATCATGAAAAATAATTCGAAAGACACTTAATATTCATTAATGAAATAAACTTAATTTATAAACCTCACACATACTAGATGATAACGTGGTTCTTTTCAACCAAGAGAAAAGATTTAGCTACTCATAACAAAAATAAAAACCAACAGAAGAATAGCAAAATACAAAGTCTCCATTCCTGGTCTTTTTTCAAAAAATATGAAAAATCCTAAAAAACCAAAAAACTATTGCAGAACCGTAAATACTACTACCTACGTGAACAGTGAATGTCTTTTTTGATGATTTTCAATGTCCTCCCTCTTCCCTCATATCGTAATCTTCAGCAGATACACTCCTCCCATATTCAAGTCACAGATCCCCATCAGTAAGGCAACAACTTGATTTCCAAAATCATGAAGATCTTAGGTGGATCGAATCTGATCTCAAATCAGATTTTGCAGATAATCTTTTTCCTTGCACGTGCCCATGCTTAGTCAATTATTTTTCTGTCAGCATGGAATTCGAATTGTCTTTACATTCCTTATATCTTTTTGATTCAATTTCATCTTTCATGTGTTGAAAATCGTATGAGAATAATTAAGAAATAAGTCCATTAATTTTGAATAATAATTTCAACACATTAAAGAGATTTATATCCAAAATTAGCACAAAAATGATAATTTAACAGAAATGCAGTGGGCCAAAGTCCATTGAGACTCCCTAGATACCACACCTTAAGAAGAAGGGTTTTTGTGGTGTCCACAACCCATATACCACAACGAAGGGTTTTTGTGGTGTCACTTTCCCAGACACCATTCTTGCATGTCGCATCAAAATACTAATATGCAGACTAACAGGTTTCAGTAATATATATGTATATATATACACACACATATATATTCTCTACAACAAGGTTCCCAAATTTGGACATAGAATAATATATATGTTGTAAGAATATAAACATGTCCAAATAAACGACTGCGATAAAAAAATATTTTTATAACTAATAAATTTTGAATTGCATATGGAAGATCACAATTTCATAAATAAGGAATCTTGAGTTCTTAATGATTCAATATGAGTAGGTTCTGATATCACTTGTTAGATTAATCGTTAATTGGTACAAATCGTTTCCCAAATCACTAATCTCATATTAAATCATCAAGACAAAAAAGTGGAAGCATTTCTGAATCTATTGTTGTGAATTGTTGAGTTGAAACTAGGATTATCTGTCAAGGTAGTAGACTGTAATTTTCTCTGACGATGGCGATACTAAGAGAAACTTAATAGCCAGACATCCAACTTAGGAACCATAACCATATGCTTATAGAGGTAAAACCCTAAACTTAATGGGTTTACAATTTTTAATTCAACCTATCGTCAAATTAGACATTTTTATTCAGGTTTTTACATACATAAAACTAAAACTTAATTAGATCAATTTAATTAGGCTCAACCTTAATGATAGCCCATAATATGCAATATTCCCATAATCCACATGTAAGCTCATAAATTCATTAGAATTTATTTCAACAGTAAACATATAAAAGTTTACGTGATTTAGCTAATTATGTGACTTCTATTCACAATAAAGAGAAAAACTTTTTTAATTACTAAGATAAAGACGATGCAAGGAGAAGTGTGACAATCACCACAATAGACATAACCCCTAATAAAATATTTATAAATTTGATTTATACGTAAGAAGTCTAACTATAGTGAAATTTTTATTTTCATAGAAGACTAAGGACAGTGAGCTTTTATTTCCAAAAATGTCTAAAGTTAGTAAACTTTTATTTCCACTAAAATTCAAGACATATCTAACAATTCTCCACCTTAAATTTTCCAACATTTAACTGAGAATTGATCCTTGTCATAAAAGCCCTTGAGGCCATTAAGCTATGTGAAATACACCAAGTCCAAGATATACGTGAATTTCTTTGCATGTAATGACTTTGTCAACTGAATTCTTAGCTGTAAAAATTTTTTGTACAAAAAATCATCAATGCATCTCAATTTATATCAATATGGTTTGAACTCGTACAAAAAATCATCAATGCATCCCAATTTATATCAATATGGTTTGACCTCATATGATAAACATGATTTTCAACTAGAGTCAGTGTACTTTGACTATCACTGCAAATAACAAAGTTTTGCACATCCACCCAAATTATTAATAAGACCACACAACCATATACCTTATATAACTCCTTTTATTAATGACATGTATTCTACTCCTATTGTAGACAACATAATTGTCGACTAAAGTGTTGTTTTTTAGTTAACCACACATCTAAACAAAATAAAGATATAACATGTTAATTGATCTCCTTCTCAAGAGATATTTATTATAATCAAAATATGTATAACCAATAACATTACTAGTTGCTAGAACCATAAACCAACTAAATATCGTTCTTACCTCTCAGGTATCATATAACCCATTTAATAACTTTCCAGTAAGCTTTCCTAAGATTAATCATAACTATGCTTATCATACTAACTAGATATGTTAAATTTTGGTTTTGTATATACTATG
Organism: Erythroxylum plowmanianum; assembly: GCA_025531925.1. NCBI lineage: Eukaryota > Viridiplantae > Streptophyta > Magnoliopsida > Malpighiales > Erythroxylaceae > Erythroxylum > Erythroxylum plowmanianum. The sequence continues at coordinate 37,955,389 of JANVCQ010000006.1, read as the reverse complement.
GCTCACATCAAACTCCTAACTACACTCAAGCAAGGAACTTGTTTCTTATGATCTTTCTCAACTTCTGAACTAGGCAACCATCAACATTAAGTTTAAAATAAACTACCAAAGGAGTGCAAATTTGCTTTAACTGTTCAATTTGAAAAGTTTGTAACACCTTCTTAGGCCCCGTTTGTTTTCTTTTTTTTTGCCGTTTTTGGTTGTGGTTTTTATTAAAAATGAAACCTTCTATTAAAACACGTTTAGTTGATATTGTTGTGTTAAAACGTTTTAAAAATTTAAAAAAACTACAATCAATTTACGATAACTAGAAAACTATGTTTCCCTAATATTTCACAACAGATTTTCTTCTACTCTAAAACAGGTTTTTCTCTTCGTTGCGCCGCATCTTCGTCTTCACGGCTTGCTGTGATTTTTTTGTGACTCCAGGTTTGTGCTCTATTTTTCCACATATTTGGTTTGTGCGCAATTTCCTATCTGCTTGTATGTGTTCTTTTCCTTTACTTTTTTGGTGCGTGGATATGGCTTTCTCTTTTCCTTTTCTACTTGACACCGTTTCTTCATGGAAACACCTCAGCCTACTATGGCAACCGGAAGCTTCTTCTATGACAACCGAGAATATGAATATAGGCACGAATAAGAAAAGGTAGAAGTTGGTTTTGGGAGCCATTTCAATGTAAAACGTTTATCAGTACTTACGAATGAGAAGTTAGTAGACAGGTGTAAGCAAGAGATGTTAAGGACTAGGATGGTGTACCTTATATTTGCTTTCAATGAATCCCTATAGGAAAGCTTGCAAATGGTTTTAGAGGTAAATCTCCATCGAAAGAGGAACATGGAATAGTCCATGATTTAGGTGGTTCTTTTCCTGTACTCTTTCCTATCTGCTTGTATGTTCCTCTTCTGCACTTTTAGTCCAGATTGTCTTCACGTCATTTAA
>JANVCQ010000006.1:37879845-37892075 GCA_025531925.1 Erythroxylum plowmanianum | reverse complement strand
ACATCATGGACAAGCTCTACAGCTCGTCTACCACTCTCAATAAGACTAAATGATTCTATCTGATCTAAATCAGTCCAGAAATTGCAGCACAACACAACATACTCAAAATCAACCACATGAACACATCAGCCCATAATTTCCATACTAAACAACATTCAAACTTCACAATTTCACATCTTTCAACCTCCACATCCACAATTTCATATTATACATCATTTTAAAGCTATTCTCATTCTCTATAACTTTCACGTAAACCATTTACTCAAATTCAAACCATATCAGCACGGCGATCAACCTCAAAACACAATACACACAAACCTATACTTCATCGTATTTTCCCAAAACAACGTCAAAACACTTAACTTCAGAAACTCATAACTTTTGATTCCGATATCGAAAACTATCGAACTTTATGGCTACAGAAAGCTCTTAACATAATCTACACATTTCAAGAAGCCCATTTTCTCAAATCTTGCCTCAAACAAAAAGTCAACCCTCAAGTCAAACTTTCGAATTTCTTCAAAATTTTACACTTTCACTTTCTATTTCCTGATTTCACTTTCATTTTAATCATCACATCCACTTAAACTTTCATAACCAAAACTAATCTTCAAAGTCATCAAAATCAATAAATTCTTTTTCTTATCAATTTCCTTAAAGCATAAATACTTCTATAACACAATTCATATCCGGAAACACTCATTGAATTCATTTTAAATATTTCTAATTTTCATTGAAAGTTCGGGGTCCAACACCTCACGTGAGTCACTTATTCTCTAGCCTTTAGTATGCGTATTATGACTTTATCAGCTGCGTTTTGTTCTATTGATGTTTGTGATAATGTAAAACGAGGCTGCTTTGAGTTTATTGACTTCAGACATGTTGTTGTCTTATGTCCCCCAAGTGTTATTTGCATCTGTAGCTGAACTATGAAAATAGAAGTATCGAGAATGCTCTCCCTTTTCTCTCTTCGTAGCTGTTCATACTCCATCATACCCTTAGTTTCTACTTCACTTCTGTTCTTCGATTTTCTTGTATTTCTAATGAATCTGAGTGTTGATTGCTAGAGTATGAGTGATTTTCATCACATTTTCCCTCTTACTCCATCAATCGAAGCTCAAATAGAAAACCCTAAAGAGATCCCCAAAAACCACGAAACCCTAATCTTCACCCCCTTTGTGAGATTTGTTGAATCTGCCTTCGGTATCAAGGGGCTTCCACGATATGTAAGTAGTCCCTGCAAAAATTAAACTTCTTTTGTGTTAAAATTTTTGTACCGAAAACAGATGGATTTTTCTCACCTTGTATTTTCTCCAGATTGAAGGTTCCTTTGGCGATTTGGTCTCTAACGAAATGCAGTCGCACATCTATATGCTTGGATCTTTCATAGAGGACTGGAACCCGACTTAGGTACCACTCACTCTAACTATCCATGTATAATACTGGTGTTGAGATTTCTGTATTAATTTCCCTTAATATTCCTGATAGCCATTCTAGTTCCTTTACTCCCTCTGTTATTGCGTAATATTCTGCCTCTGTTGTTAATAAGCTTACCACTGATTGTTGTGATTTCCAACTTATTTTGTTTGTTGATAGTGTAAATATATATGTTGAGATTGACTTCCTTGTGTCTTTATCTGTTGCATAATCAGCATCCACATAGCCATATAGAGACAAATAATTGCATTTGATTAGCTCTCTTTTAGAGAAGCATAATCTATAGTTCACTGTTCCATATATATATCTGAGAACATTTTTGAGCTCTTGCTAGTGTTCTAAACCTGGATTGGCCATGAACTTACTTAGGATACTTATAGCATAGGCTAGATCAGGACTTGTGCGTAGCATAAGGTACATTAAGCTTCCAACACCTACATCATAGGGATAGTGAGTCATAGCCTTTTGTTCTTCTTCAATCTTAGGACACTTGTCAGAAACCATCTATAAGTGTGACCCTAAAGGTACTGAAGTAGGTTTAGCTTGCTCCATATTCAATTGAGCTAGTATCTTTCGGATATAGTTCCTTTGAACAAGCCATAGCTTTCCTTCCCTCCTCTTTCTAATTATCTACATTCCTAAAAACTTCTGTGCTTCCCCTAGGTCTTTCATTTCAAAATGAGAGCACAATTCAGCCTTAATCTCTTGAATTTTACTCAAGTCCTTCCCTGTGATGATGAGATAATCTATATAAACTAACATAAACACTGCTTTAATCATTCCTAGATCCTTGTAATATAAGCAGTAATCATATGAGCTTCTAATGAAGTTCATACTAGCAGCAACCTCATGGAACTTCTTGTTCCATTGTCTAGGAGCTTGCTTGAGCCCATATAGGGATTTTGCAATAGGAAAACATAGTCCAGTTTGTTTTTATCCTCAAATCCAATTGGTTGCTTCATATATATAGTTTCCTCTAGCTTTCCATATAGGAAAGCTGTCTTAACATCCATTTGATGGATTTCCCAATCATATAGAGTTGCTAGGACTAGTATAAGCCTAATTGTCTTAAATTTGACTACTGGAGAGAATATCTCCTTGTAGTCTATTCCTTCCTTTTGACTAAATCTCTTAGCTACAAGCCTAGGTTTGTAAATTCTAGGTTCTGCTTCAATTACTCCTTCTTTCAATTTGAACAACCATTTATTTTCAATTAATTTGGCTTTGTAAGGTCTGGGGACTAAAGTCTAAGTCTTATTCTTCATTAATGAAGAATATTCCTTTTCACAAGCTTTTTTCCAATTTTTAGCATCTTTGCTTCTCATGGCTTCATCATATGTTTCTAGAGCCTTATTTTCTACATTTTCAGCCATAAAGCATACAAATTCAACCATGTCTAGTTCAGTGTACCTTCTGTTAGGGATTCTGATTCTTGGTTACTTATCCCTTGTGAGTTGGTAGTCTTATAGATTTTCTTGTGCATCATCCAAAGGTGTGTGTAAAGCTTCTCCTTCACCCTCATCTTCTGCCTCTTCTCTCCTTTCTTCATACTATGTAGTGCCTTCTGTAGGCTCCACAGTTTCTAATTGTCTAGCACCACCTTCTTCAGGTTTTGGTGGTATATAAAATGGGACTGAATGGTTTGATGTCCCTAAATTCTCCTGAATTTCACTTTGGAGGTTAGAATTTTGAGAATTCTTATTTAGCAGAGGAAATTCATCTTCCTTAAAGATGACATCTCTGCTAATGATTGTGTTGTAAGCTCCCTTTTGGAGTAGTAAGAGTTTATAACCCTTTACAACTTCTGGATATCCTAGAAACACCCCCTTGACTGCTTTAGGCTCTAATTTTCTCTCTTTTTGATATGCATAGGTTGCACATCTGAAAGTCCTAAAGTGTGAGAGTTTTGGCTTCTTAACACTCCAAATTTCCATAGAAGTCTTATAATCATTAGCTGAGGTTGGAAGTCTATTGATTAAATAGGTTGCTGTCCTAATTGTTTCCTCCCATAGAGAATGAGAGCAACCTGAAGAGAGGAGCATACATCTAGTCTTTTCTATGAGGGTTCTATTTAGTCTTTTAGCTACTCCATTCTGTTGTGGAGTGGCTCTTACTATTTTATGCCTTATGGTTCCATTCTTACTGTAGTATACCTCAAAATCTTTATTGCAATACTCCATTCCATTATCAGTCCTTAGGCATTGCAATTTCCTCCTCGTTTGATTTTCCATAAGGATATGCCACCTTATGAAAATTTCCAAAGCTTCATGCTTTCTCTTCATAGGTTAAACCCAACATTTCCTTAATTTATCATCAATTATGAATATGAAATATAAATTTCCTCCTACTGTGGGGACTTGAGCTGGCCCCTAGAGATCACTGTGAGCATACTCCATGATCTCTATGGCTCTCTTAGCTCCCCCTTGAAATGCTGACCTGTGGTGCTTTCCTAGCACACAAGATTCACAAAATTCCAACTTCTGTAGGTTTTCTTCAAGTATTAGACCATGCCTAGAGAGATGGAGTAGGCTTTTGTTGCCTGCATGACTAAACCTTACATGTCATTGCTTGGCTGGTTCAAGGTTTCCACTTTCTGAAATCTGATTAATTTTAGTTGAGCCTATAACATAGTATAGACCACCCCTCTCCACTCCTCTAATGATGACTTTCCTATCCCTTAGGATTTCTCCAAGTCCATCTTTAGACCTGATTTGAAAGCCTTGCTTATCAAACAAGCTTTCAGAAATCAGATTTCTCCTTATTCCAGGAACAAATCTTACATTGCTTAGGATCCTTCTTTTCCCATCAAACATGTTGATGGAAACACTTCCTATGCCCTCTATTCTTTGTTGCCTAGAATCTGCCATTTTAACCTTGGCAGTGACTGGTTCAAATGTTGTGAACTAGTCTCTATGAGGAGTGACATGCATAGTGCACCCTGAATCAAATATCCACTCTCTACTAAGGTTCTCACAAATCTCAGTCACAACCAGTATTTCATCTTCACTGGAATCTTCAGGTTTTTCAACATTACCTGAAATTCCACTTTCAGCTGCCTTATCCCTCTTCTTTTTCCTACAATCCCTTGCAAAGTGTCCTTCCTTATCATAGTAGAAGCATGTCTTCACTTTTCCCTTTTTCTTCTTTTCATTTTCACCTTCCTTAGAGTGTTTTTCTTTCTCACTTCCCTTCTTCCACTTTTGTTTCTTGCTGTTTTTCTTATGAGATTTCTTCTCATAATTATTCTCTACAAACATCACTTTAGCCTCTTTCTCAAAAGGATTCACTTCAACTATTTCCTCCATTAGAGAATATAAAACCCTCTTTATAGTAAGTGATTCTCTACTAGCATGCTTAATTACCTTCTTGAATGCATTAAATTCAGAAGGTAATGCCTTTAAGATTACTACAGCTTGATGTTCCTTTGAAATTTTCTCATCTGTAGCTTTTAAATCTTGAACTAGTTTAAAGAAATAGTCTAGGTTATCATCTAAGGAGACTGAAGTGTTCATCTTGTAGTTTGCAAGATTGTGAAGAAGTGTCATCTTGTTAGGAAGACACTTCTTGGCATACAATTCATCAAGTTTCGCCCAAAGCTTCTGTGTAGTGTTACAATTCTACACTTTTCTTATCACTATTGGTGATAAGTGAAGCATTAACTTGCAATCTGCAAGTCTTTTCATCTTTAGCTTCTTTACAAGATCAGTCTCTAGGTCATACTCATCATCTATGGCACCATAACAATCATATGACTCAAAAAGAGCTTGCATCTGGAGTTTCCAGATGGTAAAGTCTTCGTTACTAGAAAATACATCCATTTCCTTGCCTACCATGATTACTGTAATGTAAAGAATCTAAAGATTTTCACTTACTGACTTTCTTGATGAATTTTTGATGCTTGAAGTGTCCAAGAAAAGCCCCAGGAGATCTTGAATGATTTGATACCAATTTATGTTGGGTTATTACTGCTTTCTGCTGTTCTTTAAAACCACAAGAGTAATAAGATTTTATAAACTTTGCAGGATTGTAACTGCATAAATTAAAGAAGATCATGTTTTACTTAGTTCAATAGTGTAAAGACTATTTACATCCAAGGTTCCCACTTGATAGTGGTGGAAAGATTCACTAATGAAGAAAGAAATGAAGAACAAAGTATAGAGATTGAGTGTTTTGTAGAACACCTGCACCAAGAGTCCCTCAAACTCACCAGTACCCAAAAATTGGTACTCTAGCACTCTCTGATTTTTTTTCCTTCTCACTATTTTTCACTTTCACAACTACTGAGTACAAGAAAATTAAAGCTTTGAAGTTCTGTGAAAAATGTTCTGTGTATGTCTAATGCTTCTGCCTTGCTTTGTTAGCTGATAAAGAAGAAGGCTTTTGATTGGATATGCATGATTTGATGCTTGTCATATGCCTCACGTGAGTCACTTATTCTCTAGCCTTTAGTATGCGTATTATGACTTTCTCAGCTATGTTGTTTTTCTGTTGATGTTTGTGATAATGTAAAACGACGCTACTTTGAGTTTATTGACTTCAGATGTGTTGTTGTCTTATGTCCCCACGTGTTATTTGCATCTGTAGCTGAACTCTGAAAATAGAAGTATCGAGAATGCTCTCCCTTTTCTCTCTTCATAGTTGTTCATACTCTATCACACACTTAGCTTCTACTTCACTTCTGTTCTTCGATTTTCTTGTATTTCTAATGAATCTGAGTGTTGATTGCTAAAGTATGAGTGATTTTCATCACAAGAACAGACACAAATTCAGTAATAAGCCATAGTGTTTAAATGGTCGGTAACTAGAAGCAAATACCAAACGTTTCACACAAAAAGAAAGAACACATGCCAAAAACAACTTATTGGCAATTCTTAATCATGTTTAAATACCTCAATTGTGAAAAACCTCAAGGCATGTTACTCATAAGAACATTTAAAACACTAATTATCATTTTAATTCTTCATCCCAATAGTCGGCATTAACTCTCAGGTTGCTTCATTTCTTCTAATCTAAACCTCTTTATAGAGATTAAAGAATCTCTATTTCACCATCCTTCTGAAATCAAATATTCAATTATTGAAATATAAGTTCTAATGGTCAATGGATAATGCAAAATTGAAAAATGATTGTAATACAAATCTTACCTCGTCATGCACACATTCAATATGAGCAGTGTAGTAGTATTTCTTGCAATAATAAGCAGTTTGTTTTGGATCCCTCAAATTCTCATAAGCATGACAGTAATATTCATCTCGTCTTTCTTCATCAATTGAATCCATTAAAGTAAGGGGATGGACATGGCACACGCTCTTAACATTCTTTGGTATTGATATGCACTCAATGTGTAGGTTGACATTACAATCCAAACAACGATAAGCATGACATTACATGTTTGGTCACAATGTTTGCACCAATATGCTAGCATGTTAGCATTTATATCTTTAGCCACAAAGCAGAAAAGTTTGTGCTCGTGACACTTATGTTGGAGACCAGAGGTACTTGACACATTTCATATCAAGCTCAAAATCACATTCGGCACCCTCATACCCAATATTTGAAGGCATTCTGCAAGCTTTGCAAAAAACTCCTCCAACCTTAAAATGCAGGGGATGTTGGATGTGAAAGGGATGCTGAATGTATTGGGGTTTAAGTTCATCAAAGCAGGATTCATGAAGAAAGAAATCACATGCATAACAGCAATAAGTTGGACCTAAAATTAGCAACTGACATGTTGCGCAATTAACCTCGAGTTTCTCAGGAATAAAGGCAAATCTAAGTTTATGGTTGTGGGAGAAATGTGAAAATCCAACTTTACTCCCATTATCATTCATTTCAGTAATGGTTGCCGGTGGAAGGGATTCCTTGAGCACACATCTTGTCAAGGGAAAAACTACATTCTTTACAGTGGTAACTCATGTCACTTTTATTGTAGACTTGATATCCATCACATATAAAACATTTGATAAACTGTCCTCCTTAGATAGAAAGAGAGTGGTCATGAAGATTGTGTTTTATTTTGAAAGGCAATTTTGCACACTTTTTATGCAAATGAATTTGACAAAATGAGCATCCATAGCATGAACTCGGTACTAACTCCTTACATAGATAGCATGAGAAGTCAATTATATCTTCAAAATAGTTCAAAACATGATCGTTGAGTTTATTTTTGATTTGCATAAAAGAAAAAAAAGAAAAATATAAGTTCAAGTTAATTATAATAAATGTTTTTATAATTAATATTATTATTTTAAACATATCTTCTATTTTTTAATTTTATCAAAAGAGTTCTTGTATATGATATTATTTAGTTATATATGGCATTTTTATTTTATTTTATAATCTATAATATTATAAATCCATGCGTTGTAATTAATAATAAATTTTAAAATTAATATATTTATTTTATTCTATAATTTAGTAATCCATAAAGTATCAGAACTTGTATCTATTAAATTAATTACATCACTTTAATAAAAATCGATATTGTAGAAAATTATTTTAAAACATATTTTAATACTAAAAGACAATAATATAAAAAAGAATTGATTTGTGAAAATAAAATGAATATCGAATAGATTTGTATCTATATTATTGATAGTTTAGAATAAAGTTATAGTTTAATATTCCGTATTTACATTGAATTTACATTTTTTCTTTATTCAATTTGTCATATAAATGAGTGGTAAGTTTTTGTGTCTATCATACCATATTAAAGTATGGTAGTAGTTTAACCTAAGAGGTGTGGTTGAGTGGAAGGGACTCATCCATCCTTAACCAAAGGTCAGGGGTTCGATCCTTGACTTTAGGTATGGAGCAGCCTTAAATCCTTGGGCCAGCTGTCCCATCCTGTGAGGTGCCTACAAACTAACGAGGGGATTAGTCACTGGGTCCGCCGGTGGATACTCTGATCTAAGACCCAAAAAAAAAGTATGGTAGTAGTTTACAGATACTTACCGGGAGTTGTTTCATACACCGTGGACTAATTGAATGCTTCCACAAGTTAGCGAACTTTCCTTGACTATCTTCTTCGTCATCTTCCTTTATCATTTCGTTTAAATACATCAAGCAAAAAAGAAGATGAAATAGATCAGTAAGACAAGGATTTTAAAAAAAATAGAAAAAATGAAGAAGTTAAATTTCACCTCGCTTGATAATACACATTCAATGTGAGATGTGAAAATACCAGTCTTAACACATTGTTGACATGAATAAGCATGATATCTTGGATTTCTCTTTTCTTCACAAGTATAAAAATAACATTGACCTTTAGATTCATCAATTTTATCCTTTGTTAATGGATCCATGATAGTTAGAGGATGCAAGTGAGAATTATGCTTCAATTCTTTTGGAATTCCAACGCATTCCATATGAAAATATGAGTTGCACTCCAAACAAACGTAGAATGCTCCTTCGCAATTCTTCCTACAGATGTGGCATTCAAATTTTAAATCATATAACCCATCTGAATCCTACAGATGTGGCATTCAAATTTTAGATTCATCAATGTGGATCCATGAGAGTTAGAGGATGAATGTGATAGTCATGCTTCACTTCTTTTGGAATTCCAATACATTCCATATGAAAGTATGAGTTGCACACCAAACGAATGTAGAATGATCCCTCGCAATACTTACTACAAATGCTGCATTGAAAATTTAAATTATACCAATTTGGAGCCACAAAGTAATAGAGGTTGTGTTGGTGGTACTCTTTATCTTGAGTGCAGATATTACCCCTAAATTATTGATGGCACATTGGGTATTAAGGCAAAAGGAAGGGCACCAATAACATCGGTAACTCAACCCACGTGGAAATCTTCGACAAGTTCTACATTTGCTTTCGTCAAAAGCTTGGAGCGAAAGATTGTGAAAAGGGTGTTGTATTATTCGTGGCAGTTTTGCACAATAATTATGCAGATACACTGAACATTCAAGGCAACCATAACTTGGACTTGAAAGTGGCAATCTGCATCCTTCACATTCTAGATTAATGTCATTAGGACAATTGAAGAAACTTAGTAGATGTAGATCATGATTAAAATACTTAATTTGAGTCTTCACCTCATTTTCAATTGATTTTTGAATAATAGTTTCTCTGATAGAAGCACATTTAAAATCAATTTTAAAACCGCACTCTTTGCAATTCATCATGAAAAAGCCACTGCATAAATCTCTGCACTGATCACAGATGAACTTCTCACAATGATATTCAATAGAAACTGGGTGATGCGAGTGGCAAGTGTGTTGTACTTCACGTTCTTGTTGGTTAATTTCTACGCATCTCTTATGAAGGTAGAAATCACAATAAAAGCAACCATATCTTAGATCTAATAGAAATCTCTCGCATAGCTTGCACCTATAAGATGAAAAAGGCCATTTCTTTCCGGATATAGAATTGAAAAGGAAAAACGTATGATGACGACTGTCATGGGAAATCTGAGTTTTTGTATCTGGAGAAAGTGATGCTGTGATTTGTTGGAGGTCATCGTTATCTGGTGAAAGAGTGCATTTTAAATCTAACTTCAACCCGTAGTCTGGGCATTTGTAATAATTAGGAATTCTTATGATGCCTCTGCAACCATCACAAATGTGTACCTTACCATTAAAAGATGGTGAATCAGAATAAGAGAGTTCATCAGTTTGCTGACAAGAAGTGTGAGAAGATGATCATGTTGCAAGTGCAGAGGATGAGCTCGTATCTCATGAGGTAAAGAAGCACAGGATTTGTGAACCCATATACCATCAAATAGACAAGACCATCGTAGATGATTCGAAAGTAGACAAGGCACTTGTGATAGTCTTTTTCATCTTCTAACTCTGCATATTCTTGTTCATCATCTAACTCTGCAACTCCTACATCCCCGTCTACCTTTCTTTTATTTCTCTCATCTCATTTGAAAAATTTGAGCAAAAAATGGGAGAAATTGTCCTTGTTTTCGTCACAAAAAGTCAAGATGTGCTCATGCTCAAGCTGAATCTTCATTATCAGAAGTTCAAACTAATTGGTGATTAATTAGATGGGGGAAAAGAGAAGGGTTTATGGCTAATTGTAACCTCATTCAAAGAAAATTATAATTCAACTATTGAGACCTTAAATTTGTTTTTTTTTCAATAAAATAGAAATATATAAAGCTTTAACCATGAAATCCAAACTTATTCTAATACCAGTTCTTGTTCATTGATGAACAAAAATTAAAAACCAAGGTAAGGCAACAACTATTCTATTTGAAGTTTAAGAAGTCTTTCTTTAATAATTTTTTAAGATTGTCTTTAACGTTTTCAAAATTCGTTTTGTTAAGATATATGTTATATATCTAAGTAATTAGTTTTGGGATTATTTATTAATTGGACCTATAAGTTATTAATTGGATGATGATAACTAACCAACAATCCTTATTTGACTTGGAATCAAAAAGCTATTAGGAATAATCTTCTAGTTGTGATAGAGTTTTATCTCTAATTGATATGTATCTTGGCAAGATGCGCTAGTGAATATTAAGTATGATTATATCCATAAAAGATGTGCATCTTGTGTGGGAGTCTTGCAATCAACAGTATAGTAGGCATTAATTACATATGAAAAAAACAAAGCTTACGTGATTTTCGGGATATAAGATAAAGGTAAGGTGAATATTTATGTTGAAGACAAAATTTTCTCTGAAAAAGCTAAAGACCTATCGACATCAATGAAGTAATAAAGGCCACTATTCTTTTTGCAATCATTACGATCACATAAACATAGAGAAGTAGCTTATGCAGAGTTGGCCTTATACAGTGGGCGTTAATTGAGCATGTCTCCATCTATAGCTGAAGGGTATCTCATGTGAGTGTTAGCTTCGGTGAAGTGGGTGTTAGATTGTGAAGAGTGTCAATTGTTATTGAAAAACAAATCTGCACGTGCATGTCTTTAGGGATTGCAAAAAATCGTGGGTTAGCTTGTTATTTTTCAAGACTTCTTTATCTAAGGTTGTAAGATGTTTTTCATACCGTGGGTTAACATCTACTTTTTAGACTTGGTCTTCTGGGTTTGTGTGTGAAAATATACATGGTGTATGGAGTATTCAGTATGGTTTAATTGGAGTTAAGCTGGGATGAATCAGTTCAACTGGTGGATAGATTTTCAGATATATTTTGAGAAGCTGAAATCATAGGAAAGTTTCTCTTTTATCTCAAGTGTATTATTGTTTTGTTCTTAGTTGATTGATCACTTGAGTTATTTGTTTATTGTTCTTTCGTTAAAAGATTGATTGAGAAAATCCTCTATTAAGGTTAACATGAGTCGGTCGTGTTATTGGGTGTAAAATTCTTTCACGAGAAGTGAGGTTAAGAGATAGTGTCAAGGGTTGAGTGGTGTTGGCTCAATAAAGCCTCAGATAAATCTATTGTACTTCGATGAAAGTGATTAAGCTGGGTGAGGGCTCTGCAGATGTAGGCAAAGTGTGCTGAACTGTATTATCAAATTTCTGGTGCTTTTTATTATTTCGCTTTTGATTGCTTTTATTTTTGGTTGTGCTAGACATGTTCACAGTAAAATTGGAAAGTTTGCGAAACTACTAACCCCTTCGGTTTTTCAAGTTCTTTACCAGTTTTTCTTGAGATTGTCTTGCTGGACTCTTTGATGTAGACATATACCAATCGCAATACAATAAAACCTCTATAAATGAATATTTTTGGGACCTGAAAAATTATTATCTTATACGGAGTTATTAATTTATCTATAAATGAATATTTTATTAATTTATCGATAAATTAATATTTATTAATTTATAGAATAATTTTTATTTTGTACATTAT
>JANVCQ010000006.1:37856134-37879745 GCA_025531925.1 Erythroxylum plowmanianum | reverse complement strand
CCGAGATCTAATTCCATAATCCTAACCCATCCCAATTTACCAAAATGCCCTTCCCATCGATGATGGGATGTTACAATAAATGGCTCCAAATGACAAACTCTTATTCACCAATCTAGTAGCTCCCAAGACAACGAATTCTGGATGAAAGTTTCAATACATCTTTTCCTTCAACTATTGATATCTACAACAAAATTTCACTTACCAATTGAGAAACCACCAAGACAATGAATGCCTGATCAAGGTTTCAAGCACATATTCATGACAAACAAACATGCACAAATCTCCACAAAGACCCACACATACATAGACAAAAGTCCACTATCCACTTATACATGGGTACAATAGCACATGCAACATATGTTGAAAGTAGAAAACACCATAGAAAAGAAGATAACTGTTATAACTCAATTACCCAAATATCTGACTCATATAAATCATATTCCAATTACCATTGTCTGCTCTGCAACACAAATCATCTTAACAGTACATCTATGATTTGAGTAAACAGACCCACTTCCACTACACAAAATAATGTAACTTTAAGGTCACTGCATCCTAACATTTCAGTCACAAAGGCAGTCTTTGTACCAATGCCAGGGCCAGGCTTCACAATTTGAGAATGAAAAATCCATAATGCAGAAGTTCATTAACTGATGATTTCTAATAAGATTGACATGTTATGCAGTCAGCAAACTTGCTTGTCTTCGGGTAAAGCTATAAGCTCTTTCTGATGAAATTAAAAAAAAAGGGTAATAACTTGTTAGTGTTCTAAGTAAACGTACTTGGATGATACTAGTATCCTGAAAATAGATGCTATTATGGGAACAGAGGCCCATGTTATACTGCTTTACTCTCTCCTTCCATTTCTCTTTCTCTTTTTCTATTTGACATTTCAGGAAGTCTACGTCTAATCGTACTAGAATAATACCTATGAAACATTCAAGTCTCTTAGCACTATGGTGATAAAGACCGTAAGAAGTGGGCTAATATGGAGAGTAGCATGATACCTAACTTGAAACACCGCTACTGAATGCCATTACTCACTCTTGTCACTCAAAACTAGATTATGATCATTCCTTAACTAAAAAATGAAAATGAAAAGAAAAACAACGGATCTATGATTCGTGTAGAACATGTTACCTAAAACCTGACTTGCCCGCAATCTTTTATCAAAGAGGCTCAAAATCAGTGCTTGCTCTGTGTACCATGGCCCCAACTATTACCCAAAAATGATTTCCCAATACAATCGATTGGCAAACCTCTACAATGTTACAACTTTCGTTGGAAAACGATCAAACAACTGGGACTAACAAACTATTATTTCACGTATGGTTGTATTTGACAACATTTAATAGAAACTGGGCTTAATTTCAAATAAAGACATCAACCCAACATCGAAAACTCAGCCAAAAGCGCAAACTGACAATTCAACCAATCATAAACCTTCCACGTAACACAAAGCACCAACCTTTTAACAAAAGATATAAATTCAACACAAAATCCCCAACAGGAAAGACTAAACCCCGAACCTGTAGGCGAATTCCACGCGGCGTGAATAACACATCGCTCGTGAACATTGGAACAAATCCCTGTTGTGATCTTATATAGATCGCCCCGAAGAACCGACCCGTTCCAAACGGACGCTCCGTCCCACACCATGACCTGACCCGCAAGGACTACATTTGGTGCCACATAGGCGTCGATGGCTACCTTTGGGACCCACTGCCCCAATGGGATTATCTGCTGCTGACCTCGGTAGTCCCACTTCACTCGATCGACCGAAGGCGTTATTGATTTAGCCGATGATTCGACGGAAAGAGAACGGGACAGTAGGTGGCGCTGCTGACTGATTGCAGAGGCAAGTTAATGAGGCATTTTGGTATTAAAAAGACCTTAGATATATTACATGAGCATTTTTATTGATCCAATATGAAACATGAAGTAAACAAGCCAAGTGAAAAAAATGCCTCATAGTTGGTATGCTCCTTTACCATGCCTAATCAACATTGGATTGACATATCTATGGATTTGTAGTCGGATTTACCTAAATCTTACAATGGTAAGTACAATATATTTGTTGTTGTTGATATGTTCAGCAAGACACATTTTATTGCATGTTCTAAAATAAATGATGGCATGTATATTACTGATTTGTTCTTTAAGGAGATAGTACATTTACATAGTTTGCCTAGAACAATTGTGAGTGACAGGGATGACACACTTTGTGGAGTAAGTTAGGCACTAAACTATTATTTTCTATCATTGTACATCCTTGAACGGATGGACAAAATGAAGAAGCTAATAAGACCTTTACTACATTGTTGCATACCATTATTCAAAAGAACTTACAACAATGAGAAGTGTTTACTACATATTGAGTTTGTGTACAATAGGGTTGTGTGTTCTACTACATCTTATTCATCTTTTGAAATTATATATAATTTTAATTCTTTGACTCATTTAGATGCTTTACCTTTACCTACCACTCAGCTATTTGCTTGCCAAGATTTGAGCTAATATAAAGAAAAAGAATAAGCAATAGCCAATATGTAAGGTAAGCCATTAAGGGGAGCGTAAAAGTTACCTTTAAACCTAGAGATTAGGTTTGGGTTCATACACATAAAGAAATATTTTTTGCTCCAAGAAAATCAAAATTATAACCTAGAGGAGATGTGCCTTTTTAGGTATTGCAGCGGATTAATGATAATGTTTTTAAAGTTCAATTTACCAAGTCATTATGGCAATATCAATGCTACTTTTAATGTTGCTGGCTTATCTTTGTTTGATATAGGTTATTTGATGACAAATCTTTTTAAGGAGAGAGGAAATAATAGAACAACTTGTATCAACACTCACCAATCCATTACAAGGCATCGGAGGTCCTATAACAAGAGCAAAACCTAAGTGCATGAAAGAGGCTTTGTAAGGGTTGATCATAGACCTTCAAGATAATGTGACTGTTATCAAAGATTCTAAGGCATTACCGAGATTAATTATTTATCTTCATATCTAAGTGTTAAATGACCGTTTCATCATAATAGCTTAAGCTATTGTATGAAGCCAACTTAACTAGTTTTATATATTCACTAACGCATCCCTTCAAGTGAAAACTCTTTGGACTTGAAACTTACACAGGCTCACTTTACCTTGTGCTGAATAATAAATAGGTGGTAGGATTTAAACTCACGACTACATGATCACAGAAACTCTAATACTATATTAAATAACCGTTTTATCAAGTTATTGTTTGAAGCTAACTTAATTAATTTTATATATCCACCAACACCAAGATAATTGGCAAAGCCTAACCCATGAATATGCAAGGACTTATTTACTGTGGCTTTCTCTGCTAACGCTTTCTGTGTGGCTTTACATTCCAGGTAGTTGCTCTAATGACACTGATAGCCATTCAAGTCAATTTATGCTAAAACAAATTAGAGAATGTCCATCACAATACAGTAAAGAAGCTAAAGCAAAATGCATATCACTTTTAATTCACATGATACGTCTGAATCACCAGATGCTAACAGACCGCCCAACCCCAAGAACCAGACTCCTCCAGTTTCAAGCATAAGAAATCGTCAAAAGGGGAAAACTATTAAAGGGTTTTTATATCACCTTCTTATCATAAAGAAGTAATTTTACTGCTTACTATTATTATTATAATTAATAAATAAATTATTTGTGAATGTCTTGATTATTCAAATTTAAAATAATCTTTATTTTTGAAAAAAAAAAGAATCATTTTATATTCTGATAATTTGAAATAAAAAAATCCGTCATATCAAAGTATTGGATCATTTATAAGATCCTCGACAGATTATTATATTCTTCCAATTATTAGTGGAAGGAAAGGAAAAAAGGTAGTGTGCATTGTTCCTTCCACTCCTGTCCTTAGAGGTAAAAAGATGAAACTTCGCTTTCCAGTTGAAACATGGAAAAGCAATCTTTATGGTACTTTCCTATGCTTTGTTCTTCTTCTATTTTTTTTTTTTTTTTTGCCCATTAGGTATTTTAGGAGGGTCCTAAATTATAGAAAGGCATCTTTAAGTCATCCACTCTTAGATTAATCTCCGTTCGAGCCGGGTAGGTTCTTTATGGGAGGCAAAGCTCTGGCTCCAAATTTTAAACGGCTACATACATGAGGACGGTTCGAATCTATAACCTCACTTAAACCAAGAGAGCCCCTTACCAACTCCCCTGCTCCCTAAAATTTGCTTTGTTCTTCTCTTTACAAGAAAAGCTAAAGAGTAAGTGAGAATTCTTAAAGCCAACACACACCATCATGATCAATTTGTGGAGCGAATTCCAGTCTTCAAGAACAAATAACAGAAAAGTGGTTCTGTCTCCCTCCTTGATTTTAACCTAAATCATTATCTTTGAACGAACACTTTTTTGTCCCAGTCAATATTTTTATTCTTATGTATTTCAATATAATAATCGGATAAGATACAGCATATTTTCATATCGGAATTTTGTCAACATACTGGCTAAGAAAGCATCTATGGGGCTGTAAAGATGGAAGTAACAGGATAAGAGCACTTCTGGGAGACTTATCTCCATGTACCTACCAAGAACAGGTGAATACGATGGGGTCTCTTTCTAAAATATCTCGCTGATTCTCATCCATATCACAAGATATTTCTTTTTGGAAGGACCATTTTCATCCAGATTTCTTCTGCATCCACTCTATATATATATATATGTTGGAGATTTGACATTACCAACTACCAAGCAACTGCTAATACAACTTCTTTGTCTTTTCATTGGAAGCATTTCGGAGGAAATGGAGGCAAACTACAACCAAAGAGGGTTCACTAAAAGCAAGCGGGTTATGTCTATTTATCAACCATCATATACTTCTGTGCAGTATCTGAGCAAGGCTCAGGCTTACCCATCTTCAGTTACTTCTATGAGCATATATGGTGGAGCAGTTTCGCATCATCCATCGAAGGGCGACTTGCCTTCCATGACGTCTGGAACTGGTAATAGTCGTAGCTACTTTGAAAACACACATAGTGGTGATGAATCCATCGATGCCAAGGCTGCAAGTTACATCAAAAGCGTTCAAGCACGTTTTAGTCTAGAAAGAGTTGAATAGACCACAATTTTCATTTAGAATTAGTCTATAGCCCCAAATTATAATATTTCTGAGTCTCAAGTAGTACTTAGCTTGTAAGTTCCTCGCTATAGTTTTATATTAAGCAAATATATGAAATGATGTTTTTGTACTGGCTGTATCTCTGAAGCTAATTCTATACACAGCAGTTTGAACTTTGGAAGCAAATTAAAATGGATTCTCATTCCCAAAATGATACAACAATTTCTCAATTGTTCAGAGAAGTTAACATATTAAATTAAGGAGGCAAAGTAGAGACTGTAAAGTAAGCACAGGCTAGTGATCTATATAGACGTGTACACCAATGGCAATAAGGAAGACAGCGATGAGGCCAAAGTAAATAGCAGCATGAACAACTATAGAAGCACCGCTAGTCTCCATGTTCCCGAACTCCACAACTCTATGCTTCCCAGGCATCTGAAACAACAGTCCCGGCGACAACAGTACGAATAGCAGCACCGCGACTATCACAGGTCCCCAATCCGCCATCTTCAAAGAAACGTTTGCTCAATGGATAAGATGGAAAACCCAGATGCGGTTTCAGTGAGAAAGTATGGTGATGTGTAGAGAAGAAGCAAAAAGGAAGGATCTTGCGGAAGGTAGCAGCAATGAAAGCTGATGGAGACACTAGTGGACAGAACTCCATTGATTTATTTGTTTGGGATAATAATATAAGATCCTTAGCTGTGTTCGTTCGTTTTGGATTCATGTGAAAGCACATGGGAGATGATGAACATTTAATGATCCTTCCTGTATTTATTCATTTATTTTTATAAACTTGTACCTCAAAAACAAAATAAAAAAATCGAACACGCGGACCAAGCATTTGGATTCATGAAGCCTTTTCATGACAAAACAAAACATAAAGGAAATAATAAATGAATACAAAAATGGAGTTGATTAGCCAGCATAAATGTGAATGCCGACTGCTAAAATGAGAATGGTGAAGATGACGAAGAAGATGATGGTGTGGACTACGATGACCTTGACATTGGTTGTGAAGCTGCCAAATTCTATGGCGCGAGCGTTCCCTGGAAGCCGGAACAGCAGGCCAGGAGACAAGAGTATGAACAGCAACAATCCTACTAATATTGGTGCCCAATCAGCCATTGAACTGCGAAATCAAGCATACAATACTTCAGGGTTAATGATCAAGTTCATGTCAGGATACAAGAAGCACTATTTAACGACACGAGACAGTACTTTTGGATCATCTTTCTTTCTAGATATAATCCAACTTATATTCCTTTCGTGAAAGACCAAAGGATCTAAAGCCCAAGTGCGCATGTCAGGAGAATCTGCTTCTCTGTGTATAATATCACTCAACCAATGAAGAACAAGAGCATCAAAACTACATTCTCACGCAAAACCTTTTCTTATGTTTCTTTTCCATGAAAGAGAGACACCAAGAGCCCATGATTGGGGTTAAGCATCTCTTCACAATTAACAACAAAAATCCTGAGTGTGTGTGTGCTTTCTTTAAAGTCACGAGCTCTGGCAGCACTGGATTGGTATACTAATGGTTGATAAGGGAACTTCATGCGTTTTTCATACTTTCAGCCACCGGATGCAGATCACCGCCACTTTTAGGCACATTTCTTGATGCGTAAAGTGAAACCGAATTTGGGTCTCGTGTGGGCGGATTCTTCAAATGACTTCTCTATTAATAAAGGTCTGGATTCGAGTCGTGCTTGAAACTTTTTAGTAATTAACTTAAATACTTGTCTTGAAAAAATATTTAAGTACAGAAAAATAAATGAAAATATCCTAAAAAGTGATTTATGATAGTTAAATAATGTTTAAATATAGAATTAAAATAAAATTAAGATTCCAAATTGAATTATATTTTAAAAATTCTATCAAATAGCTTTTTGTTGCGATGTTGTCATGTTATATTAATGAAAATAATTATTAGGATCGGATGATAATAATTTCAAACAGTCTTTCTATTAATTAGGATAAAATTACAAAAATATTACTTTTTTTATTGCGGGAAGATAACAATTGTATAAATAATCACACTAATAAGTTATATAATAATTTAATAAGTACATGATACAAATATTTTCAATAATTTGTATTATAAATAAAACATAAGTAAAGTATATACATTTTAAATGTGGTTAAATTTAAATATTTTAGTATTCAAAATATTTTATTTAATATTTATTTTCAACAAAGTATTTTTTAAAATGAGTTAGCAACATTTTTTTAAATCAAAAGCTAGAATAGTGAATGAGGATTGGATAGTGAATGAGGATTGGATGATAAAAGGTATGGATGACAATTTTAGCCCAGTTCGTCGTCGTCCGTAGTCAATGGGCTTAGCTCAAGTTGATTAGGCCTCAGGTTAATTCTCTGGTCTGTCGGGCATTGGGCCAAATTGGGCCAATAACAACAAAATGATATTATTTTGAATTTTTTAAAAATAATAAAAAGTTCAGCTCCGATCCTACTTATTATCATCCCTAATTAAAAGATTTAAAAGTTTTATTGTGTCATATTCAACGTAACACTCTGTGCTTTTTACAATAATAGACTAAGAACTTGTATGCTCCACACGTCAACATTATCCCTTCCAATTTTTAATCACCAATAAATTATTGTGAATATTCAATGCTGATGGCCAGCCATAACTTTTTTAGAATACTCTTCAAATTCGAAAAGTCAATCAAATTTTTACTTTAAAAATAATAATAAGTTAAATATTTTTTATATTAAGAAAAATATAATTATTATTTTTGAGTGATTACTTATTAATTCATTAATAAAATATATTTTAGTGAAATTATATTATATTATAAAATATGCAATGTGATGAAAAGTTAGTGCTTTATACTTATATGTTTTATTATTGCGATAAAATGAATAGGATACCCAATTGAAAATTAAGAAATGTGATTTGAGGTTGCAAATCTTTTGATGATTTGATCAACAAAACAAAGCAAGATTTGAGTGTAAATTTTAGGTATGCTGGTGGAGACACACAAGCTCTCTCTCTTGACAGACATCAAATCTCAAAGCTTACCTATTAGGAATTTTACACTTTTATTCTTTCCCCATTTGAATGACCTCGAATAGGATCTGATCTAAAAACACAAGTGCACAAGACTCTTATCTTTGTGAGGGTAAGGTGAGAGTCGCATCATTTTCTTTACATTTTACATAAAAGCTCTTTCCGTGATTTGATCCCGTAACTTTTCAATCGCAAAGTATTGAGATTGTCACATATTGGTAGTTTCCTACAGCATATTGGTAGGGACTCCCCTGTAGTTACCGAACTATGGAAAATTCACTTGGGACTTACCATAGCATGAATGTTTAGTTACAGACGAATTATCGTTGAAATGGATTCTTTAGAGATAATTAACATTCTTTCATCTTTCAATATAGTTTTAAGTGATGATAATTTTTTGGTGGCAAGTACCCCTGGGTTAATCCACCGAGTATGGGAGATGTAACTTTAGCATGTATATCGAGAAAAAAACCAGTGTGCTGATAGTATGGTCTCTCTCACAGCTATATCCAACCTTGGACTATATATACTCCAGGAACCTCCAACTTTTATCTAGGATCTCATCTAACGAGACAAGCAAAAAGTTTTGTACCGTATAATTTTGCGTTATTTAGAATGTTTTATTTGTGTGAATTGTTTTTTTTTTCTGATTTACCCGTTGTAACAAAAAAAAGAATAATTTTACCGATTGTTACAAGCATGACTTGGTAATTAATAATATATGGATTTAATCATATTTAATAATAACTAATCCAATTCATAATCTTAAGTCATCCCACGGGATACCATGCGTGGAAAATAAAACGCTTTAAAATTCCCCATAAAATGGGAGAGAAATCGTATACGTGGTCGAATCCTATTGGCTCCTCTCCAATCGTCGAGAAAATTTTGGTCATCTTCCACAAGCTGTTCCAGGGTTTCGCTTCCTCACTCTCCCTCCTTTGTCTGATTCCTTCACCTTTTCTCTTTCTCTCCCTGCTTTTCCTCGCCGGTCGGTGCACTTACCCGGAAAATTCACGTTTTCCGAGAGCACTCCGACCTGCGGTTTCTTCTTCCGGGGAGAAGGATTTTTAAATCAGTTCAGCCGGTCGTTTCAAGCTTCGATTTTCAGGAAATCGTCTTTTTCTAATGATTTTTGTGCTGTGATTATTGAGTTTTGGAATTTGGTACCCAGTTGAATCTCTGGTGAATTTTCATTTCAGAATTATGTAAGAATCATTTGGTTTAGGATATTTGACTTTGAACTATATCGTTTATATCGGTTAAAGTGATATCTTTTCTTTTGTTTTGTTGGTATTTCTAGAAATTTGTAGATTCTTTGTTGATTAAGGCAGTGAAAATGACGGGTCAAGGTGGTTCGAGGAAGAGTTTCTCTTTAAACTCTTCGTCGACGTGCATCAGGAAGAAGGAGAATGGAGGAGGTCCTGATAGTACACGTAAATCTCTTTCTGCTACTCGTCCCATGTAAGTTTCTTTTTATCTGATATCATTAAACTCCAGTATCTTATAGCTTTTGTTTTGTGCCTACTTGAATTTCGATGCAAGTGACTGGAGGGTGACCAGCTACTTACTTCTTATGCTGTCTATAAAAGAAATTTAATGGGGAAGGTTTAGACTTCAAGAATAATTGAGTTGTATTTGGTTGTTACTCCGTTTTCTTAATGTGGTTTGTTATGTTACCTTAAGTATGTGATGTCTTCTGTACTCGGTGCATCTATTTATGATGTGTATTTTGTATTACAACTCATGTGAAGACTATCTGGAGAAGTAGAAAGTGTATAATCGCTATCACTATTCGAATTTATGATCTCGTTATTGAACTGGTTCAGCTTGCAAAAGATCATATGTTGATGATGTTATGCTAAGTAAACTGGAATTTATGTATTCATATTAGAGATGAGCATCAGAGATGTTAAACAAAGGGTGTTTTGGCAGCATGATTTTAGCTATGCGAACTGCACATTTCTTGGGTAGATTCCATTCCCATGTGATACGTTGGAATTATAGCTCCCCAGTCAGGCATGAATGATAATATATTGGTGCCTGCTTCTAATGACCTTTGAATTTACACATGGATTTGGACTAGGGGGCTAACTGGCGAGCGCACAGTAAAGCGATTGCGCTTATCAAAAGCACTTACAGTTCCTGACAGCACAAGCATTTATGACGCTTGCCGTAGGATGGCTGCTCGTAGGGTTGATGCCTTACTGTTGACAGATTCAAATGCATTACTTTGCGGAATCCTCACAGACAAGGTGTGACTAAATGCTATGCAGATTATGGTCTATCCCAAACAAAATCCAGAAAGCCACTGTTCTGTCCTTGACCTTTATATCTCATTTCACGCAATATTTTTTTTTATCATTTTAGGACATAGCAACAAGAGTTGTTGCTCGTGAGCTTAATCCGGAGGAAACACCTGTATCCAAAGTTATGACCAGGAATCCAGTTTTTGTACTTTCTGATACTCTTGCTGTTGAAGCTCTTCAGAAGATGGTGCAAGGTTGTTAACAGATGCACTGTTATTTTGCTGGTTTATGTATTACCTTCAAAATATGCCTGTTGATATGGCCATCTACAGGAAAATTTAGGCATTTGCCTGTTGTGGAAAATGGGGAGGTGATTGCTTTACTTGACATAGCAAAGTGCTTATACGATGCTATTGCTCGCATGGAACGAGCAGCTGAAAAGGGAAAGGCCATAGCTGCAGCTGTAGAAGGCGTTGAAAAAAATTGGGGTACATCTGGTTGGTAGAAAATTTTAATCTTTGATGGGCTATAATGTTAATTTCTTACATGATTCTGGTTTTTGACTCAATTTTCACCCTTTCATTGTTGACATCCAGGATCCAATACATTCATCGAGACACTTAGGGATCGAATATTTAGACCCTCATTATCGACAATAATTCCGGAGAATTCAAAGTAGGTAATATTTTGCTCCTATAGTAATTTTTTATATTAAATTCTTTTATACTTTGCTTTTATGTATATATGGATAAAATGATTTTTAAGCTTTGAGTTTATTACATCATGGTTGGAATTTTCAGTGTTGTAACAGTTGGACCAACTGATACTGTTTCGGATGTGGCAAAGAAGATGCTTGAAGGTCGATCAAGCTGTGCAGTGGTGGTAGTTGATAACAAAGCACAGGGAATTCTTACGTGAGTATTTTCCTGTTGTAGCTGCCTTGTATCTATAAAGAAAAAATTTCATATTATCTCTAATTAAGTGTGCTGGAAGTCTTCCTTTTGCAGCCGGTATTATCAAGTCTTTTGATGACAATTTTCAATTTTTCAGCTCAAAGGATATCTTGATGCGAGTAATAGCACAAAATACTTCCCCTGATGCCACTACTGTAGAGAAGGTATCCTTCTTCTCTAGATGCATCAATGCATGATTTGATTGATTACGTCGAGAGAACCACTTGAACATGTCGTATTACGTGTTGTTAGAAGCAGTATGCAAGATGATGATGATTTGATATGATTTTTGATGTAAGTGTCTTTTGGATAAAACTCTTAGGTCATGACTCCTAATCCAGAATGTGCAACAACTGATACACCGATTGTTGATGCCTTGCATACCATGCATGATGGGAAATTTCTTCATCTTCCTGTGCTTGACAGAGGTACTGTACTTGCAGATGTAACGTATTATGTTGAACTTCCCGGTAACTAATTATTTTGGATGCTTGCTTGCAGATGGGAATGTGGTTGCTGTTGTTGATGTGATTCATATAACTCATGCTGCAGTTGCCACAGTAAGTCAATACTGTGTATATGTTCTAACAATATATTGTGTCATGTGAAAGATCAACCCCTTTAGGGTAATCGGTGCAATTTATCAAACAACTTTGCATATTGTGTCATGTGAAAGATCAACCCCTTTAGGGTAATCGGTGCAATTTATCAAACACCTTTGCATACTTTCATTCCTTGTGTCAATCAATTTTTGGATGGTGGAGTTATCTTCCAATTCAGTTCAAAATCAGCCATAGATGGACGTGAGTTGGGCAGCAAACTTGCTGATATGGTATAACTCGTAAAAGCAATTGTCATGATATATGGACCTGAAAAACTTTTGTAATCTATACTAATATGTTGCGTGACCTACATGGCCTAGATGCCCTTTGCATATGGTTTTTCTTTAAAATATATGCTACATTCTGATTCTGATGTCTTTCTTGTGTTAAATAATGAAGCATTTCTTATCTTTGTTTTTTCATTAATCAGGTTGGGAACAGTGGTGGAGTAAATAATGAAGCGGCAAGCTTGATGTTGCAAAAGTTTTGGGATTCCGCCATGACCTTAAGCCCACATGAAGACGATGATGATTCACGAAGGTCAGCTTTGATATTAGTCTTTGTAATGTAACCCCTTATGCTATTATTTATGTTTTCTCACACAGAATCATCTTCTCAGTGAAGGTTCACTGAAATTGGCCTCAGATGGAGCAGAGACAGCAAGATCTTATCCCTATCCTCCGTCTTCAATGCCAACTGTTTTTTGTTTCAAAATTGAAGATCAAAAAGGACGAATGCATAGATTTACTTGTGGTAAGATATTAAAGTACCATTGCTCTTGGTGTTTAACTGTGGGAGTAAGTTTGGTTTCTGAATGCAACAAATAAGCAATAGTGCTGAAGATTAGGACAGTCTACGACTTCCTTCCAAAGCTGCATTCTGGAGACTTTAGCTTTCTGATGGAATTATTCAAGGCACCACTACATAGTTTCTCCTCGAGTCATACTATATGTGGGATGAGTGAGGTTATGCATGTGCCCTTCTTCAGAAATTAGTATTTCTATGTTACTCACTCCCACGACCCATGTTGACAGTGTTGACACCATCGCCATCTTAACACCTATAAACAAGCAGGCTTTTGGTTTAGATCAGTGACTTTGAAACTTGAGCTTAGTTTGTGATCTAATCTATGTTTCTTAAAGTATTAGTGACATGGTTGCTGGTTTCTTATGAAATAGATTCTCGGAGCTTGACAGATCTTATGACTGCAATTCTTCAGAGGGTAGGAAATGAGATTGACTCTAACAACTTACCTCAAATTCTGGTATGTCTATTAGTATTTATATTTGTTGACAACTTGGGTTTTGCATTTCGATTTTAAAATATTTATGTTCTGATTTGGGGTCAAAACTATGAAGTATGAAGATGAAGACCACGACAAAGTTGTTCTGGCATCAGATAATGATCTGGTAACGGCTATAGAACATGCAAAATCAGTTGGTTTGAAGGTACAGTGTTATATTATCCTTGTTGATGCGTTTTATTGGAACAGTAAACATCTGTTAGGCCAGTTCATAAAAGAAGAACGCCACATATGGGGTAAGATTTTGTGATGCATGAACTATTGGGAATCACTAGCCCATCCTTTATTAGGTACATGCTGTACAATTTACCAACCTGGGTTAAAAATAGAAAGAAAACAAATTACTGAAATGTAATGGAACACCCAATTTTTGGTGTGAATAATCTACTAAGATCAAAATCTTAACTTAGCAAAGAACTTTTTGCAGGGTTTGAAGTTACACCTAGATCATTCAGGGGTACCTGGTCGTAGAAGAGGCAGCAATTCAGAAAGTTTGGATTATGTTCATGCAGATGCATGGGCAGCTGCATACCGTGGTGTTGCAGCAGGTGCTGCATTAGTTGCTGGGTTAGGTGTGTTAGCATACTTGAAGAGAGCTGGTAACTGATGCATATGTTATGAATGACCACTTTTACCAACTGAATTTCTCCTGAATGAAGGCACTAAAAAGAAACTGGCTTGAGATGCCGGCCAATTCTTACGGTTGACGTACTGTTAAACCCGCATATATAAAACGAAGTCCATTTTCACTGTGCTGGTTTTGTATACTCCTCATGCATGACTGCTAAATTCCGTGTATTCATTGTCACTGAAGCTTATACATATCCGATGTTTTCTGGATATATGGAAATAAAAATTGGCGCATGAATTTCGTGTCGCTGGTTTGAGCTAACATTCTTTTGCTTGCTACTTTTTTTTTCTAAACTTTAATGTGCTGGGGTAAGTGAAACAGAAGCCCCATTTCGATCAACACTGCTTATTACATTGATTAAGCAACTTCAAGAAAAGTAGGGTCACTCAAGCCTGAAAAACAGCAGACGATAAGCAAATGCCATGTGGGGTTTTCTGTTGATTACCCTTGTTTGCTTTTTAGGTAAAAGTAAAAAATGGCTTCCAGCTCACTGATCTGTGGTCGTGGCCGGTGCCGATTTTGCCATGTATCAAGAAAATATTCTCTTTTTGCAATTCTAAGCTTGCTTGCGTATGAATTGAAGAAGTTGACCAATTTTGACCGTTTGGTCTGTTAGCTCTTTAAGAGCACACCCTCAATTTCAACGTAATTACGGTACAAGGACGTTGAGAGGTGCTGATGAAAGTTTTGCAGTGGCACATGCACAGTCGCAGCATAGATTTAGAAGGCCTATCTGTGAAAGAAACTGGTAAAAACGTAAGGTAGTTAAAAGATTTTGGAGAAATAAATCCACAGATGTCACTAACATCATTCCTTCTCTGTCTGAAAGCACCCCATAAAACAACAACCAGAAGCTTCTTTTGTTCTCTTATGGCCTGCCAAAACTACTATAGTGAATCCACTATTGTCACTTGAAAAGAATCGTGACTGATACTTTTGAAGTTGTTACAAAAACCGCGCATTCTGAACTCAAAGTTTGGAACTTTGTTACTTGTTTACTAATCCTGGTTTCAAGTGACCATGAAAGGTTCCAAAGCCAGATCATCTTCGTTTATGTTGTTCTTCTTGTTGGCTCTTACCCTGTCGTGTGTTTCCACCGCTCAACAACAAAACCCGATCAAGACCATTGTGGTTTTGGTGCTGGAAAACAGATCTTTTGATCACATGCTTGGATGGATGAAGAAGACAGTGAACCCAGCAATCAATGGAGTTACAGGAAAAGAATGTAACGCTGTATCAACCAAGAACGCGAACCAACAATCTATTTGTTTCACTGACGGTGCTGACTACGTGGATCCGGATCCTGGACACTCCTTTGAGGCTGTTGTGCAGCAGGTATTTGGCAATAGCTCAGTTCCTTCAATGACTGGTTTTGTTGAGCAGGCACTTTCTGTGTCACCAAACCTCTCTGAAACTGTAATGAAGGGTTTTAGGCCCGAGTCTCTACCTGTTTATGCTACTTTAGTAAAAGAGTTTGCAGTCTTTGATCGGTGGTTCTCTTCAATCCCTGGTCCGACAGAACCCAATAGGCTATTTATATACTCTGCTACTTCTCATGGCTCAACTAGCCATGTTAAGAAGCAATTGGCTCAAGGGTACCCTCAAAAAACCATCTTTGATTCACTTCATGAGAATGATAAAGATTTTGGGGTTTACTTCCACAGCATGCCGACAACTTTGTTCTATAGAAACATGAGGAAATTGAAGTACATCTTTAAGTTTCACCAATACAATTTGAAGTTCAAGAAAGATGCTCGAGAGGGGAAATTGCCAAGCTTTACTGTTATTGAACCAAACTACTTTGATCTAAAAGGGTTTCCTGCAAGTGATGATCATCCATCTCATGATGTTGCAAGTGGACAAAAGCTTGTTAAGGAGGTCTATGAGACATTGAGAGCTAGTCCTCAATGGAATGAGACCCTTTTGGTCATTACCTACGATGAGCATGGTGGGTTCTATGATCATGTTAACACTCCTTACGTTAATGTTCCAAACCCAGATGGGAACACCGGTCCTGCTCCATATTTCTTCAAGTTTGATCGTTTAGGAGTCCGCGTACCCACAATCATGGTCTCCCCTTGGATCGAGAAAGGAAGTGGTAAGCTGTAATTTTCTGTTATCTGATATCTTATAGATTGATATCTCTGTCGGTGATTATGTTGATTACCATGTTAGTGAAACTTGTGGAAGGGTCAGCTCCTGATATATTGGGTAATCATTGTTTTTTCTGTTTTGGTAGGAGAATGGGAAATTGGATATGGCTTCTCATAGATCTTGGGAACCTTTCTAGTTCTGAACTATCCTTTATTCCCAGTAATTCCATGTTGTTAGACAACAAAACTCCACTTCTCGATTGGTTTACTTAACAAGTTTTTTAATGGAATCTCATTGCTGGGAGTGATTAAGGTCAATTCATTTGAAAAGTCTGTTAGGTTTTGGTCAATACCAAATATGTTTAGACATCTGAATCTTAGAAAGAAAAATGTGTTCTTTTGTAGTTACTTTGTTTCTGACTTCCTTCTCCTATAATAATTTCCTTCGTTTTCCAGTGAGAAGTGCTCCAAATGGACCTACTCCAAACTCAGAGTTTGAGCATTCTTCAATTCCTGCTACAGTGAAGAAAATGTTCAACCTCAGTTCCAACTTCTTGACTTATCGAGATGCATGGGCTGGAACCTTTGAAAGTGTTGTCAGTAAGCTGGCTTCTCCTAGAACTGACTGTCCAGGTACTAATAACTAATCTGCAAGTTGGTCCGGACACAAACTCACAGTTCAATAGAAGCAATAGTTATTCTTCAATCACATAGGATTTGGTGGCTAATTTGAAGCCATTATAAGGAATCTGATTAAGTAGCTTGATCGTTAAGCAGAAGCAACTTGCAGTCATATTTCTGTGTTAAGGACCCTTTGATTAGTGTTCCTTCTATGTTAATTTGCAGAAACCTTGCCAGATGTTGCACCTTCGAGTAACGCAGAAGCAAAAGAAGATAGAGCCCTCTCTGAGTTTCAGACTGAGGTAGTTCAACTGGCAGGTGTACTAAACGGTGACCACTTCTTGAGCAGCTTCCCCAACGAGATAGGGAAGAAGATGAACGTGAAAGAAGCTCATGATTATGTGAGGGGTGGCGTTGCAAGGTTTCTCAGAGCAAGCAAAGAGGCTGTCAAGCTTGGAGCTGATGAATCTGCCATTGTTGATATGAGGTCGTCACTCACGACTAGATCTTCAGTCCACCATTAATTAGTTAGCTATGGATGTTCCACTGTTTATCCATTGCTGGTCACGTCTATCTTGCGTGTAAAACTTGTATGTAGCCATGTTAAGTTGCTAGCTAATGAGAGTATTGAAAAGAAAAGAAGAAATTGTTTGCTGATAGTGAATTTGGTTTCCTGAATAGTAATCGGTAACATAAATATACAACTGAATCACATAATTTGCTCATAATCTGAGTATCAAGTCAAGCATGTACTTGGTTCTTAATGACAATCGAACCAAACTCTCGACGAGTAGGGGGCGTAAGGAGTAACAGCATTGATGGAAAGCACAAACTTAGACTAGAGCTAGATGGGTCTACGCTGGGTAACACGAACTTAGACTAGAGCTGGATGGGGCCACGTTCAACTTGGTTAATGACTAGTCCTGTGGTGCTGTGCGGTGGGCAGCGAACAAAGATGGCGAAAAATTATGAGGTAGCTTTGCTGTCAAGAGTCCCGGGTGGTCTTCGTTGCATTGCATCAGTTGCTTCTGATGGAATTTAATTTCCTGGCCAGAACAAAACAGAGTACTCCTTAATGCATTTCATGCACCTATTCGTGGCACAGACAGAAGAAACTTCACACGAGATGTTTGCTTCATTCCTAGCCAATTCCCGGGAAGCTCACCATGACTTCTGTGCTTTGCGTATCCTGGACACTTCGGCCTCTCTCGTCGTTTGGTGAGAGTGGCGACATTAGTAAACTTTAGTTAAGAGGCTAAAAAGGCGCAGAAGAGTGGAGCTTGAAGAACACGACCAGAAGTGCAGTACTAAATTGACGCTCATGAGAAGTAATGCTCTACCCTCTTGTAAGATTGAGAAAACAAAAAATTAACCAGACACTATATTCAGATACTAGTAAGGGTTCAACTGTCACAAAAACAGACACTGTGAACCCATATGATTCAAAAACTTGATAGTTCAGGTAAATTAACAAGTCTAGCGACTCTAGATTACCGTTAAAAGTCAGCTCAAAAGGCTATAAAATCCGAAACTAAGCACTTATTATAACCACACTAAGCATGCTATTGCTACCACATTCACAAAAGATTAATGCATCTGAACAACAAAATCACTTCAATTGTTTTCTGCAACAATAAAGTTATCATAATATACATGCAACTCTTGCTAACTAATTTCATTTTTCTCTCATCTTTACTGGCAAATGATTTTATGAGGAACAACTTCTGGGAAGAAAATTTCTCTACTCAAGCCTCTGCTCTGAGACACCATTCTCGCAATGGACCAATAGCCAATTACGCTTTAAATCAAACAAGGACTTTGTCACATAAATATGTCAGTAATAAGATCCCGCAATTGATCGATGAGAAGCTTGAGATATGTGTTCTTCTTTGCAAATTCCTACATTACAAAGCACAAATTGAGAAGAAATCAATCTAAAACGAGGACGAAAGGTGAACTACAACCTTCGAAAATCACGACGATTGAGAAACAAACCATAGGACTTTAGATTGAACAAGGGCTTTGCCATGTAGATATGTCGGTAATAAGATCTCGCAATTGATCTATGAGAAGCTTAAGATGTGTGTTCTTCTTTGCAAGTTCCTACATTACAAAGCACAAACTGAGAAGAAGTAGATCTAAAACAAGGAGGCGAGCAAGAACCTTCACAAATCACGTTGATTGAGAAACAAACCATAGGGAAAAAAGACTAGCTCCAGTTTGTCAAACCACCAAACTAGAAGATATATATTCACAAGAAGAGTGCAATTTAGAAACCTAAATTCACAAGTCCCTGCAAAATACCTTTCTTAGACTGGCAGCTCTCTCTTCCAACTTCTCAACCTCAGCTTGATCCGCAGGTGATCCAATCTCAAATTCTTTCGCCTAATTGAAGATGAAGTCATCAGATGAGCTAAAACTAACACATTTCTGCTTAAAGTTGAAGACAAAACCATCCAATTTTGGAAAGTATATCTTTTTGTGTCTAATATTCTTATGCAGACAAACGTTATTATTCCAATTACATTAGAACTTCAAATTGACCCATTCAAACATCACAAGGTTCCTCGCTATCTTCAAGTTTGGAGCAACGTTAGTCGCAAAAAGGCTTCTGATTAGACAAGAGACCAACTTCAGTGTAAGCCTAGAGCGGCAGTAACTCATCTAGAAGATAAATATTTTCACTTTCCATTCAATTCAGTCTACAGATTCCGTTTCACATGGAACTATACTGAAATCTTGAACAATTCTAAAGTCAACCACAAACAAAAAGAAAGGTTTCAAATTCTGATATCAAAATCATAACCCCAGATAAAAGCACCCAAATTCTCCAACAAACCACCAAAATCAACTAGGGTTTTAAAAATCTTCACCTTCTGAGAATTGGGAATGGCGGACAGAACCTCACGAAGCGCGGCGACCGAATTCTTGTACCGAAACCTTGCTTCATCGAGAGCGCCATTGCCGGTACCACCACCGACGCCAGCAGTGGCACCACCATCCAGGTGGTGGGCAGAGTCCGATACAGCATCAGCGTTACTGGAAGAAGAAGTCGTGGTGGTCGTGGTCGTGGTCGTGGACCATAGAGAAGGATTGCAAAGCTCGTCGTTCATGGAAGAGAGGATCTGAAACGCGGCTTGAATGGTTTCTTCTAGATGCTTCTGGCCTTCCATTGCTAGCTCTTGGGTCGTTCTGGGAAGTGCTACTTCACTCATGGAGGTGTCTTCCATTGGAAATTTGGCAAGAAAATTACTGCCCTTCGCCCTTCAGTTTCTTTGCCTCTAAAGATATAATTAGACCAAAGTAGGATTTCAAAGCTTTTAACAAGTGTCATAAAAAATATTTAAATTGTTTGATTTTGTAAACTTTCCTCGATTTTTACGAAACGAAAGAACCAAACTTTAATTAGTTGAGAGATTGGCAATAGGTATAACCTCCGACAAGACAAGAATGGTTGGTACTTGTGTTAACTAGTCTGTCGATAAGACTTTTACTTGTCTGTACAAAGGTTGAAAGAATGGACTCACTCGAGAGAAGAGACGAAGCAAAGTTAAAAGAAAGATGAGTGCAACAAGTCCTCTGTCCGTGCTTCTACTGCAACCTTCAAACTCCAAAAATCCCAGCCCAACTTCCTCTTCTCACCACCAATTACAAGAAACAAGATTTAGCTTACAAATTCATTCCTCTAAGCCCCTCCTCCTCACCAATTTCCTTTCTTTAGCACTCACTTTCACTTTAACCTCTTCTTTGCCCTCTTTAGCCATTCCTTCTCCCAATTCCAACTCGCCTCTGCTTTCTCCTACTACTCCGTTCTCTCAATCCAAGAACTTGGAGATAGGACTAGAAAATGGGTATGCTCTTATTCCTATTTCTGCACGATGGGTAGTTTCTTCTTTTCTTTATAGAACCAAAAATATATGCTTGACCTGATTTTTGTTCTGAATGTGTCATGTCCTGTCATCGCAGCAAAATTAGGCCCTGTCCATCAACCAATCCAGGTTGTGTTTCTACAAATCCAAAATCTTCATCGTTCGCGTTCCCACTTAGTATTCCTGAGGACTCCGTGGAGAATGCTGTCCAGGTAAAAGAAACGTAGACATTTTTAGCTGCTCTGAGGTTAAACTTTGTTTTTTTAGTGTCTTATGAAGTTATCTGATTTTCAATTCTATGCAGAAATTGAAGGATGCAATCCTGAAAACCCAGAAAAATGCCAGTATTCAAGTCATTGAAGATACCCCATATGGTAATTATGCAGCAGCTTTTGACTGACCACAAGTACTTACACTGCTTAATCACGCATGCTTATCGTATAATAACATTATTGCTATTGGTTTCAACTTAGGCCAATACTTGCAAGCTGAGGTGGATGGAGGGTTTGGAAGAGATGTGCTTGAGTTTTTAGTGAGAGGAGATGTGGTTGCTTATAGATCAATGGCCACAAAAGTAACATATGTGTACCCTTTCACAACAGCTCTGGGAGATTCAAAGGGGCAAGAGGAAAGAATGAAGAAAATCATTGACGAAGTAGGCTGGTATGCTCCTAGTTTTGATTCCATGGACTAGATTTTAGTCATTAAAAGAGACGATCGTTCCAATTCTTTTTCTCAACATTCCAAGTTCATTCGCATTTTCTACTTTTAGTTGCAATGTAATTGCCTTTGAAATTCTCTAAATTTGCAATATTTCTAACCCATATTTATGAGTATACTATACTCTCAACTATTCTGTTATCTTCAAGTGTGGATACTTGTTTGTTATCTAACATTCACTTTGCAATGATTAGTTCCTACCAAGTGACCACATAAAGAGATACATTCATCAGTGACAAAAGAATGATGATTCCTTTGGTTTGATTGGCATGTGTAAGCACTAGAATTTTGTTATTCATATGATATTCAGGATTCTAAATCATCTAATAGAAGAACATTTCAATCCAACATTTGCAGATTTTTACCGGCACTGATTTATGAAGTTATGATCGCTATAGTATCCTATGCTTCCTTCTTATGATACCAAATTCCAAAGCTCAGATATAGTTGAAAACACAGCTAAAGGAAAGGTAAATTAAAATAGAGACCTCCTGCACATGCGAAAAAGAGATGCTTGATTTGAATTTCTTTGTTGTGAAAAATATTTGTTTTTGGAAATTATGGTAGAGATATTATTGCTATGCACCAGTTATGCTGAAAAAAATTTCTAACATTACGAGAACCTCCTTGTAAATGCCATTGCTCTGGAGGAGTAAGGAGAGGACTGAATAAACAAAGTTGGCTAATACCAGTTAGAAATTTAGAAAGTAGAATACTTCAGAAAAAACAAAAGCAAAACAAGACTGCTGTTCAGGAGACGATGTTTATGCTTGGCGATTAAAAACCTCATTGTTGTATTCTGTCATGTTTGTTTCTGCAGTTCTGAGAGTCATTTTTGGTGAAACTAATAAGAGAAAATGTGGAGATGTGTACAGATATCCTTTTAGATAAGCACCAAAATTATTTTATACAACAGCCAGTGAACATGACATGTTAACCCCAAGTCAGATGTCTTAGGCTTCAGGCCACAAAGATGATTTTAGACCTTAGCTAGTCCAAACTAAGGAATTCCATGTTTTGTGGAAGTTGGCTTACATACTCCACTTAGTAATGCAATGCAACTTTTTGATTGAAACAAGTTAGAATTTACCAACTTGCTTTTACTTTTATGCGCATGCGCCAAAGTTGATTTTGGTTGAATGTCTATGTCCATGTGTTGAAAGAGCTTTTATCAATGAAAGATCTCTTGAAAAATGGACTTTCATCATCAATTTGACATTACAAATTTGGTTGGTGCACTCTTTAATGTTAGGTTTGTAAGGGACTTTGTTGAAAGTGAGTGAGGAAGGAGGGAGGCTAAACAAGTATAAATAAACCCTCTCCAACTTCCATTTATTTCATCCAAAAAAAGAAAATAAAATATTAACTTTTAGTTTTCTCCTCCTTTGGTGAGTAAGAGAAATATTAAGAGTAGAAAAATTTTGTGAGTAATTTTGGGGTATATTGGGATAAGGGTTTGAGAGTGTGTCTAAACACTATTGAGTTGAGTATTGAGTGTAAACACTTGTAAATGTTTCCTAACAACTAGAATGTCAATAGAACAACACAAAATTTGATAACAGAGTTCGGCCAAATTATGTCTACGTCTCTGGGGCTACTGCACACCCTTTTTATTAGGCAAAAAAAAATAACACTCAACTCACTAATATTTATACACACTCTCAAACCCTTATCTCAATACACTCCAAAATTACTCACAAAATTTTTCTACTCTTAGTATTTATCTTACTCACCAAAGGAGGAGAAAATTAAACGTTAATATTTTGTTTTCTTTGTTTGGATGAAATAAATAGAAGGGGGAGGGGGTTTATTTATACTTGTTTAGCCTCTCCCCTCCTTCACTCACTTTCAATATGGAACAAAGTCCCTTACAAACCTAACAATCTCCCACTTGAAGACTAATTTCAATCTGTCTTCACACCTGGTTGATGCAGTAGCTCGTCTAGATTTTATTACTCTTGCAGGCTAACTGAAGTTGCACACAACTTCAGTTTGTCGATTGTCACCACCTTGGTTAGCATGTCTGTAGGATTCTTGCTTCCAATGATCTTCTCAAGTGTTAATACTTCATCTTCTAGCAAGGACCTGATGAAATGATAACGAACGCCAATATGCTTAGTTCTGGAGTGAAATGCTGGATTCTTGGCCAGATGAATTGCACTCTGACTGTTACTACATAGCACATTCTTCTCCTACATGAAACCCAACTCTAACAACAAATTCTGAAGCCAAATCATCTCTTTGCTAGCTTCAATTATTGCTATGTATTCAGCTTCTGTAGTAGATAATACAACAATCTTCTGAATCTGCGATATCCAACTCACAGTTGTTATACCTACAGTGAAAATGTAACCGGTGGTGCTCCTTTTTCTATCAACTTCACCTGCATAATCTGAGTCAACATAACCTTGTACTTTTATTTCTCCTTTGCTAAA
>JANVCQ010000006.1:37811439-37841201 GCA_025531925.1 Erythroxylum plowmanianum | reverse complement strand
ATATAGATAATTATTATATATAGAAATAATTAGAATATAATAAAGATATATATAAACTAAAATGGATAAGATATAAAAAAACTAAATTAAATAAATTACAACTGTACAATATGACAATGAATTATTTTGTAATTTTTAAAAAATTTAGGGACTATTTTATAAATTTAAAAAATTGCCCGAAATGGTACCCGGTATTAATCGATACTGATACAGTATTGTACCAGAATCCAATCCGGTACCAAGTCTGGTACGGTATTCATAACACTGCTTGAAAGAGTTTGATCAATTTTAAGAATGTATGAAACATCAAAGATTAGTTTGAAACTTGTTAGGCCTTTAGTTACTATTATTCCTTTGCTTTTTAGTGTATATATTCTTCATTTCCAATTCTAATATATATTCTTCATTTCCAATTCTAACTTTAGAACTAGCAATTTTACAAGCTTTTTGAAGGGTTCTACATCATAAGTCATATAAATTGTGCCGACCATTGTCAATAAGTCAAATTTTTGTGAGGTGCTAATAGTAAAGTATGATAACATAAAAAAACTATTTGTTTTTTAGCAATTTCAGCTTATATTTGTTGATGTTGAGACTTGCATATCTTCCTCATATACCCTAACATATTACACTTGTGACATCTTTTATATATGGCCTTCGCCAACACTATTTCGATGTATAATTGTTTCATTTTATAGTAAGGACGAGGTGGAAAACTTAAGCGTTATTATTATTGGTGTCATTGTATCCATAAACTCCAGGCTTGAGGTTATTATTTCATTTCTTTATTCTTTCCATTATTTTTATTTTATAATTTTCCTTAAAAGGCACCTTCCATAAACCCTTCTTGTCTTGTAAACCTTCTTTATTTCTATATGTATAATATATTCAATAATTTCACTAAGATAATGTTTGATAGATCCTTTAAGTTTTCCAAATACGAAATTGTAGCCTCAAACTTTTTAGAATTATAACAATTTATTCTATCAAAAATTGGAATATTGTGTTTGAGCGAAATAGGTGATAAGTGACTAGGCAATTGTGTTTTGGTTTACTCAATCTTACAGATCTCTTCATAAAATAAAGCTGTAATGCTAATTAATAAGTTTTAAAAACGAAGGAAAAGTATAAGAAGAACAAGAAGAAAATAATGTTTTATTATTAAAGGTCTAATGATTATAGAACAATTAAGCATATCGGTAAATACTAAAAAGATAGCAATTAAGACTCTAAAAATAACATAATAAAATGTTGAAGATTCTCACAACCAACAACCACCTTCATTTTCAACATATGTAAACCAAATTTAAGAGTCTCATAATAGCTTCCGATGGACAAGTTTCCAGATTTCTTAATCACAGTAGATGTTGGGATGTCAAGTATGAGTAGGAATTCTATATTGAAAAGAGATGTAACTAGTAAAAAATATATAAGTGGAAAGGATTCATAAATCTAATGCCTTCAAGTTTTGGGTTAAAATGTGGTGTCAAAGCCCACGAGTATGTTTCATTACTAGATCCATGATGTAGACCTCCCATGAAAGTGGGCTTCCCAGTTCCAACAAGTGGTATTAGAGCCGATGGTTTGATAGGACACGAGTATGGAGATGGTAGTCGGATCCCGTGGTTGCTTCCCACGAAGAAGAGCGAGCAAGGAGACTTCTGGTGGGCCCAGGCCGGTAGAGTAAAAGGGCTCTTAGTGATGCCATATACTGCTGCTAAGCAAAAAAAACTTTCACTCAAGGGGAGTCCAAATCCAATGTGGAAATTCACACTTAAGGGGGAGATTGTTGGGATGTCAAATGTGAGTAGGAATATTACATTGGAAAGAGATGAAACTAATGAAAGACATATAAGTGAAAATGATCCATAAACCTAATGCCTTAAAGTTTTCGGTTGAAGTGTGATGTTAATGCCCACGAATATATTTCATCACTAGGCCCATGATGTAGATCTCCCATGAAAGTAAGCTCCCCACTTTTAACTGTAGATAATGTAAAGACGAAGCATATGCTTCACGTTACTGAGGCAAAAGGTCATGCTTTTATATGTAAAGTTTACTAAAGTGTGTCTGATAATTCAAACACTTTCCTTATAAAACAATGAGAAGAAAATGAATGAAATGGGGTCTATATAATTAAATAATAATAATTTACTATATGAATATCTTCTTTTAACAAACAAATAACTGATTATAAATTATTGAATCCATTGTCTATTTATTTTTATTTGAAACAAGTTATATATTACATCTGTAATTTTAAAGCTAAATTAATCTCATATAACCTCTATATTTTCCTAATCACTTTGATGGTACAATTTGACCTTTATTCAATAGATTAAATTCAAAATGCCCTAAATGCAATTACCAAATTATATATGGTTGAAATATAAGTGCAAAAAACTAAGGGAAAAAATAAGTTTACTATGTTCGAAGAAATAATAATTGTTGTTTTCTGTTTCAATCATGAATCATTGTTTAAATTAAATAACTAAATAAAATAGATAGACTCTTCTCTTCGTTTTAAGTCGATGGTTCTTCTCAATTGGAAGATCACTTATATAGATAACACACATTCCAGTTAACCGAACCTAATTATAATTGTTTTGCTCTGAAGCAAATATATCCTCGATATAGTTTACAGGTTATATTGAAAAGTCAAATGAGAATTTCGAAATAGCTAGAAGAGCGGAACCATTTAAGAACATGAAGTCAAGTATATGAAGCCAAATTACCAAACTAAGATATTATATTTTAATTTTGATTAAAAGCTATTCTCATTAATTGAGTTCATTTTTTAACTGCTCATAACAAAAATCTTTTTTTTTTAAGTCAAGAGCAAAACAATTATAATCTTATAGTGTAGTTTTCATAACAACAACAATAACAATAACTTAGTAAAAATCTTACTAATATGCGAGATTTAGAAATGTCTAATAATACATAGTCTCATTCCTAATTAAGGAAGAGATTGTTTCTGAAAACATAGTTTTAATTTTAATTTACCTTTTCATTTATACCATATCAGCAAATTTCAACAACTTTTGAAAATTAACTGTCTGGTAAATACTATTGATATAAAATGTAGTAATTGAATGAGATATCATAATAAAAGTCGAGTGAAAATATAACTTGTCTAGTTTTCAATATAATTTTATAAACATGGACCATATGCAAGTTACTGGTTTCTTTGTTTTTTTAACCGCTGAAAATTTAAAAAACAGTTAACAACATGACCGTTGGTCTTAGAATTTCAAGTTTGTTCGAGCGACAGTGACGCAAGTAGAGAAGCCATCAGGTTTTGACTACTTGCGATGAAAGAGCAAGCAAATGAATTCCAAAGAAAAGACCCTTTTCACCTCTCAATCAGAAAATGCAATTCCAGAATAAATCCTTTCTAGTTGATACCCTCAAGATCTCTCCTTGACGAGAAGGATGGTTCAGCGAGTGCATCAGAAATTCAGGACATTTTATAACGACAGATGGCCTGTGTTCCTGGGTTCCATGTGGGTTATGTCTTCAGCAAGGATTGGTTACTTTTTTGGGAGCATATCGCTGGTGATAAAAAGCACCATGAGTTAGAGTCGGAGGCAAGTGGCTTTGCTTGGCGTGGCCAAGGATTTGGGTGATAGTGTTGGATTTGTGGCTGGTGGCTTATATGAGGTCCTTCCAATTTTTGTTGGGTATGGCTTGGTTTGGCTTGTAATCCCTCAAAAATTGCCTTCCTCGCCACTTTGGTGGTGATTTCAACCTCTTGTCTTTGTTTTTCTTCTCTACATAAAAGCTTCTTTCCTAGTTTAACTTAATCTTGGTGAAGTTTCAATGGAAGTTTGAAAACTAGTTTGCGTCTCCTCCTGATTGTCACTGCCCTAATTTGAGTTTCTTTCTCCATTTTATGGATTTTCACGATGTATAGTGAAAAAGACATAGTCTCTCAGAGTTGGATTCGGAGAATTTACTGGGAATTCTTCTCCTACTAGTCTGATTATAATGCTCTGGGTTTTGGCTGTCCCGAAGGGATGATGGAGCAATGGTGAATACTTCAGACAGTAAAAGTAGTACTATGCATGTTTTGAGCCAAGAGATGCTCTTTCATTTTTAATAACTACCTAAAAATGCGTATTAATACCAAATTCTGTCGTCATATCTTTTGATTTCTATTCAGAACTTCACTATGAAATATAGAAAGTTTTTTCATCTATACGATGAATGTTAATGCAATTCTAATATGCAGCTGTGTGCTGCCATATTCTTGCGGACAAATGGTGAGACCTAATTCAACACAAGAGCTCTAATTTCAGGTGTGCAGAACTTCCCTAAAAGAAGAGGCCTTGTTGTCGGAATGTTGAAGGGATTTGCTGGGTTGAGTGGTGTAATTCTGACTTAGGTTTGTGCGATTGTCAATTCCCCTAATTAACCATCACTCATCTTCATGGTTGCAGTCGGACCATCAATCGTTGTTATTGCTTTAATGTTTGTTGTTAGACCTGTAGCAGGTGAGAGTTGGGTCATCTCATAATTCAAGGTTCTTGTTTACCTATTGCATTTGCCTCATTTCCTACTTATTGGGGGTAGTAATATTTGAAGACTTGATGAATCTGAATCAAAATTTGATCACATTGTTATCAGTCATGTTGTTCATTCTTGTATTACTTCCTGTATTAATCCCACTGTATTGGTTGTCTTCTCAAAGCCAAGCCTCGAAGAGAGGAGAACCTTCTTGCTGTGCCAGAAAAACAAGAAGGTGGTAAATCTGAGCAAGAGCAGAATCGAAGTGAAGTCATTCTAAGTGAAGTTAAGGATGAAAAATCTGCAGAAGTGGAATCACTTACAGCATCAGAAAGCCATAAAAGAATTGATCACATGCAAACTAAGTTGTTCCACGCAGCTGCAGAAGGAGTGGTAAGGGTCAAGCACAGAAAAGGCTCGCGGAGAGGAGAGAATTTTACTCATGCACGTATTAGTAGGCGGATTTTCTGATTTTGGTTTTCTCTTGTGCTGGCTTCTTGATCTGGTCTTACAGTTATATACAATCTGGGCCAGATGTGCTAATCTTTAGGCCATAGTGATACAAGCATCTTTGTAACCATGACCAGTATTTTGAATTTTCTTGGGCGTGTTGGCGGTGGCTACTACTCTGAAGCTCTCATCAGCTCGAACTTTAACCTAATAGCAATGCCTTTCCTTTTTCTTAAGTTAATACAAACATAGTAATGATCCTAAGTTTTCTGTTTTCCTTTTATCCAGAAAGTTTGAGTACCCAAGACAGTTAGCCACGGTTGTGGTTCAGGTTATCATGGCAATAAGACTTCTACACTATTCTATGGGTTGGCCTGGAGAAACTTATGTTGACAGCATTCTGATAGGACTTGACTATGGTGCTCATTGCTCAATTGTGCCTGCCTCAGTCTCAGAGCAATTTGGGTTGAAGAGCTTTGGTGCCTTGTATAATTTAAGGAACACTAGCAAGCCCTGCTGGTTCTCTTATATTCTTTGGTGTCGTCGCAAGTGGCACTTATGACTATTATGCAAAAAAGAAAACTGATCTCCTGGAGCTAAATTTAGAACTTTTATTGGCAATGCATCTTCAAGAGGAAAAATCACGTACTTACGTGGGTTCCATATGCTATTTCTCACTTGTGAAGTCAAGTCAGGTCCTTGCATTTCTTGCAATGATCTTGAGTTTGATGGTTTTATATCTAACTAGGGAGTGTATACAGTCAGCTTTATGCAAGGACCATTGTTTGAATTACAAGGACAAGCTACTGATATGATATGGTTCCATGTATAACGCTCACCAACTACCAGCATGGACTAGAATCCTGATGTAGAGTCAAACAATCATTGTTATTTGATGGTCTTTTACTTGGATGACATAAAAAACTAGTAATCAAGAACTGTCTGTTCATTAAATTCCCGTGAAGATTTTTGAACTCCTGAATAGATTGGAGTTCTTTTCAGATGAAAATTAATTCGTGTTGAGCCTTAGTTTCACATTCTTAGACTGGCAAACTATTTCTTCCATCAGCAGGTCATGAACCAGTAATGTATCTGTGTTCATTATGTCTTGAACTGGCCAATTCAATATACCTGCAGGACCAAAAGTGTTTATGTTGCACAGAAAGTGAATTTCATCTTTTTATTATTTGCTTGTCTTTATGTTCAACAACTCTGCAGGAGATGCTAATGAGTGAGCAGACTTTTCAAAAGTACAATTCTAGATGCTGCAGATTCTTTTAGGGAGAAACATAGAGATTATGGAGCCAATGTCCTGGTATAATGCTACTCTCAGAAGTAACTAGCCAACAACGGATGAATTTATTATGGCCTATCAAATTAAAGCTTGAATGAAGAACATTGGGAATTTGCTTAGAATTTCAGGTGTTGCTTTCTATAGTAACATTGACTACTACTGCCTTACTATCCAATTCAAACTTCATATGATTACTATCGAATTCAAACTTCATATGATCTCTTCATTACTCAAAGCAAACTGCACTAAATCTTCTATGATATAATCATTCTTGTGAACATGCTGCTGTTACCTAACATATCAGTGCCAAATGCTGATGACCTGGAATTTCGCAAATGAACCCAAGAATAAATGACAAGGTTATAAGAACAAGGTTAGGTAGTTGCCTGGTGGAATTTCTGGTTTAACTTAAATGCAGACATCCTATTCTTACCCTGTTAGGCAACTCTAAGTGGTTCCTTTCTTTTCTTCAACTACCCAACTTGGTGTTAAAGCTGTACAATCTATTTCTGGGATGTAATCTTATCAGTCCTCTTCATTCATGTAACTCAGAATTGCACTTATCTTGGAAAAACAAATCCTGAGAAATCCAATGTTTATGGTATTAACCTAAAAGCCATGGAAGCAATAAGGCAACCATATTATGCTTCTCTTGTATGACCAAAAAGGTGCAAAATAACATTTCACCATAGGTTGGTGCAGTGGTAAGCCAAATGCATTCTAATTTGAGTGGTTCAAAATTCAGAAGCAACCTTTTTATTAGTTAGAGGTAGACTTGCGTACTTCTAGACTTTTTCAAATTTTGCAATCAGCAAGACTTTCAATGGATTATTTTGTTGTTATATCACCAGTGGTTCAAAATAAACGGTTAGGTTTAACTCTAATCAAAATTTGCTATTATATTTGAAAATAATTAATGCATTTACAACACTAGATTTTAGCAAATCTATGAATATTAAAAGAACCACATTATTACTTTTGTCATTAAGAGAGAATCACATGATTCTTGATGATTTTAAATTTGCAAAAATTAAAATTGAATTAATTGAGTCTTGGATTGACTAAAGCATTAACTTTGTTTACCTTAAAATAATAACCAAATTGTGCCTTTGTACAAAAAGCATATGGTGAATAGCAATATCAAATATATTAAACCAATAATAGATTTATTCATCGTGATAAAGTTATAAAATAAAATAAAAATAGCTATTAAATAAAGTTTACATCTTTCAAAAATATATAATTATCTTAGTGATAAAATATAAAAGAAAAGTTGCATAAAATTGATTACTTTCTCCCGAACTTTACAAAGCGAAGAGTCTTATAAGTTATGACAACCCTTTTATCTTGATAGCAAAAATCTATATTTATATTTATATATTTA
This sequence comes from Erythroxylum plowmanianum, assembly GCA_025531925.1. Taxonomy (NCBI): domain Eukaryota; kingdom Viridiplantae; phylum Streptophyta; class Magnoliopsida; order Malpighiales; family Erythroxylaceae; genus Erythroxylum; species Erythroxylum plowmanianum. The sequence goes on along the minus strand of JANVCQ010000006.1, from coordinate 37,833,564 downwards.
AATCCTTGAGGCAACACTAGCTTATTTTCCATATTTTTCTTCAAAATTTTCCATATATATAAACCATCATAATACTTGTTAACTATAGTAAATTACTAACCAGGGTTTTGTTTTTAACTTCTTTCCCATAGAAATTAAACGGTCAGTTTTTGGCCTACAATTGTCATTATAAATACGAGACAAAGATTAAATATATAGGGAATAAAACATCACTCAAGGAAAAGTGAAAAACCATCTTTTCCAGGAATCCGTGGTATTAAAAAAAATCTCTGAAGCAAATATATCCATGGCGTCTCTTCAATGCAGCTCTGTTTAAATGGGTAACTTTCATCTTCTTGTATAGACATGGCTATTTTTATGCTATCACTTATATATTTAAGCTGCTATTGAACTATGTTTTGTCAATTTTTGGTAATCTAGCTCCATATTGTACATTGAACACCGATGAAGAGATAAGCCTTTGGGTACTATACAAAAGCACTGGAATTATGGACCCAAAGAAAAAGAACTGGATTTAGCATTTTCAGAACATATAAATTTCTTCACTTTTGAAGCCCATTAGAGATTTTTCCTTTTTTTTTTTTTGGTTTTCTCATTGGTGGTGGTTGGGGGTTTCTGTTGTTCAATTGTGAGTTAGGGTTTATCTGTTTTTAGGGATTTTCTGTTTGAAGTACATGACGACTGGAGCTTATATCATGAACTTAGAGAGAAAAGAAGATTGGTAAGATATCATTGACAAAGTGATTGAACTTGGCACTTGATCACATTGTTCCACCTGAATCTGCTCTGTAAGTTGGTTTTTGTTCTTGTATATGCTTGTCACTGCTCAGCAGTGAGATCATTAGCTTCTTGCTCAAGGATGATTTATTCCATTACTTTGTCCTTTCTGTTGAAAGATCAAAGTGCATCATATTTCATTCTTTCTGCATTGTAGCAACTATCTGTTTCATGATTCTGTAATTCTATGTGAGTGATAAATGTGCATGGCATTACATTCGTTCTGCAATGTAACACGTGGAAATCTGTTATAGTTCTCTTTTATATACTCGTTCAGCAATGTAGCACGTGGAAATCTGTTATTATTCTCTTTTGGTGTTCATTACTGAATTCTCGGACCTTCTTAAATGTTGTCTAGTTGTTTCATTTGATTATTTAATAGGTTTCTGAGAACTCTCTAATTGATAGATGACAAGAAACATTTATACTGTTTCTATTTTTATTGTTGCTATCCTCGATCAATCGCAGCCATTAGTGTCTGGCTCAAAGTTGAGGCACTTGTTTCTCTTATTTACGGATATAGTTTCCTTATCTGAATATATTTACTTATGATTTGGCTGCTGAAAATTAAATGATTCAAACAAACACTTCATTAGGACAGCTTGATGGATCTTTTATCTTATTATGTTATTCTATTCTTCTTTGTTTTTCTTGTCGCGATGGAGCACTGATCGTTCTGTTGTCTCGTGATTTTGTAATCATGAGTGGATCGTAAGAGTTGCTTATCGTATTCTTACTTGACAGTTTATATAGATAAAAATGGTAAATGTCCATGGTGTAGTAGTTTGGTATTCTCAAAAAATATTGTTTGTTAAATGGGTTTTTCCTGAAATTCTTGGAATTCTTAATTTTCGATATTTGATTGTCTTTGATTAATCATGGTTAGCTGCTCAGAGTTCATAACCCTTCTTTCAGAAGATAGTTTCCTTATTATGGTTTCATTTTTTCCTTTGATCAGGGCTTGCATTACTGAAGGCAGCTTCTTGTTGATGCATCATAAAACTTTAATTTGTAGACCCTTGAACTGATATTGGTGTATTCAGTTAGCTGCTCAGAGTTCATAACCCTTCTTTCAGAAGATAGTTTCCTTATTATGGTTTCATTTTTTCCTTTGATCAGGGCTTGCATTACTGAAGGCAGCTTCTTGTTGATGCATCATAAAACTTTAATTTGTAGACCCTTGAACTGATATTGGTGTATTCAGTTCTCCTAATAAGCAAAAAGACTGCCAGTAGTGTGTCATAGTGAAAATGGAAAACAATAAAGAAGAGGCCTTAAAGGCCAAAATAATTGCTGAGAAGAAGTTTTCTGATAAGGACATTGTTGGTGCAAAAAGCTTTGCTTTGAAGGCACAAAACTTGGACCCTGATCTTGATGGTATCGTTCAATTTCTTGCAACTCTTGATGTGTTTATCTCTGCTGAGAAAACATCAACTGGGGATGTAGATTATTACAAAGTACTTGGTGTTGATCCCTTAGCTGATGATAGCACAATCAAACAACAATACAGGAAATTGTCTCTCCTTCTTCATCCTGATAAAAATAAATCAGTAGGTGCTGACGGGGCTTTTAAGATTTTATCTGATGCATGGAGTTTGTTGGCGGATAAAACAAAAAGAATCGCTTATGACCAGAAGCAGAAAATGAAGGATATGTGTCAAAGGTTCCCAGATTGGAGATCATCTGCGACAGATAATCAAAATAGTTCCCCCGAGATCTTCAACAATAACACTTCATATACATGTAGCCCAAATGGTGCTGTACGTCCAAAGCCTGCTCCTTCTCCTCCTTTTTCCAATTCCAATACCTTTTGGACAACCTGTGATGCTTGCAAGTTACAGTTTGAGTATCTTAGGATGTATATGAACCACAACCTCCGCTGCGACAACTGTCAGCATCCTTTCCTTGCTGTTGAGGTTCCACCTCCACCTATTCATGGCAGCAACCAATCTGCTTCGGGGGCTTCTTTCTTGCAGCCACAAAACTCTAATCCAAATTCAATGGTTGAGAACTCAGATGATAAAGAAAAGAAACCAGTGCCTGTAACAAACATGGGAGCTACAGCTCAGCCTGGCACATTTTCTGATACTGTCAGTTCTCAAAACATACCATCAGCAGTTTTTTCCGCTACTCTACATGACAAATTTAAAAGAAAATATGAAGAAGCATCAACTACTTCCCTTGGAGGGGAAACCTTTCAACTAAAACCTCAGCCTCATAAAAAAAAGGCCACGAGTTCAGCTCCTTGTTTCTTAAATCCTGGCTCAAGTTCTGTGCTTAACAGTGAGGGGGTGAAGAAGAAGAAAAGGGATGTTGAGGAGCCAAAAACAGACAAACATGCAAAAGAGAGGACAAATCAAACAGGAAAAAAGAGTGGTTTCAGTACATTGGGTTTTCAAAAAGGTGGTTTCGTCGGACAAAGAGGCATTAGCACAAGAGAGTTGTCACAAGTAGAAGTCCGATACATTTTGATATCGAGATCAAAGAAGGATATTCACTCAAAGCTTAAGGAATGGAACAGTTTGGCTGGCCTATTGAAGACTTCAGAGATGGCTTCCATACCAAGTCTTTCTCAGAAAGAAATGAAGGAGATACTAAAGCAGAAGGGTCCTTCAGATGGCATGAAAGCTGATGCAAACAGGAAACAGGAGTTTGTAGATGCCAAGATCAGTGCTATCATCAATATGTCTTCCTCTGCCAATTATAATGATACTGTCGATACAGAGGAGGCCAATCCATTATCAATGACTGTTCCAGATTCTGATTTTCATGATTTTGACCATGATCGTACAGAAATGTCTTTTGGAAAGAACCAGGTTTGGGCTGTTTACGATGATGATGATGGGATGCCTCGCTTTTATGCTCTGATTCATCAGGTGATGTCAATGAAACCATTCGGAGTGCAGATCAGTTGGCTTAACTCCAAAAGCAACCATGAACTGGCCCCAATAAACTGGATCAGTTCAGGCTTTTACAAGACGATTGGGGACTTCTGGATTGGCAAGCATGAAGTCAATAAGTCTCTTAACTCTTTTTCTCACAAAGTGAACTGGACAAAGGGTTTTAGAGGGACGATTAAAATCTATCCCAGGAAGGGAGATGTTTGGGCTCTTTATAAGAATTGGTCCCCCAAATGGAACGAGCTTACCCCAGAAGAAGTTATACACAAGTATAGCATGGTGGAAGTGCTCGAAGACTACACTGATGAAGGGGGAGTAACTGTTGTTCCGCTCATTAAAGTTGTGGGTTACAAGGCAGTGTTTCGCAAGCATTCTGACCCCACTAGAATCAGAACAATTCCAAAAGAAGAGATGTTTCGGTTTTCTCACATGGTCCCCTCATACTTGCTAACAGGTCAGGAGGGCCCCAATGCTCCACAGGGTTGTTGGGAGCTTGATCCAGCATCTACACCTATGGAACTACTTCAGGTACTAACAGAAGTTGAGGTGGAAGAAACGATGAAGACTACTGATAAAGCTGAGGAAGAATCTCATTATGGGGATTGCAAAAAGTTGGAGGATGAAGAATTGGTAAAATGTGAAAACATCTCCGAGGAAAACCATGTTGATGTTTCTGCAAGAAGTGATAGAGCAGAAGTTACAAAGAATAATGTGATTTTGGTGTATAAACGGAGGCGGTATAGAAAGTAGAGAAAGTGAGGTTTGGATTAGATGGTTAGTCCACAGTATAGGAAATCATCACAGTAACACAAGTTATCTTTGGAGAATCCTGAAAACTGGATTTAGTTTATTTTCTTTCCCATACACAGGTGGCTTTACAGCTTCCTTTGAAGTTGTAGAATGCCCAGAAAACTTATAGATGATAGGAGTTGCTATCTTTTATACAGAGGAAAGAGATTTTCCATCATAACATCTATCCTGAGCTCATTAATGTCGATACATTGATGTTTGAATGATGTTATTGGAAGGATTGAATTCCGAAATGTGAACTATTTAAGATGTCCATGATACAGAGAACCATGCAATCTTCCAGTTTTTTCTCCTGTCTATTACATAATACATTTTTAATTGCAATAACAATTCACAGTTACACTTATAATTATGCTTGTTTTATTTATAATTTTTGTTTCACAACCAGAATATAACCCAATATTATGAATACTATATTGGTACGAATGCCGGTATCAAATATATTTCTAATATGGTACGATATTAGTATCGATTAATACCAAGTACTATTTTAGATAATTTTTTGAAATTACAAAATAATCCTTTAATATGTTAAAATTACAAAATAACCTTTCAATATATTGTACTCCATAATTTTTAATTTTGCCTCAATTATATCTCCAAAAATTATAAGAATATAAATAACAGCTATCTCTTTTATTTCTATTAATATTATTTGTTACATGTTTTACGTATAAATAATAACCACAATTAATAAAAAATTATTTAATTATCTTACAAATATAAAGCTAAAATAATGTAAAATATTTAAAATGTTATAATTTACATCATATCAAATAGAATAAGTACATCAAAACATCATATAGTAAGAATAATAAAATTTCATAACTCTATAAGTATTATAATAAGAGTTTGTATCGAGAAACATAGTCAAGTATATGCGAAACTTGAAACAAAAAAATTTACAATTAAAAGTTTTATATTTATAAACCATATATAGAATTTAGCATATGTATCATATGTAAGTGAAATTAAAAGAAAAAGGGAAAAAATGAAAAAACTGAGAATTTATTCAATCAAATACATTAACTTTAATTTTTATTTGGTACAAAATCTTTATCACTCAAATTTGCAAATTCATTGCATTAAATGATATGTTAATACTTTTTTATTCAAGATTATCTTCTAAGTCACTTTCATCTATCAAACTTAGTTTCTTAAAAAATCAATCCGCTGAAAGATCGATATGGTCAAAGTAAATTAGATCTATAGAACTGCTTATTCTATTAAAAGTTCTAGCAAACAAATAAAATAAAGAAAATAAAAAAATTTACAAACTCAAAATTTGAATTATAAATCTTTGCAATTCTAAAAAATTACTATCAAATTGGTCCCATCAAGCAAGTATACGACAATAAAAGTAATTTTATAAACAAAATAAAACAATCGTTAATTTCAACAAGTAAAAAAAAAAAGAAGAAACAGATATGTTAATTAAGTTTTTCTCTTTATTGAATTGTAATGGGCATCCTAAAATCTCTACAAGCATCCTTATAAACTTTCATTTATGAGCTTATTCAAGGGTGATGGAGAATATTGTTGCATTTACTTTACAAATGGCAGCTCTCTATGTTGTTTTTCAACATCGAAGACGAGGCATTTTATTTTTAGCTTTGTAAGGAATAGAGAAGATGTATGCTTGGAAATGTATGATGACAATTTGCCGTGTTTCTGTAGATTATCAACAAGCACTATGAATTAACTTATATGAGAAACTTCAGTTTGCAGTTTATTTTTATTTTATCTATGTTGGCACTAATTAAAGAAGATATGTATGCTGCAAATTCAATGGTCTTGACTAGTTCGGGAACAGATCATTTGTTCCTGGGACCTTCTTTTCACCGTCATCTTCTGGTTCTTAAATTGCAGTCCACAGAATGCTTGCTTCATCATCTCTTTACATTTAATGCTCTTCTCTTTTACGAGATCCCGACTTCCCATTCTGTTTTCCGTCTTCCAGCTGAGCAACTGGAACATGGGGATGGGCGTGTTCAGTGGCTCATTAGATTAGAGTTTTGCTTGATGTGTTTATCTTCTGTTGCCAGCCATGGAGGTTGTCTCAGTTGCTGCTATTCACTTGCCTTTTATTACGTACTTGCTTAACTGTCCTAATTTTAATAAGTGTGATAATGAGTTGCCTAATTATATAGTGCTTATGTTTATTAGATAGGCAGGAATTTATTAGATAGGCAGGAAATTACTAATGTTGTACTTACATTTTTTAAAATTTATATTCAAAATTTAAAATTTTCTCAATTTTATAATATTATGAAATCTTTAAATAAATTTCTAAGTTTTTAATTAAAAATAAGAAGAAGAAGAATTAAGTGATTGTCCATTTAGTATCTAAAATATTTTTGAAATTTAAATTTATTAACTATTTATTACTTATTTATTTTTTGTATTATCATTTTAATTTATAAATTTTAGAATATAATTTACCTTAATTTTTTTCAGGTGTGTTTTAATTGAATCAACAAATACTTGAAATGTCATTAGATTCTTCTCTTTTATTATAAATAAAAAAGGAGAAAAAAATTTGAAGAATATTTACTAATATTTTAAAAATCAGAGCGAGAGTTAAAATGATAAGAAAAGAATTTTAAAGTTTAAAAAGTTCAACTGATATTAATCTATCATAAAATTGACTAAGATTAAATAAAATTAAAAATTTTGAAATATAATTGAAATATATTATTTTTCCTGTCAAAGAATTTAAAATTTAATTGAAAATAATTGTTATATAAAAATTAATTAATTAATTTTAATTTATAAAATTTATTAATTCACAAGAATTAAAATATTAATTAATAAATTAATAATTTTTATTTTTAATAATAAAATTATAAAAATAAATGTTTTTATATAATATCTTTGACACGTTAAATCGATTCTTAAGTGGACGAAGTACTGGTGACGTGGATGTTCAATGTAACCACGCGGCATTGTTCTATTGGTTGCACTGAGTCACAAACCTTGGTCCTATATATTCAGCTGCTACGGTGTCCTGGTTCAGATTTGTTCCAACTTCAACCCTCCGTCGTATTCCTCTGTATTCAACACGCCGACGCGGTTTCATTAAGAACAGATCTATAACGAAATCGAAATCGAAATGGACGCCGTAGACTCCGTCGTCGACCCTCTCAGAGATTTCGCCAAGGACAGCGTCCGCCTCGTTAAGCGATGCCACAAGCCCGATCGCAAAGGTGGATGATGGTTTATTTGTTTATAATTTATAACCGCCTTGTCTTTTTTTTTTTAATTTCCTTCGATTCATAGATTTCTCTCTTCTTCTTTTTTCCATGATAGAGTTCACGAAAGTGGCATTCCGTACTGCGATCGGTTTTGTGGTGATGGGATTCGTAGGGTTCTTCGTTAAACTCATCTTCATCCCCATCAACAACATCATCGTTGGCTCTACTTAGGTATTTCTTTTGTTTAACAAGTTCCATAAAATGGAGATTTAATTTAACAAGTTCAAGTGAATGAGTGTGGTGGAATGACTCTGGTATTATTTTTCGGTTAATTATGTGTAGATGATTTAATCCCACTTCCATTACTCTTTCCGTCAAGTTGGTATGAGAATGCAATAACTACTGAGACTCTTTGTGGAACAACTTAAACTTAATTACCTGCTTTCAATGTGTGATTGCAGGATTTGTCGAAAATGTTGAGGGCACAACACAAGATGGAAATCATATTCATTGAAATCCTGGATATTCAGTTCTTTTTTTGTTTCTTTTTGATACCTGCGACATGTTTGACCTCATTCAACAACTTCTGAAATATAAGCTGTTTAGTTTCTATTTTCTGCTTCTTTAGTTCCTTATGATTGTTACAGAAATTTAATTTCTTAGCATCTTAGAGAATATCACGATAAAGTGAATTGCACTTTAACATTTTCTAAATATTATATTACATATTAATATTTTTAACTTTTTGTCATTTTTTAATAATTAAAACCGTTAATTTAGACTCATTAAACATTGACCTAATTTTAAAAACTATTTTTAAAACATTACAACTTGCATGTCAATATTTCTTTTTCATTATTTCTAGTATTAATTTTACACTTTTAATGAAAGTGTGATGAGTATTGTTTTAATTTGTTAGAATATGATTAAAGAAAAAATAGCTTGTTAAATAAAAATTAGTTGAATTAGTTAAGTTTATACAAGTCAGATTAGTTTAGAAAAATCGAAAATCGTACGATTAATTAATAAATTGATATATTTTTAACAATAAAAATGTAACATTAGAAAAAAACAATTTAAAATTAAAATAATGTTACATTTTTATTGTTAAAAATATATCAATTTATTAATTAAAAATTAATTAATTTTAAATTGTTGAGATACAAAATGATACAATATTGTATAAAATGATATAAAAATTAATTGTAAGAAAAATGATATTAGAGACAATATTAGAGAATTAACGGGGAGGTGAAATCCACAATATTAGAGAATTAACGTGGAGGTGAAATTCTCACGTTCTCTCTTTCACCATGGGAAGGGACACGAGATCTTACAACTTTATTCTGTCTAATTATGTCCAACTAAAAGATGTCCTAGTTTTTCTTTAAATTTTATGCGAATTGTCATGCCAATGACATAAGTGTTACAGGAATGATATAAGTCACGCCTGTGACTTTTTTATTTTTTATTATTTTAATTTTAATTCTTCTACTATTAGTTTAACAAAAAATTAATTAATTTTAATTATGTTACTATTAATTTTATAAAAAATAAAAATAAAATGATAAAAACAAAATAATTAGGTTTGCATTTGTACCACAGGCGTGCTTGTGACACATATTTTTATTTTTAATTTTAATTTTTAAATAAAATTTATAAGAAAAATCAAAATGTAAAATTTGATTAATTTATTAATTAATTTATAAATTATAAAAATATTAAATTAAATTTAAAATTTTGATTAATTTTATTATTATCATCATATTAACTCGCATGCATATTAATGCAATATTAAACATCTTGTATATTTATGATAAAGTTTTTTTTACAAAAAATGCTTGTGATATGCAAATAAATTATACAATATATTATATATGTGGAATAATTTATTTTGATTTCAATAACTTATTTTAATTGATTAATTTACTAAAATTGTTTAATTAATTTATAAATTATGGAAAAATATTAAATTAAAATTATAAATTATAGAAAATTATTAAATTAAATTTAAATTTTGATCAATTTTATTATTATTATATATTCTATATTTTTATTAGATTTATAAACTTAGCTTTTTAAAGATAAATAACTAAAATCTAAATTCTTAAAAAATATTTAAAAAACTAAGATATAATACTCATGCTTTTTTTTAAGTCATGCCCTTCTAAGTTATTTTATACATAAATAGCTAATTTTACTAAATATATTTAATAAACAACTGATATTATCTGCTGGTCAAAGCAGCTGATATAGAAAATGTTTGGTGGATAGCTTTTCAGCTATATTTTAACTGATTAAAGAGTATTAGCTGTTTGACAGTCAAACAGTTAATATTCTTGTTTAGTTAGTAGCTGGTTGGGTTGGCTGATTCATCCCAACCATCTATTTTTTGAAAAACTAATTGAGAGTAGCTTTTCAACCTATTAGCTAATATTTATCTTTTTCAAAGACAATTATATCCTCAAATTTATTTCTCATCTATCTTAACCAACTATTGCTTGATGTGACGAATTATTCAACCTAAACATGCAAGGAGCTTGTCAATTGTAGAAAGAAGTCAAATTGAGTTTAAAACTTCTTAATGAAGTCGTACATATGCGTGCTAACCTCAGCTGGCTTTATTCAGAAATTACCAAAGACATGAGTTTTAAGATTCTTCTTGATCTACAAAAAACAAGGAAATCCCACAACAATAAACCCGAAAGGGCCGAAATTAAAATATCTATTATTATTATTATTATTATTATTATTGTTATTATTATTATTATTACTATTATTATTATTATATGTTCTATATTTTTATTAGAGTTATAAACTTAATTTTTGTAGAATTAAATATCTAAAATCTAAATTCCTTTAAGAATATTCAACAAAATACTAAGATATATAATATTCATACATTTATAATTATTTTAAAGTCATGTCATCGTAAGTTATTTTTCACATAAATAGCTAATACTAAATAGTTAATTTTACCAAATATCAAATGACAAACAGCTAATACAATCCGCTGGTCAAATTAGCTATCAGCTAACAGCTGATGCAATCAGTTGATTGTCAATCATGGTCATAATTAGCTATTAACTAACCATTAATAGAATCAACTATTAGCTAATGCAATCAATTGATTGCCAAACAAGACTTAAACGTTTAATGTTTAACTTTTTACTTGCTATCTATTATCATCCTTAATAGGGTACCAAAAGAAGAAAATACCATAAAACACATTTAAACCCCGTTCATTCGATTTGTGTCTGATCCAAAATTTTGATTAGTTATGCTATATTCATCTTTAACTGGATCGTCATATGAGCTCCTAACCATTTCTTTAGTTAATTTTAGCTTAAAAGAATTGTCTCTTCATTTACAGAATGCAATGTTTTTGATTATAGAATCTGTGTTTGTGTTTAATTTGACATTCAGCTTATTGTATTAATTGTTAGCTGATAGCTGATTATATCAGCTGATTTGAACAACATATAACATCAACTATTATTAAAGATGTTTAATAAAATTAGTTACTTAGTATTAGTTGTTTATGTAAAAATCAATTTTTTAAATTTAATTTAATATTTTCTATAATTTATAAATTAATTAAATAATTTAAATAAATAAATTATTTTTATTTTTATGTTAAAAATTTTATTTAAAAAATTAAAATTAAAATGAAAAAATATGTCATTTAATTTAATTTAATTTTTATTAAACTAATAGTAATATAATTAAAATTAAAATAATAAAAATAAAAATAAAAAAAAACTCATATATGTCATGCCTTTGGCACTAATGTCACGAGCAATATTAGGCTCCGCGTCTCAATAATTTGGATTTGGTTTCATGTCCGACTCAATAGTAGTGTCAAATTCTCGTTACACTCATAATTGCCTGGTATGGTGTAGTCTTAGGGATGATAATAAAGTCTTGTTTGGTATAAACAACTGATAATACAGTCTTTTTCGTTTTCTATTCTTATTTTTTATTTTTATAACAATTGTTGACATAGGAAAAGAGTTCAGAGTAACAATTCACGTGTGGACGCAACAACTTTATAATCTTAATCGTGTAGCATGCCTTTGTTTTTGGTTCAAGAAACATTCAATCAAACAAAACTATCTAAATCAAATTTGTCGATTCACAGTTCAATACACACTTTTCACATCATAACAGAAGAATGGTCTACAACACTGTTACATGGTCCCTGAAACGCGACCCTCGTGGATAGCAAGTGATTTTGGGGTTGGAGATGGAGGAGAGGTTTTGTGGCTGCAATTTTTCTGCAAAACTATGAAAAATAATAAAGAATAATGTGAATAATAAACTAGCTTCTTATCAAGACATACCACCATGGGTTGTCCATGGTTCAAGTTAACTCAAACTTTAGTTAGATCTTGATCTAACTCAAGGTCTGATTAAATCCAATTTTTACAACTCGAGTTTGAGCTTAAGCTCGATTAAGTTTAAGGTAGTTTAAACTTTTTTAAAAAAAAATAAAAGAACTCGCAGTTGCTATCCTTTAGATGCACGCGGGGTAAACATCCGGATTGACATAATAGTTTGCAAATCACGCCAATCGGGTACTTCGCACTAAGTAAGTCCTGTACGACAGACTCAATCGAGAGAGCGTAAATAGGAAGATTCGAACATAGGACCTTTTGGTCTCATATCTTCCTATTCTACCAAGTCGACCACCCCCTAAAGGGTAGCTCAAACTCAATTAAACTTAAAGTTGAACCGAATTAGACTTTGCCAAATTTGAGCCCGGATTATGATAGATTAGGCAAAAAAAAAAATCTTATTTTTCATGCAATTTAACACACAAAAAGTTGTATACTCAAAGGTTTGTCACAGAGTAATAAATAGGTGCCAATCTAGTAACATACAAAACTAGTTGGAGACTATTAAAGATTAAACACAAACTTGGCAATTAGAACACTACAAATGAACTTAGTTTGGCTGTATGTCTATATCAAAATAGTCATAACACTTTCTATGCACGATCGACCAGGTAATGTCATCATCAAACCAAAAACTGCATGTGACAGATAACAAAACATTTACAAACCTTCAACGGTGGTTTTTCGGAATATTTTCAAGAATTAAACCAAACACGTGATAGAGTTTGGCTCAAGATTGTGATCTACACGATAGGGCAACTTGTCTAAATTTAGAAGCACTTAAGAGACAAGAAAAACATGTGTTGAATAAGATATAACGATGTGAAATAACCAATGGTATGAGTTTTGCATCTTACTAGTTAGTTGTTTCCACGTTACGAATAATTGTTATAAATTGTACTAGTTAGAGAGTTAAGGATCTTTACCGTTCTTTTTTAATATAATTATTATTTATTATGTGATAAAATTATAATGTTTTAAATACTTTATGTTATTCTTAATTTTATACTTGTATGATAATTAAATGATCATTTTTTATATTAATTGTAGTTATTATTTATATGTCAAAATTAATGTTAATATAAATAAATAAATTATTGTTATTTAAAATTTTTATTATTATGATTTTTGAAGACTAAGTTAATGTAAAATTATAAGGTATATAGTACAATATTTTAATGGATTATTTTGCAAATTTTAAAAATTTCAATGACTATTTCATAAATTTAAAAATTTATTCAAAATGATATCCGATATTAACCAATACCGATACAATATTATACTAAAACTCAATTTGATACCAATACCAATACGACATTCCTAATATTGAAAATAACCATAACTTGTTTGACAAGTAATCATTTGGGTACTTGGAGTCAAAGTTGAGGTCATTAATCTGAAAGTGTTAAAGAAGATGCAATGAAAATTTCTTTGTTGATCTATAAAAACCTACAAAAGTATATGAAAATTCAACTATGTGCATCTTCATTTTCAAGATTTAGTAACAACCCAAATCAATTACAAGCGAAAAATGTAAATCAATAAGTAAAGATTAAATAAAACAAATCAAGAATAGAAGAAAATGGATTAACTAATTGTTATACTTGAGATTGCCAATATTTTACACCACTTTATATACATAACAAAATCATTATTACATCATACACAATTATGCACTAATTTTGTTAAATAAATGCATGATAATTAAGAAATAGATATATCTTCACCATCGTATGTTTATTAAAAAATTTTAGTTGAATGAATATTAGTCACCCTTGTAGTCACCTTTATATATTAATTTAATTACAAAAATTATATTAAATAAAATTAAATATTCATAATTTTAATTAACTAAATATAATATTAAGTTAAATTATTCATAATTTTTATTAATAATTAATATTAAATAATACATTCAAAATTATGAAAAAATAAACAGAAAATAAAAATCACTTTTTATGGTTTTTTATAAAAAATCAAAAAATCAAAAAAACAAATTTTTACTAAATTTAAAAATAAAAATAAAAACATAAGTAAACTTCCAATTATGACCATTCCTTTTTAATTCTGGATCCATATAGTACAAGGATATTCTAAAATTAAAAATGTTGTGAAATAAAATGAAAATTAAATTATATGTGAAAAAAATTTTATTATAACATAAATAATTAAAATAACATTTCCTTAATTTGCTAGGCCGAGGCTATCTTGCTCTTGCATCTCAATTTCACAAGTTCTTGCACGTAGCGTGATTGATGTGACAGGTGTTACTTAGGAATCAAGGTACACGAGGTGGTGTTAGTGTTGTTACGTGTTACCCCAAAGTGAGCAAAGTACACGTAGTCCTGGCTTGACATGGGCAAGTACGACAAGATGCACCAGCTTTCCAAGTACTCGTTTGCATTTGGTAAAGTACAATTAGATGCATCTCTCTTTTTTTTTATTATTATTCACGAGGTATATTAGGTGACTCTTAATTATAAGAAGATATTTTGAAATCATTCATATTTAGACTAATCCTCACTCAAGTTAGGTAGGTCTCTTTCGAGAAATAAAACTCTCTATTTTATAAAAATAAAATACACAAATCTTATAACATAAGTGAGTTGATAAGATATTCTTCTAGTTTAAGTGAGGTCGCGGATTCGAACCATCCTCATGTATGTAGCCATTTAGAACTTGGAGTCAGAGCTTTGTCTCCCGCAAGGGACCTACTTAACTTAAACTAGGATTAGTCTGAGAGTAAATAGTTTAAAAGTGCCTTCTCATAATTAAAACTCTTCTAAAATATCTCGTGGGCAATTAAGGAAATAAAATACATAAATTATATATTTTAAATATTTTTTTAGATAAATAAATAACTTTTATATAAATAAAAAAAAGTTTTGTATATCACAAGAGATTATCTGTAGGTAATCTCTTATCACTTAAAAAGATATAAGGTAATGCAAAATAACAACAATCTAGATCAAGAGAAACGGCACTATCACCAACACTCCTCCCATATTTTCTACCGTAACACTTAAAAATGTAGCTCTTCTCTTTATTTGCATACGATTAGTCACAAGCAATCCGGTAAAAGTAACATTTCAACACACATATATACATCCAAGAATCAAACCACAATCAATTTTAGTAAAAAGAGTGATAGTTCAATATACGACTTTTAAGTTTGCCTCCATAGTCTCTGCCATTTCGGAAGGAGCTTTATGGAAAATGATTCTTAAGAACTCCACTAAAAGTCTAAAACCATTGTCTGTCGAAGCTCCATGTTTATGAGATACATTAGAATAGCCTGCTGTTTTCATCTAACATTATTTCCCCATTACTTGTATTTTCATGAATTTTTTTGTTTTATGAATTGTTTTTACTTGTATTTTCATGAATTTTTTTGTTTTATGAATTGTTTTTGTTACCTGCATCATTTTTTTATTATCTCATCTGCATGTGGGTCTACCGAAAATAGTTTTTTTATTATGTAGAGATAAGGTTACGTACTATCGGACCTTCCCAAACTCTACTTCGATGTGAAATTTCAGACTGAATAATGATAATGTTGATGATCGTATAAAAGTAACGTCGTCTTAAGACACCTGTAACTCTGTCTTATCTTGATGTGAATAGTTAGTAAACGTGACATTATTATGTGTTTAGTTTGCACTTTGCAGTAATAAAGAAATATAGGTCACGTGAGCTCATCTCTAATGAGTAGTGCTCTGCCTATGTCTATATACATCTCTCTCTCTGTTCACCACAGTCACAGACTTGAGTTCTGGTCCCTCTTTCTGCTCTGGCCTTCTCAACAATGGCGGCCGCCGTCACCACAGCGACAACCATAACCAATGCAAAAAGCACCATCTACACCACCTCCAGATCCCCACGGCTCACTGCCCGCTCCACCTTCTCGTTTACTCATGAAAAACACACTCCTTCCCGCTCTCTACACATTTCCAATTCTCTGCCATCAAAAGGCTCCATTCCGGCAGCCGCGCAGACCGCCGTGCCTACCACCACCACCACCACCCAAATTCCGCCTCAGAGGTTCGGCCCCGACGAGCCCAGAAAAGGAGCGGACATTCTCGTGGAAGCCCTCGAGAGACACGGCGTGACCGATGTTTTCGCGTACCCTGGTGGTGCTTCAATGGAGATCCACCAGGCTCTGACTCGCTCCAACGTTATTCGGAACGTTCTTCCCCGCCACGAACAAGGTGGCATCTTCGCCGCAGAGGGCTACGCTCGCGCCTCCGGCCATGCAGGCGTTTGTATTGCGACTTCAGGCCCCGGAGCGACCAATCTCGTGAGTGGCCTTGCTGATGCGATCCTTGATAGCGTGCCCATTGTTGCTATTACTGGACAAGTTCCTCGACGCATGATTGGTACTGACGCTTTTCAGGAGACCCCTATTATCGAGGTAACAAGGTCTATAACGAAACACAACTTTCTGGTGCTTAATGTCGATGACATCCCTAGGATTGTTAGTGAAGCCTTCTTTTTGGCTACCTCGGGACGGCCTGGACCGGTGTTGATAGATGTTCCCAAGGACATACAACAGCAATTGGCTGTTCCTAATTGGAATACTGGGATTAGATTAGCTGGTTATGCATCTAGGTTGCCTAAAAGTCCGGATGTCCGTCTTCTCGAGCAGATTGTTAGGTTGATTTCTGAGAGTGAGAAACCTGTGTTGTATGTTGGAGGTGGGTGCTTGAACTCGAGTGAGGAGTTGAGGAGGTTTGTTGAGTTGACTGGGATTCCGGTGGCAAGTACTCTGATGGGACTTGGAGCTTATCCAGTTGGAGGTGAATTGTCTTTGCAAATGCTTGGAATGCATGGTACTGTGTATGCGAATTATGCTGTGGACAACAGTGATTTGTTGCTTGCTTTGGGGGTCAGGTTTGATGACCGTGTGACGGGGAAGCTTGAGGCTTTCGCTAGTAGGGCCAAGATTGTTCATATTGATATTGATTCAGCTGAAATTGGGAAAAATAAGCAGCCTCATGTGTCCGTATGTGCGGATGTGAAGTTGGCACTGTCAGGGATGAATAAGATTTTGGGAAATAAAGAATATTGGCAAAAGTTGGATTTTAGTGCTTGGAGAGAAGAGTTGGATGAGCAGAAGGCAAAGTTCCCCTTGAGTTACAAGAGCTTTGGGGAAGAAATCAGTCCCCAATATGCCATTCAGGTTCTTGATGAGTTAACAGATGGTAATGCAATCCTAAGCACTGGGGTTGGGCAGCATCAGATGTGGGCCGCTCAATTTTACAAGTATAACAGGCCACGACAGTGGCTGACATCAGGAGGACTTGGAGCCATGGGTTTTGGCTTACCTGCTGCTGTTGGAGCTGCCGTTGCAAATCCAGATGCAGTTGTTGTGGACATTGATGGTGATGGAAGTTTCATCATGAATGTCCAGGAGTTGGCAACAATTAGAGTGGAGAATCTCCCCGTTAAAATATTGCTTCTAAACAATCAACATTTGGGTATGGTGGTCCAGTGGGAGGACAGGTTCTATAAGGCTAACCGTGCTCACACGTACCTGGGTGACCCTTCGAGAGAGTCTGAAGTCTTTCCTAATATGTTAAAGTTTGCAGAGGCTTGCAGAATACCTGCTGCCCGTGTCACAAAGAAGAAAGATGTGAGAGCAGCTATTCAGAAAATGTTAGACACTCCAGGACCATACTTATTGGAAGTAATTGTGCCTCATCAAGAGCATGTACTGCCAATGATCCCAAGTGGCGGGGCATTTAAAGATGTCATCGTTGAAGGTGATGGTAGAACTAAGTACTAATCCTTCTTCAGCAGCAGGTTTTTTTTTTGTATGTAATGTAGGAATCCACGCCTAACGTTAAGCTATGGCAGGGTTTTCTCTTAATTAGTTACCCTTTCTTATGCTTTTTGTGGAACAACTATATTCTGCTATCAATATATTTCACTGGTTTTGGTATTACCATCATAGTCCTGTGTTCTATTCAAATCTTATACATCTCGCACAGGGAAAATGAATATACTGCATTATTCTAAATCGAAACTGCATGGTTTATATTGCATGATTTAAAACGAAATGGTAAGAAGTGGGAACCAATATTACTTCATCCAAGTTGCAATATGTTACCCGGGGCTTACAAAGAAGTTCTGAATCCTGATGATTTAGATTGCAAAAGGAAAAGAAATGTACCGAAGGAGTCTTGAAATTTCCTTGCAACACAGAAAGAGAGTGAGAGGCTAGACAGTTCGCATCATTTCTTTGTCCTTCCTGTGTCTATTGTCTAATCGTAGCCCAGCAGTCTCAGCTTGAGTGCACAATTTTAGCCTAGTCTCACCTGATTGTGGGATAGACTCTGTTCAGTTTATGATGAAATTTAATGCTGCTGAAGCTCAAACAGTAGAAATAAGGCAGGAATTCCATTTCTTGGAATGCCTATTTCGGTAAGCAACCACTCAAGCAGAAATTTGCTTTTATGACGTCCACCATTCTCATTTGTAGCGACTCAGTTGAAAGGACATCCAATTCCTGCCCACTATCAAATTGCCCTCTGTATGTTTTGCTTATCCTTGTTCAGAAACGTGGGAAAGAATAGGATCCCAATTTACAGGGATCAGGCAGGAAATTCACCACAATAAACAGAGTGATAATGGTAAACAGATCCGAGTCCCATCTGAAGGTAAAAAAGAATTCCATGGAAAGATGTCAGTTGTAAAGGTAAGTGATCCCAAATTCGTGTTTAAAACTTCAAGGTTCAGTGTCATGTACTGATATTGTTTAGCAACCTGAAGATTTCTGGACATATTTACATATCTATACTTTTTCTTCCTTATTAGCCTAAGCAACAGTTATTGTAGAGTCAAAGGATTTCTTCCTAACAAGAAGGCAAGTGATGTTAGAAGGATTGGCCTCTGTATTGTCAGGACTGCACAAAACAAAGTCAGGACGATGAAGTGTTAGGTTCAACCTGTCCTTTCCGGCAACCAGCCCGGTCGCATCTAGTAAAACATGCCATGAATTCCTATGAGCTTCTGACACCCAATGCATCGAATAACGAGTCCCTTCAACGTCAGCTGGATAAGAGAATAGCCCCTTTTGGCTGTGCTTACATTTCCTCCTAAAATACTGGCTAAGCTGGGATCCCTTTATCCTCAAATCCAACCATGTCTCTGGTGCCACTATCACTTTTGATTCCTTGTAAATTGCAAACTCTCGAACGTAATCCAATTCTTCGCCAATAATACTCAGGTAAAAATTTCCTCTGAAGAAAGGGTAGCTCTCCCCTACCAACATCATTGCATCTTTGTAGGTTGGTGTGAACAGAACAAGATACTCATCATCAGGCAATCCGCAATGCTTCAAAACTTTGTTTCGAGCTTGGATTTCTGGTATTGAGATGAAACTACCTGGAAATGAGGATTTCTCTGTGAGAATATCAAGCAATCTTGATGGCTCTAACTGAGTTCTATCCAAATCAGGTAGATTGCTACCAAAAGTGGGTGTGGAGGCCTCTCTTAGGCCACTCCTAGGTGATTTTCGCCTGTCATCACTTGCAGTTTCTGAGGTCTCTTCATTGATACAAAGAGTAGATAGGTCTATTTTTTCTCCAATAAGACCAGCATATTGGGGGTACTTTGCCAACACATACTGTTCAACATATCTCATCTCTGTTGGTGTTATAGGACCCGACCATCTCAGATCAAGACCTCTGAATGTTGATATAGCTTCTGCTACAATATGTGCAGGGATTACAGTATGTGCTTTCTGTTTTAAACAAATTCGTATGCCAACAACCAAAATTCCAGTTAGCTTCTCACAGTTTAGAAGCCTAGAAAAAAGAAAATTACTGGAGATGTGGTTCAGAGATCAACTTACCTTTACAACCATACTGCTCGGTCTGCAACTTTCTGCAGGGGGCCTGGAAATAGATGCAAAAAGGGACTTCTTTCGTTGACCTTCCATTTTTCCCTGTTTGTTATGAGCATTTTCATCAGAATTTTGATATAGTATGGGAGACAAACGGTATAGCTTATTTATATATCACCTGAGATCCTGCATGTGAAACAATCTTCTCATCAGTATTCCTCCCCATTGTGCCTATATTCTTCAATAGTCTTGTATACAGGGAAATGGTTTCTTTACCGTCTTAAACCAACACTTGTATATCTGATGATACAGACAGAAGTTAGAAGATAATACACAGGTATGATATGGGCAGTACTCTCAGTATAGTATTGTAATCCAATTCTGTACAGGAAATGTTTAGGAAAGAAGCAATATCATAGGAGTAATTTTCGAAGACAGGATCAAAGCAGAAACTGGATACCAACAACTTTGGGAAGGAAATGTATCAGTACTGTTATTATAGAAACTGAAAATGGAATGCTTGAAACAGGAAAAGAAATGGGAGCAGGTTTAGAGAGTAGTTGCAGATTGGGGTTTGGTTGTTGGGTAGTAAGAAACTAAAGACAACTCACAATATGTAAAAAAGAGGGGAGCCACACGATGACAACAGCAACGTTGTGAACTGGGAACCTCAGAGGAATATGCCTGTGGTTACTTGACTGATTTGCTGATTCAAGGATTAGTTGAGGAGTAATTAAATACTTAAGGAAAGCAAGAACAACAAACTGCAAAATAAATATGTATCAAAGTTGGGAAGAAAAGCCAACTTTGAGGTAATAAAATAAGTGAATGGAAAACGACCCTAATGACCTTTAGGCGACAAGGTAGAGAGGGGTTTATGGTGGCGTAACTTTCTAAATGCCTTTGATGCCAAAGCAAACAGGGCTTGGGCTGTAGACATTCCTGGGGCAAAGTCATCTAGACCAGTAGTTTTTCAAGCCCTCAGAATTTCTTACCATCGTGAAATCATATGCTTACAACTTGAAAGTCGGGATTTTTTTTGGTGAAAAACAGTGTTAATCCTGATTCTATGAGTGGTTCTTGAAAAAGGGTACTGATTGTGTACCAAAAATCTTGTATATCATCCCTGTTAATTGCTTTTTCTGATGAAAGTTGGTGAATCAAAAGTTGCAGAAACTGCAGAAAGGTCCTGCTACACTATAGAACAAGAAACTTTCCTGTCTTTCCAACAATGAAAGTCAATATGTGAGCGAAATGTGCATGGGAGCTCTTCACTGAATGGAATGGACTCGGTACGAAGGCTTAAAGCTTTTCCCCCACCAAACTTTCCGACTTTGTTAACCATTTTCTAAGTAGAAAAAAGGGTTTCAAAGTATGAAAATCCAACGTATGCTGAGGTCATTTCAGAAACTAAACATGGCAATAGAATACTCGGGGTTGAACTGATGACATTTGGGCAAAAGTTGCAGGGGAAACAAGTTTCCACTTTTTAACTTCAGGAATCATGCGTACGGCAATGAAATCAGATTATTCCATTCTTAGATGCCTTGGCAACGACCTCTCATAAGGACAAAGTCAGAAGAAAAGGCTATGAATATGATTATGTAAGAGAAGCCTATTATAACTTGCGGGTACACATCACCTTGATTCATGAAAGTTTCTACTCTGGCGATAGCAACTGTCTGCTGTAGCTTTCAGGAAGTAAAATATTATACTTTCGAAAAAAGAAAACAAGTCTTTTACAATTTTATTCATTTTTAAAATTATTATTTTAAGCTATTAAAAATACTTTGTGATATTATAATTTTAAAAAATATATTGAAATTTTGTTCCGCTTTTTTGTATATTAACATATTTGGATTCCATATGCTAACTAAGGCCATCTCCAACCAAGGAATTTGGTGTTTTGGTGTAAAAAATTTACTCCAACCAAGGCACCAAAAGTACACACTAAAATGGTGTAATAAACAGTACTATTCATTACACTAAAAGTACAAAAGGACAACTTTATCCATTTACTTTTTAACATTTTCCTTTTATGTCCTTTTCACAAATTGGTTTATGTACATAATTTACTAAGTAATTAAATTTAACATATTTATTACTTTACACAAAATTTATCATTACAAAGATCTTATTGAGACATTTAAAACGAGATTAATATTGAATATAATATTAACTTTATTTTTAATATTTATTTA
>JANVCQ010000006.1:37795492-37805608 GCA_025531925.1 Erythroxylum plowmanianum | reverse complement strand
CAAAAAAGAAGAGCATCGCCATTGTCGCATTGTAGATTCCAGAGAGCCAACCCTAATTGAGTAATCTTTCGAAGAGTCGAGAAAGGGTAGTAGTCTTTTACCCTAATTAGCGATACCTTTGTTCCTGCGCTGTCGTTTTGTTTATTGTAATTGTAATGTTGAATGTTGTCGTCTAATGAAAAAGGGAGAGCTTTTCCTCTCGTCAGCTGTAAACTATTCTTTACTACTTAATGAATTTTCAAATTCTAAAAAAAAAACATATGGGGATTCCATAACACATCTTCAATATAATATTTAGATTTCTCACTACTAAATATTATATTTAGCACCATCTCTTAAAATTTAATCCCTTTAATTTAGGAATAATAAACTTAATTGTCAATCCAATTGAGAATTAATTATTTTAAAAGGTCACCAAAGAGATACCTTGTAATGCCTTAATCAATGTTTTAAAAACCAAACCAGAAGTTAAATCGGTAAAACAAAAAATTTAAGATTTAAAAGGTTCAACCGGTATTAGATTTTCATAAAATTGACTAAAGATTAAATAAAATTTAAAATTTAAAATATTATTGAAAGAGACTGTTCTTATTTATAAAAAAATTTGAAGTTTAATTAAAAAAATGTTAAATGAAATATTAATCGATTTATTTTGGTTTATGAGAATTTATTAGTTTATAAAAATTGATCAATTAATTAATAAATTGATTAGTTTTTAACAGTAAGTGTAATCAAAGTAAATCGAATCAAAAAGTTAAAAACTAAATTAAAAAGTGGTATGGTTCAGAGTTTTTATGATTAAATTGATTAAACTGGTTGAGTTTTTTATTCATGACTCTCAATAGTCTTCTATTTACTACAAGAAATGTAATTTATATATCAAATTGGAGTTGTCTCAAACAAGCAAAATTTGGACACTTCTTAATATACTTGTGCATACTAATCACCTTTTCATAATTTGTTTAAAATTATTTCTAAAAAAAGAATTATATGGACATGACAATTAAAAAATATTAAATTACAAAGAACGAATAGTTACTCAATTAGTAAATGTGAAATGTTTAATTAATTTCTTTTTAAAAAATTAAAAGCCAATTAGTCCCTAAATATAAATCTTAAAAATAAATAACTATTATTTGATCTAAGTTACGCATATATTTTTCTTTTCAGGAATCTTTGTATCCTCAGGAGTCAGCAATGCACAGAACTAAGTGAAGTGCTCCTAAATTCAACCTGTCCTTTCCGATCACCAACATAGTCACTTCCAGTAGAACAGAACATGCCACAAATTACCGGTAAGCCTCCGATACCCAATGCAACGAATAACAATCCCATTCACATCAACGGGGATAACGCAAATGGCGATGAACTTGAATTACTTTGAATTCCTTGCACTTCCTTCTCAATGATTGTACTCAAGTCTCATCTGAGAAAAGGGTACATAAGAAAAAGCAGTTTCGAATTACGAATCCTAAACTCAGCTTCGAATCAGCTGATGTTGATGTTGATCTTTTTTCTCTATCAGAATTAATTAAAACCATATTCTCCGAATCAGATTCGTATTATGATGCTAATAATAACATCGACATGGGAGATTGTCCTTTCATCTACTGGTTTTACCTATTCCTGTATTTTGTTTTCTTGCTAATCTTTCAAACTACGTTCCTTAGATATCTGAAACTTGTATTGGCATTACTTAAGAATCCAACTTAAACCAAGACCTATTAATTATATTATGTAATCATCTATATGACCTTCTCAGTGATTATCATTAATAAATAAGAAAATAATTAAAAAATTATTATTTATAATGCCTAAAAAATAGTTGTCAATTTAGAGTTTTACCATTTAATGTTTATAAATTTAAATCACGATCTAAATGCAATTTGATTCTATTAATGTTATGAATACCATATTAGCTTTGGTCTCGGATTAGGTTCTGATACGGTATTGTACTAGAATCGATCAATATCGAGTACCGTTTTGAACAATTTTTAAATTTATGAAATAGTTCCTGAATTTTTTAAAAATTACAAAATAGTCCATTAGTATATTATACTGTACACTTTATATTTTATATCAATCATATCTCCAAATATCATAATCATAAAATTTAAAATAACAATTTATTTGTATTAACATTAATTTTCAAATATTTCACATATAAATAATAACCAAAATTAATATGAAAAATACTATTTAATCATCACACAAATATAAAATTAAGAACTATAGAGAGTATTTAAAATATTACAATTTTATTATAAAAATAAATAATAATTACATCAACACATCAAACAAAAAGAATATTTTTATAATATATTATTAACAATAACTCGTTGTAGGAGTTTAACGATTTGAGCATGATTATTAGATAAAAGTTTGCCATATACTCAATAGGTGAAATTGGATTTAAGATATAACGCTAATTATTTAAATTATTTAATTTTGTGACTTAACTTATGGGAGTAAATAAGTTGGTTAATTTATATATGTTTAGTCAATATAATTTCAATAATAAAGAAAAAGAAAACAAATTACCTTAACTTTTGTGTATAAAAGTTTATTAATCTAATTAATTGGTAACATCAATTATATTTGATCGCTTTATGTTAACATGTTCTATGATAATCCTTTACTTTTGGGCTAATAAGTTTAACAGTCAATATTACCCAATAAAATTTGATTTATTTAACATTAAACTGCAAGTTCAACTAATAAAAAAAGTTATCAAATTGTCATGCATCATTTGCGCATGCTTTCTTACATAAGAAATTTTTATTGGGATTTTTTCAAGGAAAAACAAAAGAAGGTTTAGAAATTTTTTTAAGGCACCAAAAAACGAAATGACAACTAAGCTTCAAAACCCTTTTGGGAGATAATAATGTGGCTTAGTGTTAGACTCCTAAGTTTGAGATAATGGAATAGTGCGAGGCATTGGCGAGTCTTGAGCAGTATTCGACATGTGGAACAATGAAACAAGGCAAATATTTGTAAGGAGAAAAAAAGGCAATGTCAAACTTTGGCATGCATTGGTGCACGCTAGCTGAAATCTTCAACAAGATGCAAGATTTGAATGTAGGACCAATTGAAAGCTTGAGATGGACATCAAGTAGAAGGTTAGCTGGAACACACGCATGACAGGAATATGCGAGAGTTCCAAGGTGACTTAGCAAGTAGATCAAGCATGGTTTGAGTTTTAGGAGAGTTTCGGATCATGTACGAATTGACTTGATTAATGCTAGGTTCTTAAAGGACTAAGGATTTAGTGTGTGCTCAAGGGAACGGATCATAGTGTGTGCTCAAGTGGACGGACCATAGCTACTGGGGTTGGCATGGGTAAGCATTGGATAGAACAGTGTACTAATGGCTTGGATGACTCATCATCAACGGATAGAGATGAGATCTTGAGTGATGTGGCGGATAAGATCATACTAGATGAACATCAACTTTAAGAGATAAAAGATCATACGGAAGGATCATCTAAAGATAGAGGAGATCTTCGTGGATATGGATAGATCATTCCTGAGTGTAATCTTTTATCTTGTTATTGTGATGTAACTTAATCTTATTAGATAAAGTCCTAATTGGATGAAGATATCATTTGTTGGTTAGTATGATATAATCTGATAAGGATAAGATATGATAAGATTGTGATCTTAGCTAGTAAAGTTCTATTAGGATTCTAACTTAGTCATCTAAAGGTACCTATAAATAACTCATTTGAGCCTTGCTCTTCTCAACAACGAGAAAAGATGACCAGTGTGGGAGACATTTAGAGATTAAGAGAGTATTCATTTATATAATTTGAGGGAAGTAATGAAGGTTGGCTTTTAAGTTGTATCTCTTTCTCATGTTTTTATTGTTGCCATGATTATTCAATTCTTTCGTGGTTTTCTTGCAAGGGTGTGAGAGCAAAATACTATGATGGTCATGAGGCGTTCGAGAACAAGTAGGTAGGTCGACGATCATGGGACAAGGTTGAATCTTATTTTGATAGAGGTAAATGAGATTATCATGTAAAGGGGTTGATGCATCTTGTGGGACAAGTTTGTGCTTGAAGGAAAACCTTTGTAACAATTAATATCAGAGTCAAATTTCAATATGGTGGGAGGCAACAATTTGATGGACTATGTCAACCGAGTAGAGGCACTCATTGGGCCGATTCTTTAAGAGAAGTAGGAAGTCACTTCTTATAACACTTGATTCGAGATGTTGGCGGCATGAATCAACAATTGCAGCATCAAATAGCGGAGTTAATGAAGGCATAAAAACAGTCTAGGTTCAAGGTGGCGAGCGAAAATCACTTTGGTGTAGGTGCGAGAGTCACAATTTTTTGATGGCAAATAGAGTGCCAAAGAGCTCGAAAATTTTTTGTGAGACATGGAGCAATACTTTACAAGGACAAAAGTGGCTGACTCGGAGAAAGTGTCAATTACGGTAATGTACTAGTGGAGGATGCAAAGTTATGGCGGAGAACGAAAACCTCCAACGACATCAGTACTGGTAGACATCCCATCAACACTTGGGAGAAGATGAAGAAGGAGCTAACGAATCAGTTCCTCCCCAACAACACTTCATGGCTCAGGAGGGAAGCTTTGAAAAGGTTGAAGCAAGACGGCTCGATGCGAGAATATGTGAGGAAATTCACATCTTTGATGCTGGACGCGCAAGACATGTTAGAGGAGAATAAGTTATTCAACTTCATAAGCAGCTTACAAAGTTGGGCATAAATGGAGCTTTGAAGGCAGAACGTGAAGGACCTTCCAAGTGCAATAACGGCTACAGATGCCTTGGTGGATCTCCAAATGCCACCACCAATTCGAACTAGCTAAAGGTAGGAAAAATGGTGGGATGTGAAATGGTTTGGAAAAAGGCAAGGAGAAGGTAGGTGAATGTTGGCTAGGAGAAAGGCAAGGAGAAGGTAGGTGAATCTTCTCAAGGTAATAAACAATCAAAATGGGATATTACTTGTTTCATTTATAAAGGGCCGCACTTTACTCGAGAATGCCCAAGACGGAAGATAGGTGACGAACAAGTAAATTCCATGGTCGCAAAGGATCAAAGAGAGGGGGAGGAAGACTCGACAAAAGAAGTCTACCTCAATAATTTTGCAATGGGCCTTATGAAGGATCGTTCAAACAAAAGCAAGGAGAAACCCAATGGAGAGGGAACATGATATGTGAGAGATGTGCCAATGGTGAAGGAGTCTTTGAGAAAACCACACTTAGAGGAGTGTCCACAAATTATTTCGACGAGAGCATCGATTTCTTCTCGTGGGGGTGGTTTGTTAGACTCCTAAGTCTAAGGTAGCAAAATCGTGTGGGCATTGGTGAGCCTTAACTAATGTTCAACATGCGGAACAACGAGACAAGGCAAAGACTTGTAGTGGGGCAAAGAGGAAAAAGGGATAATGTCAAGCGTTGGCATGCATTAGCATTAGTGTACATTAGCGCAAATCTTTGACGAGATGCAATATTTAGATGTGGGACCAAAAGAAGACTTAAGATGGATATTGAGTGAAAGGTTAGCTGGATCATGTGCATGATCAGAATATGCAAGAGTTCCAAGGTGATTTAGCAAGTAGATCAAGCATGGAGCGAGTTTTGGGAGAGTTTTGGACCTTGTACAAGCTGACTTGGCTAAGGCTGGGTTCTTGAAGGACTAAGGACTTAGTGTGTACTCAAGTAGACGAACCCGACTAACATAGTTGACATGGGTAAGCATTGGACGGACCAGTATGCTATTAACTTGGATGACTCATCATCAACGGATAAAGATGAGGAGATCTTAGATGATGTGATAGATAAGATCACAGTAGATGAACATCAACTTTAAGAGATAAAAATCATGTGAAAAGATCATCTAAAGATAGAGGAGATCTTCATAGATATAGATAGATCATTACTAGATAGTGTAATCTTTTATCTTGTTATTGTGATGTAGCTTAATCCTAATAGATAGAGTCCTAACTGAATGAGAATGTCATCTATTGGTTAGTATGATGTAATCTGATAAGGATAAGATATAATAAGATTGTAATATTAGCTAGTAGAGTTCTATTAGGATTCTAATTTAGTCATCGAGAGGTGTCTATAAATAGCTCATTTGAGCCTTGCTCTTCTCAACAACAAGAAGGGATGACGAGTGTGGGAGACATTTAGAGATTGATAGAGTATTCCTTTGTATACTTTGAGAGAAGTAATGAAGGTTGGCTTTTAAGTTGTATATCATTCTCGTGTTCATATTGTTACCATGATTATTTAATTCTTTCGTAGTTTTCTTGCAAGGGTGTGAAAGTGAAACATTGTGAGGGTTGTGAGGTGTTCGAGAACAAGTAGGTTGGTTGATGATCACGAGACAAGGCTAAATCTTGCTTTGACAAAGTTAAGTGAGATTGGAGTGCAAAGGGGTTGGTGCATCTTATGGGACAAGTTCGTGCTTGAAGAAAAACTTTTGTAACACTTAGCATAAATTATTCACTGTTGGATAATTACCACGAGAAATTGTCCCAAGACAGTTTCTTGTTGTTGCTACCTCCTACTTATTACAGCTATATTTTCCTATCTTTTCTTCTTCTAGATCTTCACCAACCTCAACAGTTGGCACAAAGATGGACACGAGGGAAGCTTCCATCATGATGGAGTCATTGCCCACTACACCAAGTGACAAATCCACAAAGAGATGAGATTTAAAGAGGTGGTGTTGCATCCAACCTGATAAGAGAGGGGGGAGAGAGAGAGAGTGAATAAAATGGGAGCGGGAGATAGAAGATGTCGGCAATGGGAGGGGTGTTGTTTTTTTTGAAAACAGGTCCCAAAGTTTTAAAAATTTACGATACTGATCGATATTTTAAATACCAGTAGGTACCAGGCAAAATTTTTGGTACCGACGGTTGGTACCAAATCTCTGAGTTTCGTACCATTTTTTTGACTGGTATTGACCAATACGTTACGAATCTCATAATGTTGGATTTTATTGAATTCTAGTAGAACCCAAGTAATTTAGTAAATCTCCATTGAAATGTAAAACATACGTGTAATGGTCAAATTGTTGTTTGATATGTTCAAGACAATGATTAAACAGTTTAATTATAAAAACTTTTAACCGTCTAACTTTTTGATTCGTTTTTTAGCTTTTTGGTTCAATTTATTTTAGGATTAATTACAAAAAAATCTCAATTTTATTTAAGTTTGTAATTATAGCCTAAACTTAAAAAATTGACGATTAAATACTCAAACTTTCAATTTTTTTCAATCCTAACTCAACGTTAGTATTTTTGTTAATATTGTTTACGTGGCTTTCCACATAAGATGAAAACATTAAACACTTATATACATCAAACTTAATTGTTTTTAACTAATTAAGTTTAACTAAACTACGTCGTTTTGGATTAAACTTTTTAAACCTTAAACTTCTTATTTTATATATTTATCTTCATGTCCCAGTTTTAAAACATTAATTCAATGTCTAAGAATAGGATTCTGATTATAATATGGGTGATTAAACTTCATAAACTATACTAAAGATGCCTAACAAATCCGCTATCACTTAAAGTCCCTTAATTAAAAAGCACCGTACATCTGAAACTAGACCAGTAAACCACTTCTAGAGAGCTTCATGATTATAGCAATGAGTAACTTACGCTCAATTTCAGAGTAGAAACACCCTGCAGACCCTGCCAATCGCTTCAAGGCCTACTAGTCAATAAGACATGTTAAGTTCATTTTTTTAAATAAAACCTGTTGTCACTATTTTTAAATACATATTGAATAAATTCTAATCTATCTCATAACAATACAATTCGAACCTTCAACCTTTAAAGTTGAAAAGCTCCTAGAAAACTTGCTTCAAATTATTCCCACAGAAGCATAACAGTATTTCACTTTTAGCTGTTAGCAAGTTACAAACTAAAGTCCTCGATGTAGCAAAATTTGACTTTCAATAGGCCATCGCAGCACTCTTGACAATGATGTAAATCAAATACGTGATAGGCGGCGTGTTCCATGTAATCTAAATCCAGTGAAAGAGGCCCTGCAACCACCCAATAGCGAATACCCTTCTTCAACTTCACTCATGCCCACCAAACGGTGGTCGAAAAGGAAATATAAACACACGTAACTATCCCAAAACGAAATGATGGAAAACGAACTACCAAGTGAAAACATATGTGCAGATTTGATTTGTGAATTAGAACATTGTCAGCACAGCAATTAGGTGCCAAGCTGACAGCTCAATTGAACATAAAACTTGAAACAAAAGCAAAGGGTACTTTCCTTCCCTTCTTCCTCACTCAAGAGAACATTGTAGGAAGAAATCGTAACAATAAAGAGTCACATGAAACCCCACCTGTACCTCCAGAGGGTATGTGTTTTTAGCAGACTGGTGCTGAAAGACAGGGCAAGAGAGAAAAATGCCCCCAGAAGTACCTCATCACCGCTTTGTTGTAGCTCCTCTGGTTACGTTTCCATCCCCAAGTTCACCTGAAGCAGAAGTCCATCTGCTAACTGGCCGTAAATATTTCAGAGTAACTCAAGGTATGAACGTTCCTGGAAGAAGATATATTCTTTTGCTTGTTTTCATTTTATCAACCATCTCAGTCCTTAGACTTCTTAGGCTTGCAATCACCACTTCAACGTCTTCCTCTCCATTGCCTGCTTTGCATACTTCACAACAAAAATGTTCCCCTCCTTCTCCAGCTTGTGACAATGGGCCATCACACAGGCTTAGCAACCTACGAACTCAACATAATACTTCTGCCAATCTAACAGAAATGGAATTTAAACTTCTATCCAATCTTGTTAAAAAAAAAGCCCCGTGCAACCTCCTCATCTTTGGACTGGAGCCACAGTATATGAAGCTCTCCTCCATCAACTCAGGCGGAATCACCATCTTTCTAGAGGATGATCCTGAGAAGATAAGTTCAATCAAAGAGCAATTCAACAGTACCCGAATCTACAAGGTTGAACACCGGATACCTTCAAAAGAGGCTTACAAGCTGCTTAAGAATGCAAGGAAAAGCACAGCCTGTGCACCTAGGTCAGGAATGCTGCAAAATTCAACATGCAAACTTGCACTGAAAAATTTACCATCAGAAGTTTATCAGCTTAAGTGGGATGTAATAGTTGTGGATGGACCAAGCGGACATTCACTGGAGGCTCCAGGCCGGATGGCTTCTATCTACACAGCTAGCATGATAGCAAGAGCGGGAAACACAGTAGATGTTGTGGTACATGACACACATCGAACAATTGAGAGGTGGTTTTCATGGGAGTTCCTCGGTGATGACAATTTGGTTTCTTCTAAAGGGAAGCTCTGGAATTTTAGGATCACAGGTATATCAAACTCCACACGGTTTTGATCAAAATTCAAAAAAAGCAACTTTCACAGGGCGATGGTCAATCCCCTGATCTGAGAACAACAACAATCTAGTACCTTGATATTGTGAGAAACGGGCAACTTAAATGCGAAGTTCCAGACGTGATGACCAGCACTTCTATGTCGTGCCACAGAATCGAAAAGAATGCAAATGAAGGGTTGAGATCCGGAAAATATCATGTAAATATTGTAGAGCTAAGACAAATCTAGTAACAGTTAATAATTGCCTGAACGCATGAAGTCTTTCAATAGGACGGCTGGCAAAATCCAAAGATCAGCCCATGTCTGTTTTCTGCTCAGCTCGAGGCCATAGCAATCCTAAATTCATCCAAATTTGAGGTAGTGAACTTGTATAGCTTTGTAGGCGAAAGTAGATAGTACAATATTGCTTAGTAATGTCTGCGAAAAATCGACACCAACTTCTTACAGATGACATTCAGAGATTTTTTGGTGCAGTGAATATCATTGTGATACATTTAAGCATTGGATTTCCATTGTCATATGCTCAAGTAAAGAAAAGTGTTTGAAAGGTTTTCCACATATGCACGGAATCTTGTATTTGATTTTAACGAAATCATCATACTTGTGCATTATTTAAACATATCCCAGGCTCTGCGTCCTCTACCTACGACATCCGGCTCCTTATCATCACGCGCTGCAGCCACCAGATTTTCCATTTTCGTTCACGTTTCCCTCTTCTGCTGCTTTGATTTGGGTGTTGCTCTTCGGCCTCCTGCT
>JANVCQ010000006.1:37745008-37779308 GCA_025531925.1 Erythroxylum plowmanianum | reverse complement strand
CTCACTGAGTTCGCAAAACTCACCCAAAATTTGCAATTATTTTTCAGGACTCAGAAGAATACCCTGTTAGGCAACGGACGTATAGCAATTGCATGTGAGAGAAAAACGAGGTTAGGATCAGTTCGCGTCTGCATTAGTGTCTCCGTTTTTTTACATTAACTTGTATTTCCGTAAATCGTTGTATTTTGTGTATTTGAATATATTTGTGGTGTATAATTTTCCGCTTGGAACAAAGTTTTAATGTGTTTTGTTTTTGGAATGTACAAATCTAAATTCTGGTATTTGAAAAAGAAAATTTGCAACTCTTGTAAATGAAAAAGTTTCTGAATAAAAGTGGACCCAATTTTGTGATTATTGATTTGCACGTATTCGTAAGAAAAAAAGATGTAGCATGCCACCCTCGCGGGGCACGGACTCGGATATCACCATCGATGTCGGGTTCGGGTCATACGGGAGTGGGGTGTTGCAATAACAATCATGAGGAGTTGAGGGGCTCAAGGTATACGATGCTGATAGAAAATGACACTGTGGAACCTTCAAATGATCAACCTCTGCCTGCTGAGGAGAACCAAAGAGGAGAGACCTCTAACATATCGGTTAAGAACCAACTACAAATGAAATCTAAAAACCAAACGACGGGAAGAAAACTCGTCGGTTAATGGAACTATTCGAATTAATAACCATACTAAGTCTTCTAAAAAACCTTCTCACATCCCAAAGACCCCCACGACATCTTAGGAGTTTGGGTTTTGCTCAATCCTTCAGAGTGGAAGCTGAAGGATTCTTGAGAGGTATATGGTTATTATGGAAAGCTGATATTGTAGTCTAAATTCTGCTAGCTCACTAACAATTTGTATATGCTAATATTGAGTGGGATCACACATCTTTTGATTTCACTGCCATTTATGCTAGCCTTACGTATTTTTTACAACATCTTGTGGAAATATCTGTGTAAAATTGCTAAGGTTACCTCTAAACTATGAATTTTGGGTGGAGACTTCAATGCTAAGCTAGAGAGCAATGACAAACGTGGAGGTTCTAGACTTCAACCAATAGTCAATACATAGTTTAGGGATTGTGTGCAATCTTGTCAACTGCATGATCTAGGATTTTCAGGGCCAAAGTACACATAGAGAAGAGGTCAGATTCTCGCTTGAATAGACTGAATTTTCTACTCTAATTCCTGGCAGTCACGTTCCAAAACATTTCAGTTACTCATATGCCCTCTTTAAAGTCAGATCATCGCCCACTCCTTGTAACACTACAACAAACCACACATTTACCTCAGAACCCTAGGCCATTCAAATTTCAGTCAGCTTGGTTGACGCAAGAATGCTTTGGACAAATTGTCAAAGATAATTGGAATCCTAATATGAATGATTTTAGTGGTGCGGTCAGAAATTTTTCAGAAAGATTACAACATTGGAACTCTAATACTTTTGGAAATATCTTTCATCAGAAAAAAGACTCATGACACGACTGAAAGGCATTCAAAAAACTGTAAAAGAAGAAGACTTGGATTCTCTACGAGAGCTAGAGGAATATCTTCGTTCTAAACTAGAACAAGTCCTTTGTCAAGAAGAACTTTATTGGCACCAATGCTTATGATGTCAGTGGTTAATCTAGGGAGACAGAAATACTGAGTATTATCATACTATTATAACTGCCAGACGACGGAAAGTGACAGTGGCTTCTTTAAAGGATGAAAATGGTTGCGTGGGATCGGACACAGTGAGTATCAAAAGCATAGCGAAGAATTTTCTTGAGAAACTCTATACAATAGAAATACATACACCTAAGAAAATTCCTCTCAATAGTTGTTTTCCTTCACTCTCTCACAAGGCTACAAATGATCTGACAAGTCCAATTAGTCCTGAAGATCAAGGCGGCATTCTTTGATATGGCACCGAAATTTGATGGCTTTACTGCATTATTCTATCAATCTCAATTGAACATCGTCGGGCCTTCATTCACACTCTTTATCCAGAGAATTTTTCGACATGAAGCTTAGGAAACTGAACTGAATCATACTATTATGGTTCTTATATCAAAGATTCCATCACCCACGTTGATCACTCAATTCAGGCCAATTGCTTTATGTTCAGTGATTACAAAGCTATTACCAAGGTTATTGTCAACCGGCTCAAACCTCACCTAGAAGATCTCGTAGCTCCAACTCAATGCAGTTTTGTTCCAGGACGCCTGATTACAGACAATATTATTATTGCCCAAGAAGTCATTCATACAATGAAAAGGAAATCTGGATAAAAAGGGATAATTGCTATTAAGGTGGATCTTGAAAAAAGCTTATAATAGGCTTTCTTGGGATTTTATCAAAGATACACTCCACGATACTATACTTCCTGACTCTTTGATAAATCTTATTATGAAGTGTCTTTCCTTGGTTTCTATGCAAGTGAATTGGAATGACAAACTCAGTGACGCATTTACTCCCACCAAAGGTATTCAACAGGGCGACCCCCTATTGTCGTATCTTTTCGTTATCTATATGGAACTACTAGGTCACTTAATTACTAGCTTAGTGACTCAAGGTAGATGGAAGCCTATTAAATTAAGTAGAAGAGGGCCTTCCATCTCTTAGTTGTTTTTTACGGATGATCTCATCCTATTCTCAGAAGCATCAATTGAACAGGTGTACATGATTAGGGACACTTTAAATACTTTTTGTGCAGCCTTTGGACAACGAGTCAATCAAGACAAATCTCGTTGCTTTTATTCCAGAAATATACATCACTCGGTGGCGCACTTGCTAAGCAGTGAATTGGGCTTTAAGCAGACGAACGATTTAGGACGCTATTTTGGAGTGCCCCTATTGCATGAGCGAGTTAGTAAAAGAACCTATCAACATATTCTTGATAAGGTTCAACAACGTCTCTTAGGATGGACAACCAATCTTTTGTCGTTCGCAGGTCGGATCACATTGACTCAATTAGTCATAGAGGCTTTTCCCATTTATAGAATGTAGACGGTCCGCTTGCCTCGTAATCTTTGTGATGATTTAGAGAAATTAATGCGACATTTTCTGTGAGGATCGACTAATGGAAAAAGGAGGATAAATCTGGTTAAATGGGACAAAGTTTGTCCACCTAAAGAGATGGGTGGTCTTGGCATCAGGAACATTCGAGAAACCAATGATGCCTTAACAGCGAAACTAAGGTGGTCGTTGGTTTCTAAGCCTAATGCGTTATGGGTGCAAATTCTCTCTGCTAAGTATAATTTTGATGCCAACAACATTCCTACTTCTCTTGATGCAATTGGTGGTTCAATGGTTTGGAAGAGTATCAAAGCTACTTGGCACCATGTCCTTCAGGGCATGAAATGGATGATCTGTGATGGCTTTAGGACTCGATTCTGGCTAGACTCTTAGGTTGAGGATCTGGGACCTCTTATTTTTCATACAACAACTCCTATTCCACAATCAACTATTGATCTCCGTATTCAACACTTTGTGGACATTGCAAGTAATTGAAAATGGGAAGCGTTCCAATCTTTACTCCCTTCTTCGATTTGCATATCCATTGCGGGTATTTTTCCTCCCAAGCCCTACTTAGGGCCAGTTAAGTTAATCTGGGTAATTTCGGACACGGGGCAGTTGACAACGACATCGATATATTCCATGATAATGGATCATGATGACATTTCGTCCGATGGACTATAGAGGGGCCCTCAACAAATTCGCTCGTTCCTTTGGCTCCTTACATATGATCGATTACTTTCTAATCAACAACAAGTTTGCAAAAAGTTATCTACTGATGTCACTTGCTATCATTGTCGTTCAGAAGAATTCTCGTTACATGTAATGCGTGACTGCACCAAAGCCTGCAACTTATGGAGTGTGTTCCCCCCACAAGTAGTCTCCTCTGATTTTTTTCACCCTGACAACTCATGAGTGGCTACTTAGAAATCTCCAAACACACCGGCTTGTAATGGGCTTGGATTGGTTAATTATCTTTGGTGTTGCGTATTGGTTTTTATGAACTTGGAGAAATAGGGCCCTTTCTATTAGCACCTTTCTTGGCCAACATCCCCAATGTATTATGTTTTGGAGTATGTCAATCGGATGTATAAGGCTTTGGTCTAGAAAGGTAGAGCAAGGCATTCGCCCTCAGAGTGAACAACTTATAAGCTGGTGCAAACCTCCTCCCGGTTGGATAAGATTAAATATGGATGAAGCGTGCAAAAAATCATCCTCTTCGGCCACAACAAGTAGTTTTCTTCGTGATAGTTCAGACGGTTGGCTTGGAGGCTTTGTGCAGAATATTGGATGGTGCTCCTCTCTCTCTGTTGAACTTTGGGGAGTCTTTTCCAGGCTCAAGCTTGCTTGAAACTTGGGTTATCGTCGAATTGAATTAGAAGTGAATTTGCTGGCGGTGATTAATATCCTGTCATCTCCAACTACATGCTCAGTATCTCTCAATCCTCTCGTCCTAGGTATCAATGAGTTGTTTACCCAGAACTAGGTAGTTCTATCTCGTTACATTTACAGGGAGGGCAACCGGTGTGTCGACTGGCTCACCAATTTTACAGATCATTTTGAGTTAGGGATCACTACTTTTAAAAATACACCTATAAGGTGCCTTTCAATCATTTTAGAGAATATGTCGAGGATTTGTTTCCCTCGAACTAGTCATGTAATTTGTCTCGTGTCTTCTTTCCATTTCATGCAATATATATATATTTTTTATTAAAATAAATAATTTAATAAGGAAAAATTTTATTTTTAATATAAATTTATTTTACTATATATTTTAATTTTAAAATTAATTTTGTTTCATATATATGTCTTTTAAGATGTTTTAAATTTAAAGGAGATTTATTAAATAATTATTAAATTTCAAAGTATTTTATTTTCAAAATATAAAATTAAAATCAATCATAAAATTAAAATAAATTAACTAATTAAATTATATTTATCATAATTTTTATTAGTAGTCAACATTGAAAAATCAAATAATATATTTTTAGTTCATGACAAATCAGTTTATAAAAAAAATGAAATAGAAAACAAAACTAGTTTGCATAAATTAATTATAAATATTATAAATTAAAAACTCAAATAAACAAATTTTTTACTGAATTTTACTTGTTTATGAAAATAAGTTTTAGGATTACCCCAAAATTATATTATTGACAAAAGGTGGATGGATAAAACAAAACAAAACATATGGCTAGAGTTCTGTTTTTTTTTTTTTTTTGAAGAGGAAAAAAAAAGATAGATGACAATCTCTTTGTGTGTATCTTTTCCCTTCTATCAGCTTTTGATATTTGAAAAGAAAGAAACAAAAAAAGGTGGCGTTCCTGATCCCAGCTGTTAGGCCAGTCATTAATGCAAAGATGTGATTCACATTGCCACACCGATGTCACAGTGACTATGAGATCATCAGCCCCACCAGTAAGCTTGCCTAACTTTCTACGTAAGCTGACCCTTTTTCCTCTTATCAAGGACGAAACAATCCTGGACCCATTTCATATCCTACTCTGTTCTTCTCATTAAGAAAGAGACCTAATTTTTTTTCTGTGAATTCTGTAACCAAAGTTCGAGAGAGTTTCTCACATGACATGGATGAACTCCACCGTCTCTTGTTCCCTACTAATTCTAATACCTACTCTTCACCTGCTTCCAAAATGTTAACCATAAATGGTTGCTCCTGCAATAAACATGAATTTGGCAGGAGTACATTATAACATTTACATGTGCCTGAATGTGCAATTCAGGCAAGGTAACGGAGTGTGTCATATCCCCAACGGAATCGACCAAGACTTCCGTGACAGTTGTGACAATGAGGGAAACATGGTACAGGAGACAGTTATAGGCACTAGCGAGTGGTACAGGGTCGCTACAATCCATGTAAGTACTGGAAATGGATCTGTGATTCGACGTCTGCCATGGATTTATAATTAGACATACAGTATCACTTGAGGGTAATGTATGGACAATCTGAAAAGACAAATATTAAGGTTTTTATCATTATGACTTGTTTGATGGTTCAGCTTAGGATGTCCTACAACTTTTTCAACTTTATGAAGGAATCGATTACTCCTGCATTTCTCTCATTGTATCCGAATAAAAGATAAAAGACAAAAGCACCTAATAATGCAAAGTGTCAATGTCAGAGTACTGTCTTTGATTACTATGATTATCACGTAATTATCTGATTCAATGAACAATTTTTTTGTTAGTTTCCATCCCAATTCATGATTGGTCTATCATACCTTATAATACCAAAAGCAACCTTCAACACCTCAATCTAATGCAAGAACCAGAAGCAGAACTTTCCTACTGTTTCATTAGCTTCATCTCTGCTGTTCAAAGTTATCCTTCCTAGCACCAGGAAGCTTGAAAATTGTCGTAACATCCTATAAAAGTTTACATGGTTGTGAAGGCAAGAGATAAAATGATCATAAAGTGAAAATTTAAGCTTAACTTGTGAAACTTAAACAAGAATCTGTGCTTAAATTAAGTGTTTTTTTTTTTTTTTTTTGCATACCTTGATGTTGCGTATGTAGTTTTCAGCAGGCCCTGATTGTTGAAACTTGAAGATCTTCTGCCCCCACCAGATTATGTCTTGACCTGAGCAAAAGAATCAATTCAGTGTATTATTGAAGCCACACATGACAGATTAACTGCATTCTGAGAAATGTGTTTAGAGGTTGCTGACAAATCAAGCTAATTTCGTTCTCCCGACATCTTGAAAGGGCCACTGTTCACTGCTCTGACTGGTGCTTTCAGTTGAGTCATCCTATCCAAAAATGTCTCTTTTGTGTTGGATCCCAGACAGAGATAGTGGGTGTTTGGTTGCTGATGAGCAAAAGTTAAGAGCTTCATTACAAGTGGATACAGCTATTCTGTCATGTTGTTGATGAATTTTACTTGCTTTTTGTTCTGATTCATTTGCCTTTCTATCAATATCAAGGTTCTGAACTTGACTCTGGTAGCGTCAGGTTTGACTCGTGCGGCCTTGCACTATAGATTCTATACAATTAGAAATTCCTAGAACCTGATACTGGTGTTTAGCCTTTGCTCATTAGAAGCTAAACTAAATTTGCTTTTCCATATCCGAAAACTAAAGTTTACTTGCAGGTCTCTGAAGGATTATCAACTCCGTGGTCAGCCAACTTTCTACTCCTCATAAATTTATATCAGCATGAGATTTTAAACGCAGTCCAATCAAGAGAAACACGGGAACCAGTTCCTTCAATGTGTGTGTACAAATTGCGGTTTGGCATATATATTTGATTTATTATCTTGTTTTGTAATGATTTCCGAGCTTCTGCAACCATGTCCGGTCCTATGTTATCAGATAAACTCTGAGCATGGATTAGTACCAATAACAGAAGAGAAGATTAGTAATAACTCCAAAAACTTAAGCCGGTTCTTTCAAGTCATGGCTTCAAAATTCAGAATACGAAAATGAACTTTGAGTTCTCTTCTGATGTATCAGGACTTTATTCGATGTCCAACTTAATGAGAAATTAACATTTTGCCTTGCTCGGGTACATAACTCAGTGAAACTTCTCCTCGGTGAATACATATTATTGTCTGTTGTCTGAATGATTAGAATGCAGTTGAGACATGAAATGAATAAATACTTACACTCCTTGACAAGTTCAGTTTTTTGAAGGTTTTCCAATCTGGAAAACGAACCAAAATCATTGGCCAAACATTGTTGGCTGTACTGTTAATTGATCTTCATAACTCATCATCATACATACGCAGCAGGAAACAGATATTCATGAGCACTCCAAACTTTTCATGCCACTATATATGTAAACTTGTCTTTTTTATTTTTTTTTTCAATCTTATCATCATGATCCCTTTCGTTTGGTTGAAGGAATCGAATAACCCCAAAATTTATACTGCAAACTCATCAAACAACTTGGCACTAGAATATTGTAACCCCAACTGCCTAGTAAAGGGCATCATCAAATATTAATCGTCGCCATCATCCATATCTACGGTTTGAACCTTTGCCTGCAAGATTGGCAAGTGATCTCCATGCAAGTAGAATCTATCTGTCTTGTCGCTGTCTCCTTCAATCTCTCTGCTTTCTCCGCTTCCTCTCTAGCTCTTTGCCACATATTCCTCGCTCTCGCAAACTCAGACTGCGCCATTTCCATCTCTCTCCTTGTCAGCTCTCTCACTCTCTCAGCATAAGCTTTTTCTATGGCTGCCAATCGAATTTGCTCCGCTGCCTGCCATTTCAACGCCTCGACGGAGCTCGTATCCTGCTTCATATCACTTAACCCACAAACGGGACCTGATAAGACGCAGTTAGATGGTGACTGGATTGGCTTGAGACTGATAGATAACTGCAGGTCTACAGATGGTGTGTCTCCGTATTGTTCAGCCATCATCGACCGACACCAGAAAGAAGAATCCGGTGGAAGAGACGGCATATGTGAAGATGAT
Organism: Erythroxylum plowmanianum; assembly: GCA_025531925.1. Classification (NCBI taxonomy): domain Eukaryota; kingdom Viridiplantae; phylum Streptophyta; class Magnoliopsida; order Malpighiales; family Erythroxylaceae; genus Erythroxylum; species Erythroxylum plowmanianum. The sequence goes on along the minus strand of JANVCQ010000006.1, from coordinate 37,770,877 downwards.
GAAGAAGGGGAAGAAGACGTTAAGTGATACTGAGAAGGAAGTAACTGTAACTCCTTGTGGTCTTCCTCTTCCATTAGAGAGAAAACTGGAAGGTTTTTAAAATCAAGACTCTCAATGGAGCTAAGGTGGTGACAGCGAGTGAGTGCTACGTATATATAAAGCTCGAATAAGACCAAATTACAATAAAACCCAACCTCGCCATGCAAAATGACATAACCACCTTAAACACATCGAAATAACTTCGACTCCCGTTTGCTCTGGTTTCGATTTAAAGGTAAATATGAGGAATAAGGTAAGGGTGTTTTAGTCAAACAATGGAGTGGTTGGAGAGAATCCCGTTGTAGAAAGAGCCAAAAGGAAGGAATGAGATAACGGACTGTGTTATTGGGGTGTAAGTAGAGCTTTTCTGTGTTGTATTGAAGCGTCGGAGTCTCTTTTCACTTCTATGTGAACAGTTTTATGCTTTTGAGTATTTTGATATATAATTTAAAAAAGATGGATAAGTGTTAAAAATACTACCAAATTAAAATTTTATGTTCCATTATAAGTCGTATGAATCCATATATTAAAATTTCCTTAGCAAACATATTATTGTGTAATATCATTCATATTTTAACACATATGATTGTTTTATATTTTATGAAATTCAAACTCAATTAAAATCTTGTTAACATCGTATTTTTTATAAAAATATAATATTAATTATACCAAGTCAAATTACCATAAAAAGAGAAATTAGCACTAATAGACTATTAATCTTTCATTAAAAAATTAATTAAGAGCCTTTAAGAGTTTTGGATTCTGTTGTCCTCTTGACTTAAATATTTGCATAATATTAGGCATATTCTAACTCTCTTTTATTTTGAAAGTTTATGTTTACAAAATAAATGTTGATATTATCAAATAACCCCACAATTTGGGTTTTTCTTACATTATTATTCTTTTTAGTGTTTTAAAAACTGGACCAAAAATTAAACTGGTAAAACAAGAAGTTTAAAATTTAAAAAGTTCAACCGATATTAGGTTATTATAAAATTAACTAAATATTAAATAAAAATTAAAAGATTGAAATAATAATTGAAAGAGATTGATTTTTACTCATAAAAGAATTTGAAGTTTAATTAAAAAAATTGTTAAATAAAAATTAATTAGTTTATTAAAACTTATTAATTTACAAAAATAGACTGATCGATTTTTAACAACAAGAATTATTATAATAAACTGAATCAAAAATTGAAATGTGATTTAAAAGTTTAGCTATTTCAAGATTTTTACGATTGAATTGTTCAAATCAATTGAGTTTTTTAATCATTTATTCTTTTATTCCATATGTTTGGTTTATAAAAAAAATAATCAAATTTTTTATAGTACAATTTTCATATTTTATAAATTTTGAAATTAGATAAAAATTTAGATTTTTGATACAATTTTCATATCAAATTACTTACTCGCAACCTCATCATGAGACCAAAATTTTTTTAATCTATTCTTTTTCTTATAAATGAGTGTATATATAAAAGTGGGGGAGGGGTTGTAATAATTATAATCACACGTGCCTCTAGTGTAAAAGGAATGAGGTACGGTGGTTAAATTAGAGAAAAGGAATGGACTTTTTATGTGGTCTTAGAATAGAAATTGAGATTTGCTGTATGTAACGTATTTAGCTTTATAAGTGGTAGGGCTGAGCAAGCCCACGCTCTGGGCAGGATTGGCACGTGGGATGCCCAGTCTACTGTGGCTTACCATCATTGTGCGTACTACTCACCCTCTTCTGACTCTCTCTTCCCCCACGAATCCCTATTACCATATCTCCGCGCATATCTCCTCACATACTTTTGTTTTTCAATTCATTGCCCACAATTCCCTTTTCAACAAAAGGCCATGCTTGCCTCCACCTTGCTTTTGAGTTTCATATTCCCAAGTATCTTAAAACGAGCTTAAAGAGTTCGGTTTATGTGATTAGTGTTCTAAAAAGAGCTTAGTAGTTAAATAGGAATGAGTATAATGAGCGATATAGGGTGATGAGGATTCTGTCTACACAAGGACTTTATGCATGTGCAGAGGTTGATTTCGTTTGGTTACAGTGGACAAGTTGCATGCACAAAAGTTTGTTGTTTGAGACAGGGAAAAGGGAAACCCATTTGTTTATATGGTAACTTTTAGTTATCCTTATTTTTTTGTTCTTATCATTGTATGGCTTAGTTTGCATGTAGTTGTTGAGAAGTTCTTTTTACTATTTTTTTTATCTTGTTAAGAGTAAACAGTACTGATGAATATTATAAAAATCAGACAAGAAATCAACTCAATAAATCAAGAGATTTAAAACTTAAAAGGTTCAATCAATAATAGATCGCTATAAAATTGGTTAAATATAGGATAAAATTTAAAATATTGAAATATAATTACAAAATTGTTTTTATTCATTGCAAAGTTTGAAATTTAATAACTATTAAATAAAAATTAATTGATAAAAACTATTTTTCATCTTGATAACAAGAAAGAGTAATGACGAATATTTTAAATATCGGACAAGACATTAAATCAGTAATTCGAAATATTTAAAGTTTACAAAGTTTAACCAGTATTAGAGTGTCATAAAGCTAGTTAAAGATTAGATAAAATTAAAAATAATAAAACATAATTAAAAAATTATTTTTACGCGTTGCAAAGTTTAAGCTTAATTTAAAAATTATTAAATAAAAATAAATTAATTTATGAAACTATAAATTAATGAATAAATTGTTCAAATGATTGACTCTTGTAAGGATGGACGTTTCTTTAGCTTGCAACCTATAACAGTATGGGGAGAGTAGGATTTGACCTCTTGCCCTTTCGGACCAGAACCTTCATATGCCGGATTAGGCTAAGAGTCTGTTTGGTTCAACTTTTGGAGATTCCAAAAATACTTTTTTACTACAAAAATTATTTTTAAAAAAATTAAATGTTTGACTGTAAAATTCAACTACACTTTTTTCATAGAAATGACTTTTTCAGAAGCTAAAATACAACTTTTTGAAAAGCTCAAATTTAGAATTTTTTAAAAAAGTATTTTTTCAGGTAGATTTTTTAGATCAATTAATGAGCCTATTTTTAGTCCCTTTTACCTTTATGCTTTACACATAATTCTCATAATACCCACAAACACATCTTTATGTTTATTTTGAGATTTATATAATATTATTTAACTTTTATATATATTTTAATATTTATTTTTAATATTAATTTCACTTATATTATAATCAATATAAAAGATTTGGTTAAATATATTTTTATTTATGTTTTATATGGTTTAAAAATATATAATAATTAATATATTGTACTTTGCATATTGTTTAATATATTTTAAATAATATTTATATGCATAAATAATTTTTATTACAAAATAAAATATAGTTAAAATTTAAAGTACTTTTTATTTTAATGTTGTCAAACAGTCTATTGTATAAAATTTTTTCAGAAAGCTTTTTTAAATGATAATCAAATAGTCAATTAGCTTTTTAAAAAAACTCTTTTTTAAAAAATTCTATTGACTAAAACTCTACTAACAAAAGTTTTATTTATATAAACTCGTTCTAGCATATACTAACCCGGCCATCTCGACTTAGACCGAAGTTGATTGTTTACATTACTCAATATCAGATAAACACACGTGTGCTCTCAGTCGTGGTAACAGTTAGCTTTAAGTTATTGTGAGAGTTCAATAACCCAACAAAACATAGAGTCTGGATGATAAAGTGAAATATAACGTGGGTGAAAATTCTTAAAAAATATTAGGTCACAACCTTTGAAGCATTTGTTTAGCAACCCAATTGGATGGTGTTGGGCGTCGGTCACTAGAAGCAATGATTCACATATCATGGACTACAACTAAGCACCTTGGCAGTGTCGGTCCTCTTATCTTACAGGCAAACGCAATAGGCCAGAAGCTGCCTTTCCTTCTTTAAAGTAGCAAATTCGAGCACTACTGCAGTACTACTTCTACACTCATGACTCGTCACCTAAACACCAATCTTCATTAGATTAGACCATTGCTTTTCGTTGTGTTAATAATGAGATCATAAAAGTGGTTTGTACGGTCACTCAAACGACTAGCCACCGCCACCACCTCCGTCAGCGCAATAATCGCATGGGACTGCTCAGTGGAGAAGCCCACGGGTGGTCCTGGTCCCACTTGTACTTGGTTTCCAATGACCTGGAAGCCTATTATGATTAGGTCCATTACTTTGACCCATTTGATGACAAGCCAACTGGGAAGTTTGGTCCAACTCTCTGTTCGCTCTTTCACCATCTTCCAACCAACGCAGATTAGTTTTCCCGCCAACTGTGCTCCATGCACTCTCGAGACCGCGTCCTCCTCTCCACAAGTGCCGGTTTCCCGGTATGAACTTGTTTTGGTTAGGATAAGTCGTATTCTTAGTAAGTGTGATTATTGAAAGCTAAGTACAGACTTTCGTTTTTTGTTTGGCTTTTCTCCATCAACTAAACAATCTCGAACACACTTGGATCGTGGTTATCTTCATGGTTGTTGTGAAGTTTTATGTATTTCATTCCTTTTCTGGTTTATTTGTTTAGGTACAGACTATAATGGGCTTCCATGAAGTTGTGCAGATGACCAGCTTTCCTGGGTAAAAGCTTGTGTGCTGTAATTGTATGCTTTCGCTGCCCTTATTCTGTTTTCTGCTGTCTGGTTATGTACTAAACTTCATTTCAGTCTCTGGAAATACAAGCATTTCCATGTCAGTATTTGCTGCTTAAGTCCCTATAGACGGGATTAAATGTCGTCTCCATTCAAAATATCTTATGTCTTATTTCGCAGTCAATTCCTACAGTAGCTAAGTTTAACTACAGTCGTTATGGATGAATAGACATTGAAAAAGACTACAGATAATGTTTTAAACTCTCACACAGTCACACTATCTTCATCGTCTAGCTTAATTTGTGAAGTTTAAATCTCTAATACTTTTGGTAAGTCAAATAAATCTGTTGATAGGAAAATAAAGACATAGACTTGAAAATATCAGTTGTCATGCTGAAGTCAAAGCGGAAGATAACATCAAATCAAAATGCCAACACATGAATGACTTTATTTGCACGAGACCTTTTACTTCTTAAGGTCTCTATGGTTTGGTAAAGTTATGAGAAATTTGAGAGATTTTATGTTCATGATTTTTTTATTTATATATATTTTAAAGATGTTCCCTTGCAATGAGCGTGCGAACATAATTATTGAGGTCTGATGATGAGCTTCACCTTGGAGGAAACCTTTTCATCCATGCGATGTATCTATCCTTCTTGATCATGCGTCCATTTCCCATGTCTTCTCTTTTTCCAGGAAGATGAATAGAAACTTCCAAGCTACTGTGCACTGGTCATTGCCGGGGAGAGGACGGAGGACCACTACCTTGATAGCTTCTCTACAGGTTAGGAAGGACCACTGTAATGGAAAACACGTTAGGTAGTTTCTGTAGATGACTCATAATTCTGATTCTTTGTCTAGTCCTTATGATTGTTGCACTTTGGCCAGTACATTGATTCCTGGGTGATTACTGACAACACGATAATGTCAGAGTTGCCTTTATATTACATGATTTGACGTCTAAATGGACCTTTTGCTATTCCAATTAGGTGTGTGTGTGTGCCTTAAGTTATTTACTTTGTGGGGAAAGCCCTTAAACGTGTCCTACACCGTCTTACAAGGTGCTGTCAATGGCCAGCGTCAAAGTAATCTCCGTTAGTCCATTTAACAAGTATACGTTAGATTTTGTCATTTATTTTAAATTAATTGATTAAATTAAATTAATTTTATTTTAATTAACAAGTATATATTCAAAATACTAATTAATTGATTAAATTAATTTTTTCTATTTATTTTATTTTAATTTATTAGTCAATTTTGTCATTTATTTTGTCACTATTATCTTGTCACATATGCATGTGGGCCAATTGGAAACAGCCTCTCTACAATGTAGGAATAAGGCTGCGTACTATCAGGCTCCTCTAGACCCTGCTTCATTGCGGAATTTCGGGATATGATGATGATGATGATGACAACATTAGAATAATAAATAATCTCAATGCAAAAGAAATCAAAATATCTCCTACTATTTTTTTTTCCTTGAAAAGTCTCTTTTTTTTTAATTTTCTAAGCTCTTAATTTTCAATTCAATGGTGTATATTTTCGGAAGAAAAAAGAAACTTAAGAAACTCAAAATTTTGCTAGGAAAACATATATCAACGGGTTCTTATTAAACTAGTTATCAATTACCACAAAAACAAGACATTCATACCCATTAATTACGGAATGTTACACCAATTAATACCAAAATATGAAAAATTCTTATATTCTCTCACTTGGTCCATACATTTAACTTGGTATCAAATCCTAATTTGATCTAAATATACTATATAAATCATTGTAATAGCTTTTCTAATAGTTGAGTATTATTTTCCATGTATTACAATATATTATATTTTGTATTAACTCAAATGTGGTAATATTATTTAATGAATCAACCTTGTGTTTATTTTAGGTCCAAAATAATCAATTTTTTCTAAAATTCAATAATATGAACCATAATATGGGAAAATATTATAAGAGTTTCATAAAAACAACATTATCCATACGTTGAAAAATATATAATGAAACTCAATCTCATTATAACAATATGATCCTTGAGCTTCATTAGTGGCATGCCTTTTGTTAAAGGATCAACTATCATCAATGTAGCATTAATGTGTTCAATTCCCACTTTCTTTTCCTCAACACATTCCCTTATAGATAAAAACTTAATATCAATGTATTTACTTTGACTATCACTCTTATTGTTTTTAGCTAGAAAATAGCAGCTGAATTATCACATATATTCTTAACGATTTAGAAATGGAATCCACGGATCCAAGACCATATATGAAACTCCTTAGCTATACACCATGTGATGTAGCTTCAAAACAAGAAACAAACTCAGCCTTTTCGGTGGAAGTAGCAGTCAAACATTGCTTGACACTCCTCTAAGATATGACTCCATGGGCAAACATAAAGATATAACTTGATATTGATTTTCGTGAATCAACACATCCAATAAAATCTGAATCTAAGTACCTTATTACCTCCAGGTTGTTAGTTCGTTTGACATAAACATGTAATCTTTAGTCCCTTGAAGGTACCCTAATACTTTCTTTGCATCTCTTTAGTGATCTAATCCTAGGTCACTCTGATATTTGCCTAACGTTCCAACAACAAAGGCAATGTCAGAACTTTTATGAACTTGAGTATACATCAGGCTTCCGATTGCAAAAGCATATGAAATGTTTTTTATGTGACGCCTTTCAAAATGATTTTTTAGGCATTGGTCCAAATTTAACCTATTATCTTTCAAAATGGGAGCTACACTTGGTGAACAATCTTTCATCTGAAATCTCTCTAAAACTTTATTGATATAGGTTTCTTGTGACAAACCCAAAATATCCCAGAATCTATCTTGATTGATCTCAATGTTAGTGACATAAGACGTATCACCCATATCTTTCATTTCAAAATTATTAGAGAGAATTATTTCAAGTCATATAACAAACCCCTATCATTGGTTGCAAGTAATATTTAATCCACATATAATACAATAAAACAAATTTTACCGCACTGACCTTGTGGTATATACATTGATCCATAATAGTTTCTGCAAAACTAAAAGATGAGATAATATCCTGGAATTTCAAATACCACTGACGAGATGTTTGTTTTAATCCGTATATGGATCTTTTAATCTTGAAAACTAAATGCTCACCATTATTAGAGGATAATCTTTCTGGTTGTTTTATGTAAATATCTTCCTCTAGGTCACTATTTAAGATAGTGGTTTTCACATCCATTTGATGCAATTCTATGTCAAAAGGAGCAACCAATGCCAAAATTATACGAAATGAATCTTTTCTATACAAGGAAAAATTGTATCTGTGTAATCAATTCCTTCTTTTTGAGTGAATTCTTTAGTAATGAGTCTTGCCTTGTATCTCTCCATGTTGCCTACTGAGTCTTTCTTTGTTTTAAATACCCATTTGTAGCTTATGGGTTTTTCTCCTTTAAGCAATTCAACAAGATCCCAAAATTTCTTGTTCTTCATAGAATTGATTTCTTTCTTCATGACATTGTACCATATATTTGATTCTTTGCAATTCACGACTTGTGAAAAGGTTTTAAGTTCATCCTCAACATCTATATTATTGTTAGATTCCTATAGATATACAACATAATCACTAGTAATAGCTTATTTCATTGTTCTAGTAGATATCTTTAATGTTGCACCAACACCCTCTTGTAACGTTTGTTGTTCAACTAGTTGCTAAACGCTTTTAAGAAATTCCTGAATAACTGGATCACCTAAATTATCAACAACTTGTGGAATTTTTTTATTGTCATTTATGTTGAATGTAGGTTGTTAAATTTCAACAATTAGTTGTACAACGCCTATTTAAACCTGAGGAGCATTTTGAATGACAATCACCTTATTATTTGAGATGAAAGGCTGAGTATTCATATGGTCATTATCAGAAACTATCTCTTGAAATTAATCCCTTCCTCAAATTATGTCATTCTCAAAAAATTTCACATTTTTTGATTTCACAATTCTAGTGTGATGTGATGGACAATAAAACCTATATCCTTTAAATCTTTCGACATATCCAATGAAATACCTACTTATGGTCCTCAGGTCCAATTTTTTCTCTTATGGATTATAAATTCTTATTTCAGATGGACTTACCCAAACATGTCTATGTCGCAAACCCAGTTTCCAACCTTTAAATAACTCATGGTGTCTTTAGAATATCCTAGGTTAGTATCCGGTTTAATATAAGAACTATCATTTTAAAAGCTTTAGTCCATAAGGACTTAGGAAGTTTGGAGTTACTCAACATGCTCCATACCATGTCCAATAATGTTTGGATTCTTCTTTCTGCCACATCATTATGATCCGAAGATCCATATATAGTGTATTAAACTACTATCTCATTTTATTGAAGATACCTCACAAATGGATCAGGTGCTTGTGCACCTTTAATATATCTACCATAATATTCTCCTCCTTTATCATGTCTCACGATGTTAATTTGCTTACCGCATTGTTTCTCTACTTTATTCTTATTATGAAGCAAATAGAGATACATATATTATGAGTACTAATTTATAAATGAGATGAAGTATTTCTGACCATACAAGCCTATATCTGGACTACAAATATCCGCATGTAAGAATCTCTAATATGTCTAAACTTCTCTTGGCACCTTTCTTTGATTTGTTGGTTTGCTTTCCCTTTATGAAGTCTTTACAAGTTTCAAAATTAGTAAAATCAAAAGTACTAAGTACTCCTTCGTTCACCATTCTTTTAATCCTTTCAATGTAGATATGTCCTAATCTTCAGTGCCACAATATAGAGAAAATTTCATTCATAACACAACGTTTTGTTCCAGCATGAACATGTGTTGCATTGTAACTTGTATTATCATGTAAATTAAAATGGAAAAGACCATCAAATAATGTGCCATTCCTAAAAAATTTAGATTTATAATTTAACTTATAAGATTTATCTAAAAAATGAAAGGAATATCCAAATGGTATAAATCTTGAAACTGAAATCAATTTCCTAGAGAATTTGCGAATGTAAAATGTCTTTTCTAATTTTAAAATAAAACCAGTGCATAAAATTAAATTGCAATCCCCAACAGCCTCCACAATTGAACGTATCTTGTTTTCAGATAAGATATACTGCTCACTTCCCACTGGCTTCCTTGAGTTTTGCAAATCCTGCAACTCATTTGTAATATATATTGTATAACTAGAATTAGTCCACTATGTATCATGACAAACTTCAGCTATCTTAGATTCAAAGCAAACTAGTGAGATTAGATTACCTTTCTTTCCAAACCATTTCTTAAGTTTGATACAATCCTTCTTCATGTTTCTTTTTTTCTTGTAAAAGAAGCACTTGTATTCCTTCTTAATGTCAGCTTGTGCAGGTATTTTACCTTTTCCCCTTATATTAGCTTAATTTTTCTTCTTTCCTTGGACAACGAGATGTGCACTCAACGAACTTTGTTTCTGTTCCATGGACAATCTCCCTTCTTATTGAACACATATGATCATTAATTCATTTATTGACCACTTATTCTTATGTGTATTATAAGAGAATTTAAAGGGTTTGTATGGTAATCAGACATATCAACCTTGAGTTTTTTTAACCGAGTTGCAATGTCCCTCATCTTTATGATGTGCTTACACATACCTCAGACACTGGTGAGCCTCGTAGGTGAAAACTTCAAAATTAAGGTGCTTGCAAGTGCTTTGTCTGAAGTTTTGAATTACTCATCAATAGTCTTTATTAGAACACAAACATTGTCATGTTGTTCTATATAACCATGAATCCCTACAAAAATGTTGGTTTTTATGAACATCACACATAAAAGATTGGATAAATATATAATTTTATATAATTATGGATGTTGTGGCTAAGCCCTAATAATTAATTATTAAAACATTTTTTCTAAAATTCTATTCACAGTGCAAAATATAGACATGGTGATAATCTACTTTATGTTGAACGTTTATACAAATATAATTTCAATGCATAATAGATAAGAATATCATGTTCAGTTTAGTTAGCAGAAGCTCACCATGCACCCCATGTGGGTGCGGGTTTAAGCCTTTGCATCTACATTAGAATTTTGTTTTTAATCAATGACAACACGTTGTAATGCTAATCAAAATAAAATAACTAGACCTACTATTATAGTAATGGTGAGTCTAGGTTGATCCCATAGAGAATGTGTATAAAGTTGTTGAAATGATATTAATCGGTGTTTAGATTTACCGCTGGGGAGGGGGTGGGTTTGGATTTTGAAATAAGAGAATAAAGTAAAACTAAACTATTGAAAAAAATTAAAGAAAACATGCGAAAAAAGATAAAAGTGGAGAATTCGGTAGGAACTCAATTTTTTGGTTCAATCTTGGCCTACACCCTAATTAAACATATTTCATTGATTTGTTATTTTCTAACCTCTCTTAAAAACTATTAATCGTGAGTTAATAATTAACTCGAGTTTTCCCTTAAGTTTTGTTTAATCAAGATACGATTATTAATTAAACCTAATCACCAAATAACCTAGGATACGATCTCTATATTTAATTATGCAGTAGCATTACGAATTAGGAACATCGATTAATCAAAGCAACAACCACATACAATGCATCATTTAACCTAAGTCATGTTATCACTAATGATTATGAATCATTAGTCGCTACATATGAATTTTAACATAACAATTACGAATTACATCAAAATTCTAACAATGAGTTTGCAAATAAACGATTCAATGAATGCATTAAAATCATCTTTTCACAATACCCAATAAGCTCATACATAAATAACCCAACAATAACGAAAATATGATTATCCATACACAAAACCCAAATCAATTAATATAGGATACCACAATCAATTTCTAATGAGAGAAAAGAAAAAACAAAAATAGTGAAATATACTTAATATGGGTTGTTGGCGTTGATGTCATCTCCAAGAAAATGCTTCAGCCCTATTAAAATACCCTAACTAAAGCCCCCTAGTAGTGCCTCCCTCTTTCTGTGCTCACTGTTCTATCTTGCAAGCTCTTGGTACTGTTCTTGATGTGATAAATTAATTCTTGGTCCAAGCTATTATTCATGCCCCTTCTTTAAAAACCTATGCTCCTCCTTTTAGCATAAATGATAGCGTTTGCGTGAAATGCAAATGCTGAAATGCAGACATGGTTTGCATTATGTAGGACATATGCATTCGTTTGTGTTTTATCTCCTTGTTACTCCTCCTACACTGCGTTTTGGTGTGCTTCCCATCTGTTGAGCTGCTGGTTATGCGTCTGCATTTCATTCCCTTAGCTGTGTTATTTTCTTCTAGCGTGGAATGCTCCTTTATGTTGCCCTACCAATTAATCTAAATGTTTTCCATTAAATTTGAACTCACATTTTTGCATAGGACATACATAGCCGTGACCAACTGTAAATCTTCTTTGTATTATTTTTCTTCTTTTCTTTTAATTTTCTCCTTCTTGCTCCATAAAGACAAGTGAAAATAAATCTTCAAAAAATGACCCAAATATTGTGCTTTCGACTAACTTTAACTTCTTTGTTTCTGAATTATGCCTAAAATCACATATAAGTTAAAGTGAGTATCTTAAGCAATTTGATGTCATTAATCACTAAGTGTTAAAAAATAATTAAATAATCAATTAAACACATTAATTTCTCTCACACTTATCTTTTGACCGCCCTCGGGCAAAACATTAAAATTAAGGTTAAAAACCCAAAAACGTTTCCTCAATTCCCATATGTTCCAAGAATACATAATCATAAACAAAGATGAATGACTTTCAAAAATTATAATAAGAAGTCAACATTCCAAGCTTTTACTTATGATCAATCAACATTCATCATCTTTAAAAACTGAGCAATTTAATGGTAGACTCGAAAAATGTGTTTAACTAAAATATATCTATAGGCATTCTCACACCATTCATGATCTTGTCATTCCATAACTTTGTATATCATTTCATTTCTCTACCATTAATGTTCACATGCCAAATCATGAATCAAAGAAACTTTTAAGGTTATAAGGTGGGCAAAGGTGAGGTGAGAGGTATTTGGGTCAAGTAGCATGAAAATCATTAAAGCTTGTGAGACAAATGCAACACTCAATATGACATCAAGTGTACAAGTTCACATTCATACATAACTGGGTACCGTCAGCTATGATGAATGCAATACTTATATTTCACAACTCATTTAAGCTCTCTTACACAAACCACATGAAGCATATATCAATATAAAGGAATCACTCATATAATTTATGCCAACAAATACATTGAAACCACAAGAATGAGCCTTCCAAGCCAACATCCACCTCATATTCAACATCCTCAAATAACAGATTCATTACAACTCTAAGAAAATTCATTAATTATGAATAACTTTGCAAACTCATATGCGTTTCCTCCTTGATAAATTTATTTAAATAAATTTTTTCATTTTCTTTTCTTTTCTTTTCTTGTTCTTTTCTCTCTCTTTTTTTTAACATTAAAAGAAACTACATTAACATGGGAATTTTAATGAGAAGACATAACAAAACATCCCAACATTAACCAACCCACACATACCCCTACACTTACACTTTTGTACATCCACAAACTCACCACTCATAAATGCTCCACCAGCTTTATGACTTGGGTAAGACATTTGGTTAAGTTTAAAAGCATTAAATGTGATTTATATAAAAGAAAAATATCAATGGGACTTATCAAAAAGGAAAATCATAAAATGGGTAGGCTATTGGGCTAATGTAGTTTGGAAAAACAAAGATTTCCTAATCATATCCATGTTAATGCATGTGATAAAAATGTGGCCCCAAATATAAATTCAAGGAAAAATCAGGATGTACATGCTATAAAGGTCACATATTAGCAAAAGTCAATGAGACTGATATGAATGTGTCAGTCAAATAAAGCTCAAAATCTCACCGACTTTGTCTGTCACTAGTCACTACTCTTCTAAAGATAATGCACATAGATCAATCATAAGAGTAAAAGTATATGCTAAAATTGCTACGAAATTCTCTAGCCAATTCACACTCTAATCATGACTATATAATCCTAGAAGCAATAGAAAATGAGAAATTGTTTGTTTTGTTTGTTTTATTCTTTCTCTCATTTTGATTGAAACCTTAAAATAATCAAGAAACAAACTAACAAAGAACACATATGCATAAAAAAAGAAATGCAAAAATGTAGAAAAAAAAAGAAATCTACTTCCTTTGGGTTGCCTCCCAAGAAGCACTTTGGTTTAGGGCCGTTGGCTCGACTTCATACTTTCCTCACGTGACAAAATTATGATCTTCTAGTACTACAGTTAGTGCCACTTCCTTGCGAGGTTGTTTTGGATAGGGCTATAGGTGATCATCATCCCCATTTAGCATCTTCCTTATCCTCATATTCTCAATCTTGACTGGCTCATACACTCCAGAAAGATCTCAAATGTCTCTTTGCCTTTTTCTTCCTGATTTAGTTCCTCTAATCAGCTATGTAAAGGTGAAGAGTCATTCTCAATAATAAAATGAAACTAACTACTTACCTCCAAGCTAAAAGATATGTCTTTTTCTTCTTCGAGATCCTCCTCTGCTTCTTCTACACAAACATCTCCTTGAGTAATGCTCTCAAAATTCTCAAGCTCCTTATCACTCTGTAACATTTCCGCACTAGTGTCCATTGGGTATATCTCGGGTTGATATGGCTGCTCTCTTCCATTTTTGATTTTAGGTAGTCGATCCTCGCTGCCATCTCACCCATTTGGCTTGTCATGTTATGGTTTTTAGATGTTATATGCCTCATTTCCTGCTGGAATTGTTGCAATTGATGTTGTAGGCTTTGTTGAAATCGGAGATTGTTAGCAATCATAACATTTATCAATTCTTCTAGAGATGTACCTAAGTTTTGATAAGAAGCTTCTGGTCTACATAGGAATTGTTGTGTGTCCTACAAACTATCATAGAAGTAATTCTGATGGTTATCCAATCCATAACCAAAGTTAGGATGATCAGTGCATCCTTGGTTATAGGATTGAGAATAAGAGTTAAAGAAAAAATTACTTCCATCTATGATTTTTTTAAATCATAAACACGAATCAAAATAAAGAAAGGATCACTAAATAACTGAAAAGAAACCAATTATGAACAAATATACACAAAACGCCAATTAAATCACAAATAAAAACTAAAGCACCACACTCTCCGGCAATGATGCTAAAATTGACATCCTGTTGTAACGCTAGTCAAAATAAAATAACTAGACCTACTCCTATAGTAATGGTGAGTCTAAGTCGATCCCACAGAGAGTGTGTTTAGGTTTGTTAAGGAGGGGGAAGGGTTAGGATTTTGAAATAAGAAATAAAATAAAACTAACATAATGAAAACAAATTAAAGAAAACATGTGAAAAATGATAAAAGTGGCAAATTCAGTAGGGACTAGATTCTTTGGTTCAATCTCGGCCTATATCTTAATTAAACATATTTCATTGATTTGTTGTTTCTAACCTCTCCTAGTAACTATTAATCGTGGGTTAATAATTAACCCGAGTTTCCTTTAGGTTTTATTTAATCAAGATACGATCATTAATTAAACCTAACCATCGAATAATCTAGGATACGATCTCTAATTAAGAAGTAGCATTACGAATTAAGAAAACCGATTAATCAAGGCAACAACCACATACAATGCGTCATTTAAACTAGGTCATGTTATTCCTAATGATTACCAATCACTAATCGCTACACATGAATTTCAACATAACAATTACAGATTATATCGAAATTCTAGTAATAGGTTTACAAATAAATGATTCAAAGAACACATTAAAATCATCTTTTACAATACCCAATAGGTTCATATACAAATAACTGAACAATAATGAAAATCTGATTATCCATACACAAAACCTAAACCAATTAACATATGATAACACAATCAATTTCTAATGAGAGAAAGAAACAACAAAAATAGTGAAATACACTTAATCTAGGTTGTCGGGGTCGATGACACCCCCGAACCGGCGTCGTAACATCTAACCCTTCTTGGGTATCTCCTAAGAAAATGCTTAAGCCCCATTGAAATACCCTAATCGAAGCCCCCTAGTAGTGCCTCCCTTTTTCTGCGCTTACTGTTCTCTCTTGCAAGCTCTTGGTATTGTTCTTGATGTGACAAATTAATTGTTGGTCCAAGCTACTATTCACACCCCTTCTTTAAAAACCTATGCTCCTCTTTTTAAAAACCATGAGATAAAACACAAACACTGAAATGCAAAAGTGGTCTGCGTTACGCAGGACGTTTGCCTTTTATCTCCTGATTGCTCCTCTTGTACTGCATTTTGGTGTGCTTTTCATCTGTTGAGCTACTAGTTATGTGTTTGCGTTTCATTCCTTAGTTATGTCATTTTATTCTGGCATGGACTGCTCCTTCATATTACTCTACCAATTAATCCAAATGCTTTCCATTAAATTTGAACTCACATTCTTGCATGGGACATGCATAGTCGTGTCCAACTTTAATTCTTCTTTTTATTTTTTTCTTCTTGTCTTTTAATTTTCTCCTTCTTGTTCCATCAGGACAAGTGAAAATAAATCTTCGAAAACATGACCCAAATATTGTGCTTTCGACTCACTTTAACTTCGTTGCTTCTGAATTGTGCCTAAAATCACATATGAGTCAAAATGAGGATCTTAAGCAATTTAATGTCATTAATCTCTAGGTATTATGAAATAATCAAACAATCAATTAAGCACATATCAATCAGCAAATAAAAACAATGTAATTTGATTAAAAGAGTCATCTTTAACCTTCAGTCGGGTCATATCGACCTGATTCGTGACTTGTCAGATACCAAACAAAAATAGATTAAAAAAACATCATAAAAACTATTTTTTTAAGTGTAGAAACACTTTCAATACACTTCATCAAATATTTCTACCTTTAATCGAAAGAAAAACTTCCAAAAACAACTCTAAAATGAAAATTTTTTAATCTAATTTTTTTTTTCAAAATTTGAAATTCTACAAAAACTAAAACAAGGTAGGGGTTATTGTGCTTTGATATCAATTGTTAGCCAATTCAACATATATTCAACAGTAATATACGTTAGAATAACAAATAAATTGAATGTGGAAGAAATCGAAATATCTCCTGTCATTGATGTTTTTACTTGGAAAGTCTTCTTTTTTGGAATTCTGCTAAACTCTTAATTCCTAAATT
The DNA here is from genome assembly GCA_025531925.1 of Erythroxylum plowmanianum. Classification (NCBI taxonomy): domain Eukaryota; kingdom Viridiplantae; phylum Streptophyta; class Magnoliopsida; order Malpighiales; family Erythroxylaceae; genus Erythroxylum; species Erythroxylum plowmanianum. The sequence continues at coordinate 37,754,044 of JANVCQ010000006.1, read as the reverse complement.
GGTGGTGTATATTTTCATAAGAGAAAAGAAGCATAGGACCTAAAACTCTGCAAGAAAAACATATATTAATGTGCTCCTATCAAGCACATTGTCAATTACCATAAAAATAGGACATTCATACCTATTAACTATATAACGTTAGACCATTTAATTCCAGAATATGAAAAATTCTCACAAGCCCTGGTATTTCACAAGAGCTACTACCCATGGTTGATATAGAAGTTAGCTCTGATACTTTCTTAAACTAGGGCATTTAGATGTGTTAAATAAATTTGCTTGTTGAGCTTTACCAAAATCTGATGGTATAATTTTCCATTTCTTTTATCAATAGATTATTCATTACTAACAATAGGAAGACAACAAACATTATAAGAGCTAGTTGACATTCCATCGTTATCTTCATTTGCCCTTTTTAAGATTGTAATGAGTACACATTGAAACAATAGATTTATACCCCTCTTTAAACTTTAACATTTTAAAGATGACATGAAATTTATTAATTAATTTGACTTTATACATACATACATACATACATACATATCAAATATACTTGTTTTATTATTCATTTACTAATTTTAAATAATCTCATGATTTTCAAACAAATTGTTAAAATTCTTGATCATTCTTGATAAAAATTGCTTGAAACAATTTTAACATGATCTTTTATATTTTTTTTAATGTATAAATCTCTTAATGGGTCAAAGAATATCTTATACTCATAAAACTTAATTAAACTGGTGTAAGATACTTATTAACTATTTATAGTGATCTTATTTAGGTCTCCTTATCACATGCCTAATAAAAGCTCGACTTAAAACTATAACATATTATTTCTTTACTATACTTCAACCTATTTAATTAAATATTTTATTGAGTCACTTTATTATCTTTATATCATATGAAATTTAATTTTGAAGCTTTATTTTTTAAAATTGGTAATTAATAAATATCTAATAGGAATAAAATTTCATCATTTTGTTTCATATGTAATATAGATTCAATATAATCATGCATATCTAATATTCTTATTAATATAAACAAAAACCAAAATGTGAAAAAACAACAATGGTACCTAAATGATTTATAATGTACCATGTCTCATTTCTTAGTCTTAATTACTATAAACTTTATGCTAGATTGTAAAAGAGAAAAGTAGTTTCTCTTATTATATGGTAAATTGCATTAAGAACAACCTTTATAAGATTAAAAACTATATCTCCTATGTCTCTAAACTCATCAATATCTTGAGATGCCTAAATGTGTCAAGAAACATAAGATAAAAGGTTAATAGTTTATATATGTTTAATTACCTATAAATCTTAAGACTTTTACTTATATTGTGATAGCACAAGATAATCTGTATGACTAAGAAAAGTATAACCATTTTTATATATAAACAATATAGTTATAATACATGAAAACAAAATAGTCATCACTGACTAATAGTGTCAAAAAACTTCAATACTTATACTATTAACATGTCTATAAAAATGATAGGGTGAAGTCCTTTAGCTAGAGGATCATCCAATTTATGCTTGGTCAAAATATGTAATATTGTAATGTCACCTTTATGTACAAGTTCATTTATAGTCAAATATTTGACCTCCAAATATTTAAACACTGCGAGATTCCTATTACTGTTACTGAACAACACTGCAGAAGGATTACTACATTACATCCAAATAAGTTTGGTAACTAAATAAACCACAAATAATTCATAAATGAAAATTTTCAGCCAAATTGCCTACGAAACAACCATATAATATGTAACAAACTCTGCATAACTAAAAGGTTATAAGTGTATGTTTGATACTTTTTCACGAGACGACACCATTTGCTAACATAAAGATATAACTTGATATAGACTTTCTATCATTTAGACACATCAAACTCCAAAATTTATGTATATAATCATATTTAACCCTCCTGTAAGTCAGCATATAATCATTTGTTCCTTAAAGCTATCTCAAAACTTAAATAATTGTATTTAAGTGGTGTATTTAAGTGGTCTATACCTGGGATAAATAAATATCTACCTAATATTTGAACAACAAAAAATTATCTAATCTAGTGCAAACTTGAACATACATTAAATTGATTACTGCACAAGAATAAGGAACATTCTTTGTGGTCTCTCTGTTTATTTCATTATTTAGACAATGTGCTAAAGAAATCTATATCTATAAGAGATTGTTGTTGCACAAGGTTTACAAATTTTTTATGACAAACTTTTGTATTACATGCTTAATATATGTTTTTTAAGAGATGCTTAACAAATTTCAAGACCTTTTTGGTGAATCTAAATACCAAGATTGGATGAAGCTTCTCTAAGATCCTTCTTATTAAAATACTTGGTCAATAAATACTTAACCTTATACAATATGGCCAAGTTATTTAGTGAAAACAAGATATCATCTATATATAAAAGTAGAGAAATGGTCTTATTACCCATGATCTTATAGTAAAAGCATTTTTTAACTTTATTTTTTACAAAGTTGAATGAGGGCATTACCTTATCATAGTTTAAATACTATTAACAAGGATATTGTTTTCACTCGTATAGTGATTTCCTAATTTTACAAACTATATGACTTTTGGCATTATCTTAAAACTCTTCGGGCTCTACTAGATAGACCTCCTAAAAAAGATCTCTATTCAAGAAAGTAAGTTCATATCTATATGATGTAGCTCTATATCATAACAAGCTATTGTTGTCATAATCAATCTAAATGTATTTTTATAAGATGTAAGAGAGAAAGTAACAATAAAGTATATCTCTTCTCTCTAGGTGAGTGACTCTCGTATTAGGGTAGTGGGTGAGCCAGGAGTTGGAGCATAAAACCCTATCTAATATAGCAAGAGTTTGACCTATGCGCCAAGTTAATTTGGGCCCGGTAAATCCAAAATCCTGAAGGTGGCAACATTGCACGCAACCTTTGAATTGAGGATTAATAATCGAATGGTTTCGAGCACCACTTCTTTTATCATTCCGGTCTAACTTGGCGTTTAAATCTCCCCCTATAATCCATGGCTAAGAAGTAATACTGATAATTTTGCGCAAATGTTGCCAAAGGACATGTTGCAGGGAATAGGTAGGACTTGTGTATATAGCCGTAAAAGCAAAAGGGGTATGATCCCAATCAATAGTCGCGTGAATAAACTAGCGATGAGCTAGCAGGATATTTAGAGTTATGTGCGATTTCTAAAGAATCCAAATGCCTCCCGAAAAATCATTAGCTTTTACCCTATAATAATTTGGAAACCCAAAAGACTGGACAACCTTGCGTTCCTAGTAGTCGCTGATTCTGATCTCAATCAGTACCACGAGCATAGGGTTGTGGATCCGGATGTAATTCGTAAGAATTGGCTTAAATTTCTTACTACGGCCCCTTGACAATTTCAAATAAATATGGACATAATAAAAGATTGAGTGAGGAGGAGACTAAACCTAGCCTTGAGTTGAGTCGGAGCAGACATGCTGTGCCACGTCTACAGGTACCATCGAGTGTGGTTGTTGCACATCCATCTGAGACTCTTGTATGTCCATAGCTGCATTATCCGAAGAAGCACCATGATCAGGGTTCGGTGGTTTAGATGGAGGTTGGAGAAATTGTGTAGTTGTGTCCACTGCATGTGTGTCTTCCTCCATATCCCCCTCAATTGAATTATCAGTTATGGTAGGTATCAAAGCAGGGTCTTGAATAACCAGATCATTATGGGAGTGTATTTGGATAACTTGATGATTTGGGGTCGGGGTCTGCTGTAATGGGCTTGAGTGCAAGAGGGGGTAGGAGTTGTTGGTGTTGGGCTATGGAGGAGCTTCCTGGGCGGTCTGGAGCTTTGGTTGGGCGGGTTTTTGAGTGGAGTTTTGTTGGCCCACGTGAGGTAGGCCCAAGATTGTGATGGAAACGACCTGTGACATAAATAGAAGACTGCGCCGATGAAGATGCGAAGGCGTGTCCAGAACCAGCCTCTGCAAGCTGGGTAGCGTGGGTGGGAGCTGGCACCGACGTGGAGGAATCTCGTATGTCCGTTGGTGTCAAGATCTGGAAGCGAGAGCCCTAAGGAACTGCTGCTGAGGTGAGTCTATTGTTGTCCCATCTTATGACCATTTCCTTTGCGGGTTGACATCGGCCTCGTCTTTGAACTTGGAGCCAAGGTCCATACGTCTCGTTTTGGGGCTCGTTGTCTTGGTTGTCAGTGCATCTTGTTGGTGAGGAATCCTTTGGGAAATCTGGTGATGGATCGGTGTTATTCAGAGCTTGTGGTGGTTGCGTGGGCCGATGTGGGCAATTAGTGGCCCTGTGTCCCACACGCCCGCAAGAGAAGCATATTGGGGGGAGGCCCTCATACGCTACTTTGGTGCGCTCCCCATCGATCTCAATAATGGATTGAAGTGACTGACTAATGTCGACATTCACCGCCACCTGGGCGAACTTGCCCCGTTGCGAGTGTTGAGTATTGTAGCCGATTTTCACTGTGCATCTGACGAGGTTTCTAAGCACAGTGAGTATGGAGGGGTGGTAGCGGGCCACGGACAACTTTGGGAACCTTACCCAAGCGACAACCTGGGAGACCTTGCCGGAGGAAGGACGGAATGATGAGTGCCACGGTTGGACTGATAGAGCGTAGCCGAGGAGTATCCATGGGCCCTGGGTGAGGGCATTGATGTAGTCTTCAGCCTCCATGAAATTGATCAGGAAGAAATCATTGTCAATGTCTATGATTTTCATGGGGCCCTTCAATTTCCATAAAGAGTTCAGTCGGGTTTTTAACATTGTATATCCAATCCTTCTTTCCATAAGTTTAATCACTATACCATGTTCCCATTGCTTGTCAGGTCTGCCTTTGAATGAATTTGATAGTTCAATACCAAGGCCGAAGGTTCCTGTGACCATGTTGATATCTCCTTCTTCTATTTCAATGGGGTCTTCGGTAGGCCACTCTAGATTTTTATCGTCTGTATGTAATTGGTCTGTAACTGCTACGCGGTAATTGGGAAGTACTGGCTGTGTTGTGGGTTGACTGGGAGGTGGGTCTTCCTCTCTTTCCCGAATACGAACTTTTTTCGCCGTCCGGCCGTCGTGTTCATTGATTTGGAGTTCATTCATGACAAAGGAAGGAGGATGATTTCTGGAAAATTTAGTGAGTGCACAGTAGAATAGAAGAGCTTTTCGTTTAGTTCTTCTTTTGTGAAAGAACAAGTGACTATTGACTGTAGTTAGTTTGGCATTATGGGATTTTAGCTTTATATGATTATAACGACGATGCCGAACCTCGAAGCAATGAGTAAAGCTATTTCTTTGTGACTAAAAGAAGGTCATAAGTTTGAATTATGAAAATAACCTTTTTATAAAAATGGATTAATTATTAAAAAAAGTTTAAATTTTGTTCAATTTTTAATTATAACCTAAAATTTAAAAAATAGCAATAAATGTTCAAACTTTTAACTTTTTTCAATTTTAGCTGAACGTTAGTCTCATCATTATCTTTACTAACGTGACACTATTACATGTTAAGGGATGCTCATTAATTAGACATGTCAACATAATTAATAGAAGTAGGTTTGATTATATATTGAAACGACGTTATTTCATGATAAAACTGAGATGACGTTATTTCAATAAGAGAAAATCATGTCTGTAGTTCCATGATAAAACTGAGACGACCTCGTTTCAACAAGAGAAAATCTCATATGTCAATCCTCTCTCCTCCCAGACGCATGAAATCACTCTCACTCTATTTGCTCTCACTCTCACCCCACCATTCTCACTCTATAACCTAAATCCCTAAGTTTGCTCTCACCCAATCTTACTTTGTAACCTAAATTTGTTTGTTTTGGCCAATGCTCTCACCCTCTTGGCTTTCAAATTGTAGCATCGTCGTCCTCAACACTTCTCCCATTGCCAGAAGCTCATTTTGTCCCATCCTCAGCCCTTCTCACATCGCATCATCGAAAGCTCATTTTGCCCTTCTCAACGCCCTCAACCCTTTACAGTCAGCTACATGAAGGTTAGGTTTTTATTTCTTGCTTAAGATTTCATTGTCTTCTGTTATCCTCTGGTAATGTTTAATGTTATGCTAGAAGGTCTAGATGATGTAGCTATTTCTGTTTTGATTATGTTTCCTGTTCTGCACCTATAATTTGGTGTCTAAAACAACTAAAAAATAGGAACATATTCTGGGTTATAGGCCTAAATTGGAACCAAATAGTTGTCGTTGTTTTAGGTAAAACAAGGGTTAGTAACCATCATTATCATATTATATGTTCTGCAATTAATATCCCTAAACAAACATAATGCAGTTTTAAAGAAACACTAAAAACCACAACTTTACTATGTAACTTTCCATCTTTGAAAAATTCTTAATGAAGTTTACTTCTGACCATATTAATCTTCTCCTTCGCATGTACTTGTGGTAAGTAATAGTTCATAGTTTATATGAAATTCACGTTCAGTTACCTATTCTCTTAAACCAAAAATTCCTAGTAATCTAGTTACTAAACTTTTTTTTCACTAAATATGGACCACGTTTGATTAACTAATTACTTGTCATGTTGACCAACTAAACAAGATAACATAATATGGTGAGGTAGCCACATATAATCAATGTTACAAAGAAGAATTATAGAAGTTATTTTTGTACTTAAATGATAAAGTGAATCTTCTTATAGACAATGCAAATGGAGATGACTCATATGTAAGAACACAAAGAACTTAGACAATGCAAAGTATACAGAATTGATGTACTTTGAGATTAAAAGATATGGAGTAAAAATGGTGATGTTAATTATGATTTACTTGTTTGTAGGATTTTTAATTTTCCCAATTTGAGATTTATTAGTTGTTGCTTCATTTTTTCTTCTTGGAATATTTATCATTTTGTAATTAGTCACACCTTCCTTTTGCGGATGTTGATAAATTTTGAATTTCATTATGGTGGACTGTTGGAAAGGAAGGAAAATAAATATGTTGGGGGTAAGATTAAAAGAAAAAAGGATATGAGTATTGATGAACTAAGCATGATAGTTTTGAAAGGGATTTCGAAGATAAAGGACATAGAAAAGATGCTAAATATGTTAATTTTCTTCTCATTCCATTATTATTATTATGAATCCTTATAATTTTAGAATCATTTTCTTTATGTGAGTTTGTCCCAAAGGAATAGTTAGGCTTATTATCTAAGATTGGTACAATTGATTGTCCCTTTTAGTGATTTGAAATTTGATAAAATATCTGAGTTTAGAGTATGGACTAGTTTTTACGATCAAAGGAGCATGATCACTCCGGTTTTAGTATAACTATGTTCTCTCACAAATCGGTTTCCTCTTTATCTATGCCAACTTTCTAACTTCCATATGCTAACTTATGTCACCTTAACTTGTGCATCCATACTATTATGATTCTCATAGGCAAAATGGATATCCACTTCGTGTCTACATGGATCTTTAGGCTGATAGGAAAAGATCTGGTTTGGAGGATATATTCATTAGCTATTATGTTGAAGATGATGTACAGTCAACTTATGCTGGTGCACTTTCCATAATGATCAAAACTATCATGTGTCTCTTTGGAAGAACAATGAAAGTGTTAACTGATATTTCATTCTTTTCTTTACATCACTATTAATTCCTTTTGTTTTCTAATTAATAATTTCATGTTCAGATAGTTGAACTTACGGTGAATTTTGTTTCCTTATGCTATGCACACTCTTGTTTATTAGTCCTCTTCACGATGCCTTACTAAAAGAAATCAGCTTGCCAAGAGTCTTCTGAGCTTGCTGCCTCGCCATTCATTTGGCAAATGCATAAACAATGTTAGTGGACTAGACATGGCCATTTATCTTTATCAAGCATGTGCGAATGATGCCAGTGTAAAGTCAAAGTTAACGCGCACCGCGGAAAGATTGATGACGATTTGATGAAATTTTTGATGGGTGTTTTATTTTGGTGTGTTTTCAACCTCGAGGAATTAAGATGGATGGAATTTTCGAATTCAACAAACAAGAAGAATAAGGATACGTAAGGTTTGATTTTTACGACACCTCTTGGAAACTTGTTCCAAACAATCCCGATGATTGAAATAAAACCCAGAGAAACGAACAATCAACACGCCACAATTGGGAAAGCAATTGATAAGTGAAAGATGGTTCAAAAAGTAACAAGAACAAGAGAATGATGTTTTTCCTTATCGAAGCCAACGACTTTTCCACAATTCTGATCTAAAAGTCGTCCAAAAATCCTAGAACATAAGTATTTATACCTAGGTCAAATAAAAAAAAGGGTTGGGCTAAAATACATGGAAGCTCAAAATAAAACGAAGTCCAAAAATTAAATAAATGGGTCTGACATGATATTGGGCTTAAGTGATGAAGCATTAAAATAACCCAAGTCTTCGTGTCTTCAAACTCCAAGTGTATCCGGTCTAAGGATTTGAGTTAGATGGATTAGTTTGGGCTCAATTCCATTAAACTCTCCTCCAATAGGCCTGAAGCTCGCCATCTTCTCAAGATAAAAATCGCATGCGTCCAAAGAGCCTCTTTAAATCTCTTGGTCGTAGCTTTGGACATAGGTCCAACTGGAATGACAAGCTCGCTCTTGTCACGCATGCCATCTCTATGGTGATCCTTACTCTTGCTCACATCAGTCCCTCCCTCCTCAAGAAAATTCGTCCTCGAATCTAAATCCATATCAAAAGGAGAAAGATCAGTAATATTAAAAGTTGCAGAAACAGAATACTCACCTGCCTGTTTAATTTTGTAGGCGTTGTCATTTTTCTTCTCCAACACCTGGAGCGAACCATCACCCCTATGATCTAAAGAAAAAACACTAGGCAAAGCATTAAAAGGGTTAGTGTCAGAAACTAAACACTCTCTGTATCTCACCACTACTAGTGCTCTTTTCTTTCCAGTTACTCTCCTCAAGTCTTTTCCCTTAGCAAACAAGCTCACTTTTCTCTTTTTCTTTTCTCTTTCTGAGCTCTTCTCTCCTGCACATCTCACTTTCTTTTCCTCACCTGTGCAGTCACTCACCATTGG
>JANVCQ010000006.1:37717982-37744908 GCA_025531925.1 Erythroxylum plowmanianum | reverse complement strand
TCCCTATAATAGTAAGAAGGCACAAACTGCTTCCTCATGCATGCCTTCATATCATCCCAAGTAGTAATTGGCATCTCCCTATTTCGCCTCCTGGATGTCACCAATTGATCCCACCATATTAGTGCATAATTAGTAAATTCAACAGTGGCTAGCTTTACCTTTTTATCTTCCAAAAAATTGTGACACTCAAAAACTAAATCCACCTTCCTTTCCCACTCCAGGTAAGCCTTTGCATCATTCCTTCCCTTGAAGGCTGGGATCTGCATCTTGATGGATTTAAGGTCTCTATCTCTCCTATTAAATAGCTCAACTCTCTGAGCTCTCCTAGGTCTGCGTACCGCAAAATCTTCCTCCTCCTCAAAGTCTTCCTCCTCTAGTTCATATCGAGGTGGTGGTCTACGAGGTGGTGGTAGCCGCTGACATACATCTGTACGCCTGCCCTGAGGTTCCTCGCATCTCCCTTATCTGAGCTCATCCATTTGTCCCCTAACCTCATTTAAGGCGAGATTGAACCTCTCAAATTATTACTGCATGGCCCTCAAAGTGAAAGCGATATTTGCATCTCCCCCTTGGTTGTCATCATTACTACTTCCCTGTGGCATTGTAAATAAAATGATATACCTGCAAAATAAAGTTAGTGATAAACAACCTCACACACTCCCTCGTGTGTTTCACTCAAGAATTTGTCACTTCCCTCGTGTTTAAGTCACGGCAACGACTCCCTCAAATAAGCTCACACACTCTTGTCTTTTAGCACTCAATGTTCTTTGAAATCTAAGTTACAATCAAAACCACGGCTTCATCAAATCAATGTTCCCAAATATAACTCAAATAACAAGTAACAAGCAACCCAAACTAATAACCAATAACAAGCTAGCAAATCTGAAAACTGTTAATTTATTTCAGATTTTTTTCTGACTTTTTTTTCTGTCGGATTTCTTCTTTTTTTTTGTCCTACTCTTTTTTTCAACCTTTTTTTTGGATTTTTTTTCTTTTTTTGTTTTTTTCAAACTTTTTTTAGATTTTTTTTCGAACTTTTTTCAACTTTTTTTTTGCTATGTGCCGAAAGCTTTCAACAAATAATTGAAAACCCTAACTAAAATAAAAACATGAGAAAGATTGAAATCCTAGGTCAAAAGTTAATTCACACATGAATTGATGATACGACGATAATTGAATAGTGAAAGTGGCGGTTTCTTGAATTTTGATTGAGTTGAATAATAATTCTCCTCCAAACCAGCTCTGATACCAAATAACGCGCACCGCGAAAAGATTGATGACGATTTGATGGAATTTTTTATGGGTGTTTTGTTTTGGTGTGTTTTCAACCTTGAGGAATTAAGATGGATGGAATTTTCGAATTCAACAAACAAGAAGAATAAGGATACGCAAGGTTTGATTTCTACGACACCTCTTGGAAACTTGTTCCAAACAATCCCGATGATCGAAATAAAATCCAGAGAAACGAACAATCAACATGCCACAATTGGGAAAGCAATTGATAAGTAAAAGATGGTTCGAAAAGTAACAAGAACAAGAGAATGTGTTTCTCCTTATCGAAGCCGACGGCTTTTCCACAATTCTGATCTAAAAGTTGTCCAAAAATCCTAGAACATAAGTATTTATACCTAAGTCAAATAAAAAAAGGGTTGGGCTAAAATACATGAAAGCCCAAAATAAAACGAAGTCCAAAAATTAAATAAATAGGTCTGATATTCTATTGGGCTTAAGTGATGAAGCATTAAAATAGCCCAAGTCTTCGTGTCTTCACGCTCCAAATGTATCTGGTCCAAGGATTTGAGTTAGATGGATTAGTTTGGTCTCAATTCCATTAAACTCTCCTCCAATAGGCTTGGAGCTCGTCATCTTCTCAAGATAAAAATCCACATGCGTCCAAATAGCCTCTTTAAATCTCTTGGTCGTAGCTTTGGACATAGTTCCAATTCGAATGACAAGCTCACCCTTGTCACGCACGCCATCTCCATGGTGATCCTTACTCCTGCTCACATCAAAAGTGGTGGGATCATCTACATTGTGTCATGTCTCACTACAAGTTTGTTTTTGCTATTGAAAACATCATGACCGAGAGCTATGTGACTAAAATGCTATTTTATGCTTTAGACTATGGTGCAGTTCCAATTTATTTTGGGGAACCAAATGTCTGGGATTTTAATATTATCCCTCCTCATTCCATGAAATCTTAAGCGAAGGGTTGCCTCCCACTAATTATTAGCATCATTGACCAAGAATAAAACAACTATCTTAACTTTCTGATCCTCTAGGCAATTAACAGACTGATATAACTTCTCTATATCTTCAATCAATCTATATGCTACAATCAAATTTAAGGATCCATTAAAGGTTAGGGATTGGAAATGGTTAAACCAATCAATCAATTAAGGGCACTTCAGTATCTGTTGCCTTCGTAACTTGAGAAGCAGGGTAAACAACTACCCCAAATGTATTTCATACGGCATTTGAAAGGTTGTTACCATTTTTAACTTTGTAAGGTACTTGAAGACTACAATTGTTTGTAAATTCTTCTGAGATTTAGGAATACATAAAATGAGATAAGAAGAAAAGTAAACACCAAATTCCTTCATAATTGTTTATGCATATAACTTTTTCTTCGTAACTTTTCCTTAACAACATGAAAAGCTTATAACTGAATATTAAAATGACAGGTGATTGAATAAAAGACAACAGAGTCCTAATAAATATAATAGTTACATTTACTCTTTTAATTATTACAATGTCTTCATTTTTTTTATACTTACATCCGATGCCCAAGCTATGAAATTGCATGGGACCTACAAAATAAAGATATATGCACAAATATTAGGTCTTATGACAAATTTGCATTATGCAAATATATTTTTACACATACTTCTTGCGAACAACAATACGTCTTCTGAACAAGCTCTTAACCCAACACACAGAACTTGTTTGACATATTTTCTAACAAAATCAAACTTTCATGTCTTTCACAAATATCAAATACCTATAAGAGACCTTCAATTTGAATATTGATTAACATGAATTTATACAATTGGCATTATTAAAAACAATAATTGAAATACTCACTTTTGTATTAACTCATTCATAAAAATGTTGACTAATGTTAGGCTTAGCATTTGAAATCCGTAACTTCATCTTCTCATTACAATTGGGACAATCATTATTCAAATTTTGAATTATATATAGAAATATTAATATTAATTGTAATTGAATCCAATTAAATTATTACATATAACAAATAAGGCTAAAAGCCTAAATTAGGGTTTAACCTTTTTAAGTTTGATCAGTTTGGGACTTAAACTTATAACCTACTCAATGCAAGGCTAAAATTTCATGAGTCTACTCAATTTAAGGTTTTTTTGGATGGAAATTAGGAAGTGTCATACACATCATTATAGATAAGTCAGTTAGTCTTTAAATGCCACGTTAAAAACACATGTAAATTTTCAGAAAACAAAAAAAATATAAAGAGCTGTACAAATTTCAATAGCAATAAAACGAATCACAGCTGTACAGATTTCAACAACAACAAAACGAATCACTATAACATAAACACAAAATCGATTTTCGGTTCTACATCAAGGACATCAGAATTAAAAACCTAACCAAATTATAAACACATTAACTAATCAATTGATATTATTTCATTTATAGCCCCCAAAACTGACCTAAAATGAGTTTATTGATAAAGGTGATAAGTCCACAGCAAAGACGACGATGGAGGGGACAAACAAATCTAAAAAGCCTTTTGTCTCTTTTTCTTTTCAAGTTAATTAAAGAAAATGACTGAGTAAATGTTTGAGAGGTAACTGGATGGATATGCAAATATTATACAAGTTTAGTATGAATAATTTAAATGATTTTCTTTTTTTTTCTAAAATCTACGAGGCTTTTGTGATTTTCTTACATGGCTTTTAAAAGCTACCTGGCCTCTCTAAGTATATTTTTTATATATAGAACTGACACGTGTATGACACTTCGTAATTTTCGTTCAAAAAAGTCTTAAATTGAGTAAATTCGTGAAATTTTAGACCTTCGTTAAGCAAGTCAAGTTTATGTCCTAAACTGATCAAAAATGTTAGGCCCCAGTTTGAGCTTTTAGCCTAACAAATAATATATATTACATTTATTATACCATTGAACATAATACTTTTTCTTCAAAAAATTTACAATATATCCTTCCAACTTCTACTACACTATCAAAAGAATAATAAATAATACCCTTAAATCTATTAACAACACCTTGATATTCTTCCCATATCAAATATATATCATGTGTATACCCAACGAAAGGTACATAAACTTTATTTCTACCCATATTTCTTTATCCTGTTATAATATCATCATACAAATATTTAATTACTACCTTAAATGCAGGACTACTGTGTTTTCTTTTCACAAATTCACCCAACAAAGAGCTACATCATCAAAATAGGAGACAGTGAAATCTAGACCTTCTAGTAGAACATGATACATGATCAAAACAAAAATAGCTACATCATTTAGACCTTCTAGTAAAACGTCAAACATTATCAGAGGATAAAAGAAGACAATGAAATCTTAAGTAAGAAATAAAAACCTAACTTTCACGTGGCGGACTATAAAGGGCTGAGGACATCAAGAAGGGCAAAATGAACTTCCGACAATGCGATGTGAGAAAGGCTAAGGGAGGGGTAAAATGAGCTTTCAGCAATGGGAGAAGTGTTGAGGACGATGATGCTACAGACTGTAAGTGAAGAGGGTGAGAGTGTCGGCCAAAACAAACAAATTTAGGTTACAGAGTGAGAATGAGAGAGAGCAAACTTGAGGATTAAGAATGACAATGGGTCAAACTGGGCCCGGGCCTGCCGACTCGTGGTATCGACTGGCTAGCCTATTTTATCATTTTTTTAATTTCAAAAAACAACGTTTTTGACAAAATGAAGTTATTTTTGTCTCTTTTGATAGGGCCATGGGCTAGGCCAAACTGAGCCGAATTATCATCCTTGTTAGGGCCTGATTACCATCCCTATTAGGGATTTAGGTTATATAGTGAGAGTGAGTGAGAGAAAACTTAGGGATTTAGGTTACAGAGTGAGAATAACGTGGTGAGATTAAGAGTGATTTCATGCGTCTGGGAGGAGGGACTGGGGAGGATCGACAGATGTGATTCTCTTGTTGAAACGACATCATCTCATTTTTTATCATGAAATGACGTCATTTTAATAATCAAACTCACTTCTGCTAATTATGTTGTCGTGTCTAATTAATGAAGGTCAATTAATGAAGGCCTCCTGAGATGCGACAGTATCACGTCAGCAAAGATAATGGTAAGACTAACATCGAGCGAGAATTAAAAAAATTGAAAATTTGGATATTTTATTGTTATTTTTTAAATTTCGGGCTATAATTGAAAATTTTAGGAAAGTTTGAAATTTTTTAGTAATTAACCCTATAAAAACATAAAAAGAAAGATGCTTATAAACATTGTTATTTATTTTATACATATAATGAGGACACTTGAGTAAAAATTAAGTTTTTCATCATTGGACTTATTTTCACAAATTATAATTTAAATTAATTAAAATTTACTAAAATTTTGTACTTTTAATTATATAAATGTTTTTATGATAAAAATGATAATAGTGTAGTTCTACTTCTACAACTTTTGATGGGTTATATAAAGAATTATGTGACGATTAACTTGTATGAAATAATATATTAAATAATTATTTTGTGATTTTAAAAATTTTTAAGAATATTTTATAAATTTAAAAAATAATCTAAAATAATACTAGTATTAATTGATATCGATACCGTATCGTATTAAAAGTAAATATAATATAGCATAGGAATGATATTCATAAGATTGATGATATTTTCGCCCTTTTTTGCAATTTTCAAACACAAAACAACCCATGCAGCAAGTACATTGTATATGTCAACAAAAACCGATTAATGACTTTGATATTCTTGTAGAGAAATTAAAAATTTTTCATTTAATTTATACAATTACAAAATATGTTAAATATTACATTAATTTTATTGAACGATCCAAAATCAACCATGAGTTTACATACAAAATAATGTGAAAACATACTCTCTTTTTTTCATCTTTGTTTGAGTAAGCTACTAAAAGCATATGTTAAACTCTCGGTCTGGCTGTCCCGACACTATTTTTATAAGCATCTATTCATTTAATTTATATAGGTCCTATTTACTGAATGAATGGATACTTATAAAACAGAATATACATAGAGTAATGGAAACAAGTGATTTATTTCAGTGAATCTCCCTAACTTGGAACAATCTTGACCAAATGTTTTTGCACATTTCTTAATGCAAGGATCTGTTAATGACAATGGATAAAAAATTTAAACATATGCTATTTAAATGTAAGAAACATAATAAATACTTATAATAACTTTATTAAATCTCTCTCACATTTATAATAAAAATTCAAATCATTGATAAAGTACCATTTTCTTCACTAAATACGAACTTATTTAATTAGAATATAATAAATCATTTTATTATTTTTATGCTGAAACAAATTTTAATTTTTTAAAAAATATAATAAATAAATAATAACAATAATATGCAGTACAAGTCAACAAATAGGAATAATAACAAACTTGATTGGCTGATTCCAGCCTTCTCCGTCGAACCTATATTGTTGGAAATTTGTCTAACGGTTTTGTGTTCTGTTCGAGTAATTCTCTAACTGCTCACTTTGACCAATTGAGTTCCAAAGGAATTGAGAAAATCCTATGTTTTCCAACAATAAGGTACAACATCCGTTGCATACAAATTTCCCCCAAAAAAGGGGGAACCCCATATGCTGTAAGCAAGAGTACCAATGCCCTAAAAACAAGTCGAGTCCAACCTTTGGCTAGTATCTGTAAGGGCAGTTTTCAAAAGATGGCGATCATGTTATTTCACAAAAATGTCATTAGTATCAGTATTTCTCATACAGGTCTTTATTCAGCATTAAGCGCTTCAAGTTGCTTACGAAGTTCTTCAAGGTCATCAACAGTAGTTGTAGTTGGTACAGCTGCTGGTGGGGTATTTTGAAACTCGTCTGCAGTTGGTAGCTCCCTTTTAAGACCTTCGGGAAGAGCATCTGACAAACAATGGACAGATATCAGGAAACTAAACCATGAGATAGAACACCGTACAGACGTCAGGAAGACGTTGACGACAAAAATGGACGCTATTTATAAGAGAAAACGGCATGCCATCCAAGCCCCCTACAGTATCATGCTGTGAAGAGACTGTGCCAATTACTGGACAAACTCAGGCAGAAGAACTAAGAATACCTGATGTAGCGCCATCAATCCTTTCTGGGTCACTGTCATCAACAACACTGTACAAACAATTAAAACAAAAGGGGAAATAAGAAACAAGGAAAAACATCTGATCAATCTTCACACTCTAAACACAAAAATAAGGGGATCAGCCTATTATGTTCTGTTTGCATGCTATAAACAAGTGTACATATCATTTACCACCGTTAACTCCCCCAATAATACCTAATGTTCCATTCATTATCAGCGTGAAGTGGGCCTTCTGGAGCTACTGATGCTGCTGCTTCCAATTTGGCCTTAGCTGCAGAATCCCTAACCGGCTTTGTAAGCATATACTCTTTCTGCACAATGATGACGCCTCTTAGTACCAGCTGCGAAACCACATATACCTAGAACATGGATTTGCACATACCTGACGCTCCAAACAAGCTGCATTTGAACACTGAGGATTGGGCTTCATTTCCATGGTTGGGAAGTAATCTTTAAGAGAATTGTACCCCTGCAACCAGGCAACAAACCAAAAACCTGTGAAAATCAACTGGCAGAGTCCACAAATACGTAGTATTTAGTATTTACTACTCTAATTTCACAACATAACTAGGCAACAAGGAAGACATTAGCTTAATTCATAAATTTATAGATCAAGGAAGAGTCTGCAAATTTTGGCACACAAAGGTCATCAGAGAGCCTTAGAGAGGGGGAAAACAGAATTTACCAGGTAGGGTGATACATTCCCAAACTGTAATAGAAGCTTAAGAGTATTCTGAACTAAAAGCCCCGCAACCACTCCCTGAACTCAATGCCACTTACTGTTAGAAAACTAAATCTAAAATTTAATTAGGATCAATGCACAACTAAAACCTAAAATATTACACCAAATTGAACTTTCTGAAGACACTACCATGGTGGTTGGTAAAGATGCCGCACAAACTCCTTCACGCTTGAGTGTTCGCTCATCTACTCCAGATGCTACAACCTGAGAAAAGTAAAAGCTGCTTGTTATGTCAATTATTACACAACTAAAACTTCTATATTTTGTAGACTATAAGCCTTTGCACTGGAAAACTCTGAAACATTTAGTTTACGTCCCTCCAGATCTCCAGCCCCATATATATCTAAACTGTGAATTTTTCATCTTTTTAGTCAACTTGTCTAATTTTTGTCTATAATGAAAGGCCTGAATATGCACAAAGATTAAAGTAAAATTACAAATATATTCATTCCTTCTGGAATTTGAACAGCTTCACAAAGTTTAATTCTAACCAAAATCTCATTCCAATTCCAGATGAGAAGCATACCAAAGGAGGAGCACATGCAAAACAGGCAGTTTCTCCCGGAACCAATAGTTGAATGTGACCTGAGACAGCATCCTCAGATACCCCTGTCAACAACTTTCTTTTAAATTTATTTCAAATACACCAATGAGGTGGACTCATTACAGAAAAGTATACAAGATAGGCAAATATCAGACAACAGACTACGAGTAAAAGCTATTAGTTGACTTAAAGTGTGCCATTTTTTAATTATCATGCCAGAAAATCTGACAAAGGTCATAATACAGGATATTATGATATGCAAACATTACAGAATGAACTGGAATATAATATAATCTGTCAAATTTATTTTTATCAAGCAAACTGGACCCACAAAGAATAGAAAAAAAAGATAACATATTATAGTAGTTGAGAAAAAGTGTTGGTTACCAGATTCCATCCATATTTGATTCAACTCATTGCAAGCCTGGAAAACAATAGTAGAGTGAGCCAGGAAACATAAAATATATAATTTCTGCAAACCGGAAAAGAAATCAGACCAGTATTAAAACTTAACTAACCAGAAAGATACAATAGAAGAAGATGAATATGTAAAATGCTCATGAGCCAACATATAAAATAAAATCCTAAGAAATCTCAGGGTCGCGCTCTGTATTACCTGGTTAACAGCCATCCTGGCTTCATAATTATCTACACAACTCAAAACAAGATCAACTCCGCTGCCTTCTTTGCTTGGGCGAAATGTCTTATTTTTTAAACTTGACATGAAGGTATCAAAACCTTGCACTGTTGTTATGTTAAGTGTATAGCTCTGAGCAATAAAAATACATCAGAACAAAGTAGCTTTAATATATAATAATCATAGAGGAAAATTTCTCCAACTCTTGCAAGTTAGTTATAGACATAAACATAGAGGCCAAAATGCTGATATAACCATAACTTACTGCAGTACCCCCAATTATATGCAAACAGTCTTACTGAATAGCAAGGTTTTGACAGCAACAGATAAGGAAAGAGAAAACAATAAGCAATACCAACTCCCTTCTCCCTCTCCTCTTAATCAACCCCTCCAGCAAAACAAAATAAATAAACACTGA
The DNA here is from genome assembly GCA_025531925.1 of Erythroxylum plowmanianum. Classification (NCBI taxonomy): domain Eukaryota; kingdom Viridiplantae; phylum Streptophyta; class Magnoliopsida; order Malpighiales; family Erythroxylaceae; genus Erythroxylum; species Erythroxylum plowmanianum. The sequence goes on along the minus strand of JANVCQ010000006.1, from coordinate 37,735,233 downwards.
AGTCAAAGGGTAACTTGCCTCAAGAATAACATCTGGATTTATGTCTGAAAGGGTCTGAACAGCAGCATCAGTCTTTGTCATGCCAACCTATCAAGTGAAAGTCTATTAGTGAACACGGAAGATCTTAAGATTCATATTCACAATCAAAATCCAATTTTTTGCCTAAAATTTTGCAGCTCCAATCTGCACTACTAAGAAGAGAAGCAATGTGTATGAAAAACAAGCTCCTGTCTTTTGATCCTCGTTATATCCAACAATGATTATTGACAAAAGAAAAAAAAAATCAACTCTGGAGACCTGTTCAGGGCGGAAAAAAAGCCTATTCATGTTAGCTAACTCCACTTTGTCATAATCGTACAACAAAAGACGACCTATGCCACACCTTGTTAGCATTTCAGCCGCAACACTGCCAACGCCCCCAATCCCCTGAAGTAACAAGAAAATGATCAGTTTTCATTAATCAAAATCCTCCACAGAAGTTATTGGGAAAAATAGTCCCATAAAGTAGAGAGATAAATGCACATCAAAGGTCCATGCAAGACAGCTATTTGGTGGTATTCTCTGTCTTACTCCCAAAAAACGTAATATCAACTAAAAGAAATTGCTTTGAATAAGAATATGTTATAGCCTATCATATGTGCTTTCAAGAATATAGCTTTATCAAAAACCCAGTATTTTTTATTTGAAGTCTTAGATTAAAATTCGGTCGCATCTCAGAGATGACAAAGTCACCTTATGCAGTTTTAACCTGACATGGCTCGTCAAAAAGATATCTAATTTCTTTTAGAAAGAAAATCTCAAATTTCACAATTTGAAGTACCAATTGAACATGTGAACACATGTCAGCAAGTGGACACTCATGCATCATGACACATAGAACTACCTGACAAGTCTAATTTTTAAACACTAAACGAAATTAATAAGGAGGAGATAAATACAGACAACAATGGCAACTGAGAATTCCCGTATTCTCTCATAGTTCTCAACAATTCCCATTCTCTGAAGCGCCATTAGCCTACTATAAGGATTGCTATCGACCACCTCAGCACTCATATCCTGGGAAATGTAAGTCAATTCAGGCACAATCTTGACCATAATAACCAGTTTAAGACTGACAAAACACCGTGACACGGAGTGGATGAAGATAGAAACAAGACCTTCACTTTAGAACGCCGAGTAGGTGCCGCGTTAGCCAGATTTGTGACATAATCCAGTCGCAATCGCATCTGGAGCAGAATACAAAAACAAGTACCGGTTAGAAAAGGAGAACTCATCCAAAATTTCCTTCGAAAAACTAAATTTCACTTCTTTAAAGAAAATTGTCCCATTTCAACATCCTCAAGCAATGCGAACGCGACCTACTGGAATTGCTAATATCACAAATTTAAAATTCACTCTATAGCAACCACACTCTCCTCATAACTCAAGCAACAATAACAAAGAGGAAAAAAAAAGAACAAAAAAAGAAAAAAAAGTTTCTGTTTTAAATCCGAACCAATGCATGCCGATCAAAATCAATGAAAAGGAGAACAAAATCCTAGATTCTTAATCACAGTTGAATAAAAAAGGAATCAGGGCCATTTAATTGAAAGAGAAAACCTTATCGATGGAAGCATGAAGTGAGGAATCAGGAAGCGATCGCTTGAGAGTTTCGAGATCTTTAAGCAACTCTAGCAATTCCACCTCCATCTTTGCTTCTCTCTTCTTGAAATGCCAAAAATCTGGAGCAAGTACACAATTAGAAAACACTTTTAATTACTCGAGTCTTCACTTCAGTACTTCACGCACGTTACGCTTCATTTTCATTTCCTCTCTCTTTCCATGTTCGTTGATTCTTACAAAGGTTTCGTTAAACTGGGCCTAGAATGGGCTTTATAGAGACCGCGCATCATTTCACGTTTGGATTCACATCTCACCCTCACCCCAATCCACAGGCCGTCATTTTAGTATGAGGTATTTTTTTTACTAATTCACGTTTTAAAAATAACCCAGTTTAAACAGAGATTAATCTGATATGGATAGCTTAAAGGTGTCTTTTTATAATTGAAACTCTTTTAGAACATCTCGTGAGCAACAAAAAACAAATAATTAGATGAATACACTTCTTAACATGGGGTAGATAATTACAAGAATAGTTTGAATATAAAAAATAACTTAATTGCAATTTTGAATTCCTTACCGTTCATGTAAAGATAAATTTGACTTTAACTTTGTCAATAGTTGAACAAATTAACTATCTTAAATATCTTATATTTAATATAGGATAATTTTAAAAAATTTAATTAACGTTTAATCTATATTTTCTTATGCACTTGAGTTCATTTTTAATATATAAAAATTGTATATCATAACTATTAAACATATGATATTTTACATTTTTTAGAAAAGTTTCTTGTGATTAAAAAATATATCTTAAATTTGAAAATTTAAGGACTTGATTTAAAATATAAATTAAATCCATATTCAAATGAGTCTAAAGCTAAAGTAAAGAAAATGTAAGTATCACCAAAATGAATTTTTTTTGTTTTTTTTAATTCAACATTGCATGCAAAAGGTGATAATAACAACAACAACAACATCTAATATAAATCCTACTACTCCACGAGTTCCGAGGAAGTTTAATAATGCGCAGCCTTATCCCTAACTAATATAAAGGTTATTTCTAAATAACGCACATGAAAAGAGAAAAGGGGAAAAATGAAACAATATAAATTTTAATATGAGAAATAATATAATTTCTAATATGTGCAATTATTTGAACTCACCTTTAGTTAGAAAATTTACCTCTTAAAGTCAAATAATTATTTTCTAGGGTCGTATATCTAAATTATGAATTTTTCTAATACATTTTCACTTTATTTTTATTTTATAAAATGTAGCTAGTGGAGAAGCTTTGATAAATAAAACACCATAAGTGACCAAACAATTGATTTCAAATATGGCTGAAAATTCTCAACATTTTCGGACAATGATAGATAGAGTTGTTAAGTGTATGAATGAGGTAAGTAATACTTACTTAGAAGATAAAATTTTATATTTAACTACTCTAGTTCATCATATGGATGTAGGTTATGCAATCGACATAAGTGTGTGAAATATACTCAATTCCCTAGGCATCCTACAAATATGTACCCTACATTGCAATAAGAATCCTAAGAAGCTAATGCAATAGGGGGATTTCTTGGTCAACCTTAACGAAAATATGACCCTTATTCTAATCATAACTTTAGATATGAAAATCAAAGAGAGAAATAAAGATACTAAGTTCACAATTTTAATAGATAACCTTAACCACCTACACATGCTCATTCTCAATCTTTAAATTTATGTATGTCTTTAGATGAAGTTGTTAAGGCACTTACTACTAATACTCAATAATTTCAACAGGAAATAGGAGCAAGTTTTCTAAACTTAGGAAATTATATCACTCAATTAGTCACCTCTGTTTGTAAATTAAAAGCACAACTATCAAGAAATTACTTTCATAAAAGGTGGTGAATCTAAGGAGAATTTGACTGCAATGATATTAAGAAGTGGGAAGGAAATTCAATATGAATCTTTCTTACTAATGGAGGTAAAAAAAAAAGCATGAAGAAGGAGAGAAGCAAGATGAAGTTCAAGATAAAGATCAAAATAAGGTACAATCTAATTTTTCTTTACCTATGTCATCTAATATACATGTACCTCCTTTCCTTTGTTGGATGGCTAAATCAAAGGAAGAGGCATATGAGAAAGAGATCTTTTATATCTTCAAAAAAGTGGAAATCAATATACCATTTTTAGAAGTCATCAAGCAAATTATAAAATATGAAAAATTCTTAAAAGAACTATACATAAATAAAAGGAAGCTAAAGGATAAAGATAGAATAATGTTGGGTAAGAATGTATCAGTTGTTATAAATAGAAAATTATCAGAAAAATGCAGAAATTCAAGTATGTTTACACTTCCTTATATCATTAATGATAAGAAAATTGAGCATGTCATGATATATTTAGGTGAATATATGAATCTCATGCTATACTCGATTTACTAAGGTTTAAATCTGAATTCTTTGTAAGAAACTACTGTGATTATTTAGCTAGCTAATTATTCTTCTGTGCTATTAGTGTTATAGAGAATGTTTTAGTTTAGGTTAATAGTTTAGGATTTCCAATAAACTTTTACATCTTGAAAATGGACGGAGATATCACAAAACATTCAGCTTCAATTTTGTTAGGAAGATTGTTCATGAAGGCAACTAAAACAAAAATTGATGGGGATATGGGCACTATTTCCTTTGAGTTTGATGGAGAAATAACAAAATCTAATATTTTCAAAGCAATGAAGTGCCTTAATGATTTTCACTCCGTTTATCAATATAGATATTGTGGATTCAATTCTGCAGGATATTTTTAACAAAGAAAGTGTTGATGATGAGTTATAGTTTAATGCTAAATTTGAAGTGAATGAGTAAGTTGATGAAACATGTGAAGTTGTAGTGTCGTTATTAATGATGCCAATAGATTCAAAAACTTTAAATGCTGAAATTACTATAAGTCACAAGAAAATGTTGTCTTCTATTTTGCAGGCTCTAAAGATAGATTTAAAGGCCCTACCTAATCATCTAAAGTATGTCCATTCGGGTGAAAGAGAGTCACTACCTACGATCATCTCAAAAAGGTTAAATAAAGGATAAGAAGAAAGATGCAAAAAGATATGTATGCTATCTCGTAGAAATGAAATGCCTCAAACTCCAATTGTTATATCTGAGGTATTTGATATATGAGGCATTGAGTTTATAGGTCCTTTTCCTTTATCGCATGGTTTTCTTATATACTCCTAGTAGTTGATTTTGTTTCAAAGTGCATGGTAACAAAAGCTACCAAGATTGATTATTCAGTAGTTGTTGTAGGTTTTATAAAGTTCAATATTTTCAATACATTTGGAGTTCCACGAGCCATTGTTAATGATTAGAGGATCCGTTTTTGCAATAAAGTAGTGACAACTTTATTTAAAAAGAATGGAATGCATCATCGAGTAGCCACCATATATCATTTATAAATGAACGGACAAGCAAAAATATTGAATACAAAAGTGAAATCTATTTTAGAAAATGGTAATTATGAGAAGAAAGGGTTGAAGTCTATGTCTAGACAATGCTCCTTGGGCTTACTATACAACCTACAAAACACTAATATGGATATCTCCTTACTGATTGGCTTTTAGTAAAGCTTAGTATTTATCTATATAAATTGAACATAAAGCTTATTAGGCAATGCAACATTGTAACTTGGATTTGGAAAAAGCTGGGGAGGCAAGGAAATTGTAATTGCAAGAGCTAAAGGAACTTGGATGCTTAAGAGAATTAAAAAGTTTTTAAAGAGAAAATCAAATTAGTCCATGATAATTTGATCATGAGGAAGCAATTTGAGGTGGGAAAAAAGTGTTATTATATAATTCTTAATTAAGGCTCATTCCAAGTAAGTTACATTATAGATGGATTGGTCCTTTTATTTTTAATAATGTATTTCCTTATGGTGTAGTGGAAGTTTAGATACTGAAAAAAAAACTTTAAAGTAAACGGACATAAGCTGAAACCATCTTACAATGATATGATGGTTTTAAGTGTGATAAATATTGATTTGGCACTTCTCCAATATGCAAAAAATATTTTCAAGCATAACAACATTAAACAATTATGCTCTTTGGGAAGCAATCCAAACATTTTGATTTTTTTAATTCGTTTCATTTAAATTATTCATAAGTTTTCTATTTTTTTGTGTAGGGTTTTATTGGTGTAAGGAAAAAATTAGGTCTTAAATTCTAGAATAATTAAATTCATAAACAAGATCTAATTAAGCTAAATTTCAAATTACTAAAATTCATAAGACATAATCATGCCTTATGTAACTCAATTTAAGGTAGTAGTTAAAAGTTCCAAAATACTTAAATTTATAAGATATGAGCTTTCTAGAATAGAATTCTTTACATTTCAAAATACTAATATTCATAAGACGGGATCACTCCTTGTAGATGTTAGTAAATTGTTTATTTTTTAGGAATTTGTGATTTTTAAAAAATAAGAAATGAAAATAATAACACGATGATATAAATAAATAAAAATAAAAAAATTTAGGATTTTTATATTTTAAAAATAATAGTTCAAAATACAAAAAATAATAACATAATATAAAACCAAAACCCTAACTTTGTTTTTATTTTTTTTAAGGTTCTGTCTCCCACCCTACATAATAATACCACTGTTTTTACTTTGTGGTATCACAAGATGTTGGACCTAGTTCCTAGAGTCCAACTATCGTTATCTGATACCAAACAGTGTTGGCACCCGGGTCACGGTACCTATTACGAGACTTTGATTTTTCAAAATTTTCAAAAATTTGGAAAACTTTTAGCTTCAACAAAGGCGAGTTCGCCGCAATGAAGTCTCCTCTCGCATAATTCGCCACGACGAAATTCTTTGCATCGCTACGGTAAAATCATCAAATTTAGCACAGAAATCCTTAGAGAAAGGTTCGCCGCGGTGTACTCTGGGCCTCGCCACGGTGAAACCTTCGAATGAAACCCAGACCACTAACATTCAAAACAAAACATACATACATTCATACCATTCTTTCAACACAACCATTTTAACAAAGAAATTAACCATGAACATATGCCAATAAAACTTCTTCAATTCATCATGCCATTACTAAAGCAAAAGAGTTTGAAAAACTTTATTTACATATCAAAAGCCATAATATTGACTTATTACAGAATACAAAATGCACATGATACAAAATGCACATGATATAATTGAATGCTTATGCTTAATATGATTCTAAATACCAAAAGTTTCTGAGCTAACTTAATTACTAAATATAGCTATCTTGGAGTTGCCAAATGCCTTGCAAGGTTCAAAATTCTCTTGTTCTGCTTTTTCTTCACCTGCGGAGTGGGAGGTAATGGGGTGAGCTGCGAAGCTCAGTGGCTTATACATTTATAGCTATTGGCGATGAGCCACGCAATTTAAGCATATACATATACATCCATTCATATACATCTATAATTCATTTTAGCTAGAAAGACAATCATTCACAAATTCTCACTCAAATATTCATAGTCAAGGATGCTATCACTTAAAACATATCATGTACATTTAAGCATCAAAGCATAACATTCAATTATGTATCATACTCAACATTTCAAAGATGCAATGCATAAACAAATAGCTCGAGAGTTCTGTAGAACGAAACAGATAAATCGAAGTTTATATCATGAACAAAACGAGTCCAATTTTTCAGGATCTCGTGGCCTCAAGCGGACAATCAGGAGAAGGTTATAGGTCGATGTGCACCTGACTAACAAAACATTCCTCTCTTTCTCAAACACAATCAAATTTTGATGCTTAACTCATTTCACACATATTCATACTTTTCATGCTCATCATGCTTTCTCATCTTTTCATTCATACAAAAATGCCATGACATGTCTCAATGGCATATCTTGATCAAAATTCATACATCACAATACACTTTCAACAATCACAATAATTCACTATCAAGCAATTTAACATACAATATACATGCATTCAATTCAAGCAATTTAGTATATATTCACCAATAAGACAAACTTGCTCATATTACACAATAATCATAAATATATTACCCACCTTGAATTCCTTGCTTAAAGATTTGCTCAAAGGTGTCTCTCCTCTTGAGCCTCTTGCTTCCTTAATTCCCTTTATTAATGAAAAAAAATCTCATTCAATAGGAATACAATTTGAGGACCCATATATAGCATAATCACTAAGATAAATCCTAAATACTCAACTCTTCCAAAAGTCCCAACCTTCGGGTCAATTATTCATAACCATTCTGATCAAGTAAATGAAGAAATATGATAACACTTCCTTCTATAAAAATGTTCCTCATTGTCTAGTTTCTAATGATACCAAAATCATTCTATTTGGTTTAGAAATCCAAAAGTTATAACCCAAACATTTTGGGACTGTTCTTTTGCTAAAATAGTTTTTTATGCTCAACTTCCATAAAAAAAAATTTGAGATTCTTAGAAACTGAATTGGAACTCGATTCCTTCATACAATTTATATCCCTATGTCTCTAGTTTACTCCAAATTAAAAATAATCTCATTTGGATAACTACACAAAACATGTTTAAGCTGTTTCTGGACAAACTTCGCCGCTGTGAACTTTGATTTTTTTCAATGTTGCCTGCGACGAACTACAAAGTTCCCCACGGCGAACCATAGGGACTTCGCCGCGACGAACCAAAGAATCAGTCGCGGTGAACTTCCGCGAAAACTCAGCTCTTCTCTCAAAATTTTCCAAATTCTCACTCTTCACTTATATCATTTTCACTCTCATTTTACTTCTAACTATCATCAAAACATACTTCATTCATCAAATCAAAAAGAAGATGATTATACTTACTTGTTTATCTAAAGCTTCTTCAATCACCATGAAACCCTAGCTTAGAAATCCCTAAAAATCAAAATGATTCTTTAGTTCTTTCTTTCTTCCAACACAAACCCCACATAAATCCATTGCTCTAACCCCTTTTCTAACAAAGCAAGAAGGAAGATGAAAACTTACCTCTAGCAAACTTAATTTCTCCTTCTTCTCTAGCTTCCCACGATTTTCTTCCTTTCTTTCTTTCTTTCTCACATTTTTCTCTTATCTTCATTTTCCTCTCACGATGCTCCTCTTCTTCTTCCTAAACAAGACCACATTTTGGTCTTGTTCTTCCAAAAATAACCCTTCTCTCCTTTGGTCTTCCCATTTTACCCTTCTTTCACTTAACCTAAGTCCCCTCACTCCTTAGGCCATTTAATCTAATACCTTAACTATACTCTAATTTAATTATAACACTTCATTCAAATTTCTAATATCTACTTATGCTCACTAAATAAACAATCTCAATTCTAAAAATAATGAAACAAATAAATCAATAATAATTGAAAATTTTTGGGGCCTAACAATTCTTCCCCTAAAAGAATTTTGTCATCAAAATTCTTACCTAATTGATTAGGAAGGCAGGATGTTCGTCTGTTTCCTATTTAACTTCACCCTCGAATAATTTCTTTCAAATAACCATAGTTAATAGACTCACTCAATCTTTCAATCCCTTATTTAGTCATTCACTTTCTTAACTAGTTCCTCATTATGTTTCAGATTATTCACAAATTTTTCATTTCTTGTGTCGATAACACCAATATCACATCATATCAATATTTCTTAACATACTCACATATCAGATATTATAAATCTGAGACATCTTTCACCAGTATCACTAACTCATAATAATTTCGTACCGATCAATTTATATCGAACGTAGCTAATCCTTTTTCCTAACCTGAGCACACCTGGTACTTAATGTAAGCACATTTTAGCAAGGTGATACTTTTAGAGATAATTTATCTCTCACTTAATAATTCACACCACTGTAGTGTTAATACACTTAACTCTTATGTTCATCTCATTTTACTCCATACCTTTGGTGTTGATCCACCAACTCCTTTATCCCCCTTTTTTTTGAACCACTTAATTTCTATTACAGATTCACTTCACTCATCAACAATATCTTTTGAATTAATCCTGACCTTCAACCATTTTAGGCCTTATTCATGTTTAAATGTAAGGGCATATGGCTCCTTTTGTCGTATAATTCTCCATACAATAATCTGATGGCATCACTACGATAATGATTGTTATGCTTAAAATCAACCAAATCTATACATTGATCTCATATTCCTATGAATTCTAAAATATAAACTTTAAGCATATCTCCGACAATTAAGACCGTCGACAAATTCAAACATTCAATCACCTGAGTCTACATTCTTAGCCACTAAATGTTGTTTCGGCGCATTCCTACTAGGATGTATATCATGGGTTGTTATTTCTGCATATCTAACAATCTCTTTGCTCAACCATCTTTATTAGTACACATACTTCTTATTTCAATCACAAAGTATCATTTTTCCTATTCGAACTCAAAATTCATATTCATTTTCATTTTCAATTTCTTGGTAAGATTCACAATTTCTGGATCCTCAATTTGGGCTTTGCTTATGTGAAACTGATCTTAATTCCATAGCAAATAGTACTTTGATTTGCCCAAAATTCAACTCCACATTCTATGATCTTTATTGCACTAGATTTGATAACCTCAATATCCAAATTTTGTGATACACTACTATTGAATTTTCTATTCAATGCATCTGATTACACACTAGCTTTACTAATATAGTACTCATTTGTACAACCATAGTCTTTTAGTACTTCTATCCATTGTCTCAGTCTCGTATTCAATTCTTTCAACTCAATATTTACCTCAAAATTAAATGATCTGCATATTTCGAAATGTTTTTATACTTATAATGTCTCCAAACTTTCAAGCAATCACTATGGCAGCAAGTTTCAATTTATGGATCACATAATCAACCCATGAGATTTCATTTGTCTCCATGCATATGAAATCACTTGATCATGTTGCATTGGATTTTATCCTATTCTCTTATATAACATCATTGTATACTACAAAATCTCCAAATCAAGATGATATAATTAATATCGGTGTTATAATTCCTAAAAAATTCTCTTTACTTTCATTACTCGTACGATTTACACGTTTTTCCTCAGGTATTCAAACTATTCTTCTCAACTTTTCAAATACATTTAATATATCATCAAATTTTGCTTGAATCGCTTTAATATTCAATATCATAGTATTGTTTGGGAATTTCTTAACTCGATCAAATATTTCCAAAACTCCATATGCCTATGATTAGTTCTCATACTTCCTTTAAAAACTAATTCCTCAATGAGATAACACTGTCTCACGTTATTTTAAATTTTCCAATTGTCTTACCTTTCTTAAATGATTTTCTCAATTCATTCGATTTCCTCTGATTTCACATTGACTTACTCTTCTGTCTGCTCATTCATACTAATTTCTCCACACATTTCAATTTATTTTCAATCTTAACTTCCTGTGTTTGTAACATATTTATCAGGGCAAATTTGTATCTTTCGAACATATTTACACAGAATATAACATGGACCTATATACTCCTCATATTAGTAACTAATGTCTCCTCAAATTCAAGAATCCACTCACTTAGTTGGATACTTTACATCAAACAAAATACATACGCTCTCAGTAACATACTCTACCTCTTAATGCTTGAGTCTCCACTAGAGATATAATTCCAATATTCACTTTGATTCATTACATATTCATTTCTGATTTGTTATTTTATCGATCATTCTTAATATAAACTATGTGATCTGCTTAACCTAATTTAATAAAATTCTTCCTCGAAAGAAGATTTCTTGCTACTATCATCTGTGCTATTCATGCAATCTTTATCAATCAACTATATTCATCATTGCTATTTCAGCCATTCTTAATACCTCAATAAGATCAATTTCAACTGTTCATAATATTTCAATAACTTCGATTTCTGTTACACTTTACATAATCAAAATATTGCTTATAATAAAACTCGATAAAATAAGAGGCATATTCTTTTACTATTATGTTTTGGTATGTACCATCAAGATCATCATTACATCTTATACAAAGTTAATTTCGGCAGGTCACCAATTCATATCTCATGCTAATGATACATCAATCACAATTGATTCTGAGCAACCTCTGAATATTCTATGACTATTCAAAAATTACTCCTCTATAGTAGTTACCTTTTCATCATAATCACCTATACTATATTTCCATCGCATTACTCTGATTCATCTCATAATTTTAACTATAGGGATCATAGATTATCTCCTATACCATATCCAAATATAGATCTCGTATGTACTCACATTATTCACCAATGTCACCATATTATCGGATATGTAATCATAATAACTGGTTGATATAACCTTCAGAACTTCTACATATATCACTATCATTTGTTTCATTTTCCATACATACGTTCTTAATCAATTTAGAATTATAGACGTATAGCCATCTTGAAATTCTGATCTCAAGTTCACTACCACAATCTTATACTAGATCATAAATTTCGAGTTCAACCTTTCAATTCTGTTTTGTTTGTACACCTTAGATCTTGTTATTTCCACCCCTGTCTTTATTTCTTTTTTCAATCTATTCATAAAAATATTTTCACATCTATATCAATTCAAGTACATATCCTCAACAAAATCCCGCTACCGTATTTGCTGACATCACCATAAATACAGAACCTATATCTAACATATTGGACTACATAATATTTCTTATTTCTAAATGTCTACAACTTTCCTTATCTTACACTCTGACAAAACACCATTCTTCTTATTGTTTCTGATAGCCCAAACTCTTAACAAAAGTTCATACATGTGACTCATGTGGTTGTAACTACTGGGATTCTATACTCATCAAGACCCTTTTCTAATGGTGAGCTAATGGTGAGGAATCAGGTGTAGCAGATCCTTGCAAAACTCCTCGTGTTCCTTTACGAGGTGGCATTTTACTCCTTCAATGGAAACACTAACAATTAGCTTACATTTCAATCTTATTTTTTTACATATATGCATGATATGCATGTCACTTAATGCAATCAATCAATTCACAATGCAACAAATAATCACATAATATAACAATTCATCCTACTATACATTCTAAGCCTAGGAAAAGCCTACGCTCTGATATCACAAGATGTTGGACCTCGTTCTCGAAGTCCAACTATCTCTATCTAATACCAAACAGTATTGGCGTCGGGTCACGGTACTTATTACAAGGCTCTAATTTCCCAAAAAATCAGAAAACTTTTAGATTCAGCAACGGTGAGTCCGTCGCAGCAAAAGTCTGACTTCACCGTGACGAAGTCTCCTCTCGCATAGTTCACCACGGCGAAGGTCTTTGCATCGCTGCGACAAAGTCACCAAATTTAGCACAGAAATCCTTAGAGAAAGGTTCGCTGCAGCGTACTCTGGGCCTCGCCGCGGCAAAACCTTCGGACAAAACCCAGATCACCAACATTCAACACAAGACATACATTTATACCATTCTTTGAACACAACCATTTTAGCAAAGAAATTAACTATGAACATATGCCAATAAAACGTCTTCAATTCATCATTTCATTACTAAGCAAAAGAGTTTGAAAAACTTTATTTACATATCAAAAGTCACACTATTGGCTTATTACAGAATACAAAATGCACATGATACAATTAAATGCTTATGCTTAATATGATTTTAAATACCAAAAGTCTCTGAACTAACTTAATTACTAAATATAGCTATCGTGGAGTTGCCAAATGGCTTGCAAGATTCACAATTCTCTTGTTTTGCTTTTTCTTCAACTGTGGAGTGGGAGGTAATGGGGTAAGCTGCGAAGCTCAGTGGCTTATATATTTATAGCTATTGGCGATGAGCCACACAATTCAAGCATATACATATACATCCATTCATATACATCGATAACTCATTTTAGCTAGCAAGACAATCATCCACAAATTCTCACTCAAATATTCATAGTCAAGGATGCCATCACTTAAAACATATCATGCACATTTAAGCATCAAAACATAACATTCAATTATGTATCATATTCAACATTTCAAAGATGCAATGCACAAACAAATAGCTCGAGAGTTCTGTGGAATGAAACGGATAAACCGAAGTTTATACCGTGAACAAAACGAGTCCAATTTCTCATGATCTCGTGGCCTAAAGTGGGCAGCCAGGAGAAGGCTATAGGTCGACGTGCACGTGACTAACGAAACTTTCCTCTTTTGCCCAAACACAATCAAATTTAGATGCTTAACTCATTTCACACATATTTATACTTTTCATGCTCATCATGCTTTCTCATCTTTTCATTCATACAAAAATGCCATGACGTGTCTCAATGGCATATCTTGATCAAAATTCATACATCACAGTGCATTTTCAACAATCACAATAATTCACCATCAAGCAAGTTAACATACAATACACATGCATTCAATTCAAGCAATTTAGCATATATTCACCAATAAGACAAACTTGCTCATATTACACAATAACCATAAATATATTACCCACCTTGAATTCCTTGCTTAAAGACTTGCTCAAAGGTGCCTCTCCTCTTGAGCCTCTTGCCTTCCTTAATTCCCTTTATTAATGAAAAAAATTCCTATTTAATAGGAATACAATTTAAGGACCCATATATAGCATAATCACTAAGATAAGTCCTAAATACTCAACTCTTCCAAAAGTCCCAACCTTTAGGTCAATTTTTTATTATCATTCTGATCAAGTAAATGAAGAAATTTGATAACATTTTCTTCTATAAAAATGTTCCTCATTGTCTTAAGTTTCTAATGACACCAAAATCATTTTATTTGGTTCAAAAGTTCGAAAGTTATAACTCAAACATTTTGGGACTGTTCTTTTGCTGAAACAATTTTCTATGCTCAACTTCCATAAAAATTGAGATTCTTAAAAACTGAATTTGAACTCAATTACTTCTTTGTAGCCCTATGTCTATAGTGTACTTCAAATTAAAAATCATCTTATTTGAATAACTACACAAAATGTTATGCTTAAAATACTAAAACATGTTCAAGTTGTTTCCAGACAAACTTCGTCGCGGTAAACTTTGATTTTTTTCAATATTGGCCGCGACGAACCATAGGGACTTCGTCACGGCGAACTTTCACAGAAACTCAACTCTTCTCTCAAATTTTTCCAGATTCTCACTCTTCAGTTACATCATTTTCACTCTCATTTTACTTCTAACTATCACCAAAACATGTTTCATTCATCAAATCAAAAAGAAGATGATTATACTTACTTGTTTATCCAAAGCTTCTTCAATCACCATGAAACCCTAGCTTAGAAATCCCTAAAAATCAAAATGATTCTTTAGTTCTTTCTTTCTTCCAACACAAACCCTACACAAATCCATTGCTGTAATCCCTTTTCTAACAAAGCAAGAAGGAAGATGAAAACTTATCTCTAACAAGCTTGATTTCTCCTTCTTCTCTAGCTTCCCACGATTTTCTTCCCTTCTTTCTTTCTTTCTCACATTTTTCTCTTCTCTTTATTTTCCTCTCACGATGCTTCTCTTCTTCTTCCTAAACAAGACCACATTTTGGTCTTGTTCTTCCAAAAATAACCCCCCCTCCTTTGGTCTTCCCATTTTACCCTTCTTTCACTTAACCTATGTGCCCTCACTCCTTAGGCCATTTAATCTAATTCCTTAACTATACTCTAATTTAATTCTAATACTTCATTCAAATTTATAATGTCTACTTATGCTCACTAAATTAACAATCTCAATTCTAAAAATAATGAAACAAATAAATCAATAATAATTGAAAAAATTCCGGGATCTAACAAGAAAAAATGTTACACACACCATCTTTGTAATTCTCTTTTCATTTTTCTATGTGTTTTCTCTTCATCTTTCAACTTTTCTTCTATTTTTGTGGTTGAACTAAAGCCATGAGTGGTTAAATCTAGGTATTTTGATTCAGGAGGATTGAAAACTCTAGTTATAATCTTTTGAGGTTTTGTTTCAAATCTGGATTTTATTTTAATTCAAGTATTTCTTATTTTATGTTTTTTTATTTCATAAGTAATCAATATTGATTAATCTGACAAACTAATTTGATGTTGATTATTCTATAGCTACCATGAATTCATTGATTCATAATTGTCATGAATGATTGGTATAAGTAATAAATAAGTTATTTATGAATTTGCATAGTTAACTTATGATAAATAAGAAAATAGTTGCAGCGATCTAAATTATTTAATTTAGGCTCTAGTCTTTTCATTAAGTTTATTAATATCATTTAATTAATATGGAATGCTATCATACCCAATCAATTTACGGTAAGTTTTGGTTTGAATATTAGGTTTGAACTAATTAATTTAGGAAAATTAAGACTTATCATATCTACGCTAATAGGCTTTGGACTAACTGCTTAAAATTTGAAAATTATTCTTGTCACATAAATAATCAAAGTTACAATTGGATAATATCTTTCCCTTGAATTAGAGTTAAGTACTATTGAATTTCTCACTTTAATACTTATTTGATTTATTTTGATTCCTTGTTAAATTTTTCGTTTATTAGTTAATTAATCATAAATCTCCCATTTTGTTTTATTAATTGAAATTAAGAAATTAGTCTTTAGTTATCTTGGGATTTGATCTAGTTCTACAACTACTACAAGAGTTTAGCAATTGAAATTAATTTTGAGTCATCAACCTATTTAGCTAGCCACTCACGGTATATAAATAAGCGAAGACTCTTTTATTAATAAATGAGTGAATAAGTTTTGTTATGATGTTTCTATATCTCTAAAAACCTTCTACTAACATTAGTTTTAGAATACTTTATTGAAAGTGTTTTTATAAAAATAAAAAATCATATATTGCGAAGATTATACAAACCTATTACTAAGTCATAATAGAAAAACCATGAAATGAACATTCCAACTCTTCACATATATCAATTCAACAAAAAACCATCAACATCCATATTTCTAGTCATGCACTGAACATCTAATTTTCATCCTTCTATTTGTACTATGAAGTTGACAAAAATAAAGTTTTCCTAAGACCCTAACAAAAAACGTCTTTGTTTGATAAGAAAATGCATAACTTTGGTACACATCATAGGATCTATAGTTGGAACTTGGCTCTCTCGTATTTGCAATTCACTAAAGAAGGAAAAAAATTCAATCTTTTTTATAAAAAATTAAAAGTATCATTAATAAAGGAGTAGAATTACAAAAATGGTGTCCAAAAGGAGACCGCGTGAACAACATCTATAGAGTGGAGAAAAGCCAACTCTCTCTAGTCCAAATGACTATAACAAAACACATGATTTAACCCATCATATTCCAGTTTCATTTTGCAAATGGGTAAAAAACCCACATAGTAGTTGAAGGCTCCATAATATACCTAATTAGGGATTGGAATCTCCATAGGTTTTGTTGGATGCACCGTTCCTTCCTTCTCTAATCCAAATATCCAAGGTAAGAGTGATTCAATCTTATTACATGCATCTTCTTCTGGTTTATTTAGTCATTGATCTTCATTTGATAGGTCTGGTATCACAACATCTACAAGGAAACATTGTATGATGGCACTACAACAAAAATGACATACGGTAACAAGTGATAAGTGTTATTAAATATGAATGGTAACACTAATGAGCATGCTATGACAGCCCATGTTACTAAAGATATGATGCTTTAGTAACAGTTTTGACATGTTATTGTCGAGTTTAATATG
>JANVCQ010000006.1:37701195-37711573 GCA_025531925.1 Erythroxylum plowmanianum | reverse complement strand
TAACACTTAAAAAAATTGTTATCAATGATAAATTATATGTTATAAAATCATAAAGTGTTACTTATCAAATTAAGAATTATATGTTATAAAATCATAAAGTGTTACTTATCAAATTAAGAATCATAACATTTTAAGTTATAATGTTACCGTAGATAGGTATTTTATAATATATTGTCAAAAGTGTTACTGTCTAGTGTTATTGTATGTCATTTTTGTTGTAGTGTGGGTCTACTTCTTTCTAGCAAATAGCTTAACTTAAGGTTTCATCTATTTTAATCTTGCACTTGATCCCATCATATAGATTGTTTATTTACATTTTGTAAGATAACTTGAATAATTACCTTTTAGATCGTTCCTTATTTTAGAACTTTCTAAGATTCCTCTCCTTCTACAACTCCTGACTAGTTATGGCTAGGACGAACACATGCTGCTTCTAGAGAGGATTGGAAGCATGTGCAACAGTTATCTTATTAATAGCCTCACGGAAAGTATTATAATGCTCATTCCATGAATAGTTTTCTCTTAGTTTACACCAGATTGAATTAGAGAGAGCAAAAAAAAAGAAGATGATCCTCGTTTCATTATCCTCTTTGTATAAGATATAGATCCCAATTAGATTGAAAAAATGTAATATGTCCATTGTAGTAATTATGTCCTTGACTATTAGCCAAAGTAAGAAAGCTAAATTACGTCTTAAAATGTTATTCCAGATAACCCAGGATATCTCTTGCTCACTACTACGCAACCATTTCCTATAAGCCTTGCTTGAAAATCTCTCAATAGGCATATCAAGCCATTGGTTGTAATCCTAAAGGTAAGAATCAGGGGAATATAAGGTTTCAGGTGTTGTATTGCCTCTGAAAATTGCACCCACTAGTTTTGGCTAATAAGTGCAACAACCTTAGCCTTGTAAGCCATCTTTGAGAGAGCCAAAATTGCATCTAGGTTTTGGGATAGGAGACCATAGCCTGTCCAGTTGTCATGCCATAAAAATGTTAAGAGTTCCTATTCCCTATTTTGCAACATACTACATTTGTCACCTCCTCGTTGAACTTTAAAAGTTGATTAAGCAACCAAAAGAAAGTTGGTCTTGTAGATAAGAGTCCATAGAATGTTTCCTTTCAAAAAGTGATTGTGAAGTCATCTTATCGAAAGAGAATTTTTGTCTTGAAGAACTCTCAAAGTCTTTTGATTAAAAAGACTTTGTTGGTTACTTTGTTAGATTCTCAATCCTCCTTTCTTTTTATCCGTACATGATAAAGACATATACCTATCAAAAGGTTGTGCTCTTATGCTATTGTATTGGCATGAAAGTGGTTCACCTTATAGCAGGAACCTTTTAAGAATTTTCCAAACGCCGACCCCTCACTTTTACTTAGGGTTTATATATGCGAGAAATAAGAGAATAGAAAGGTTTATACGATTGGATAAGAATGAATCTCGGTGGTGACTCATAAACAAGAAAAAGGGCCCAACAACAAGTGGCCCGTGAAGTGGAGGCCTACGAATATCCACGGCTGATATTATGCCATACCAAACCCTATTTATAACCAAACGAAAAGTTTAAGAGAAGAAGATAAAATTGGTAACCTTATCTCCACTTTTGGTTACAGTCCAAATCAAATCTCTGCATATAGATACTAAGTGGAACCCACAAGCGAAAAGAGATTCAAATTCGCCATCAATTTGAACACATGACATGCTCGTGTCACACAACTTGCACCATCGCCTTAACCCCACAGCGAAGAGAGATTGAGAGCTATGTTTTGCAGACAATTTTCCTTTGGGAGACTTTTTGTGAATTTTAGTTTGATACGCTACAACCCCTCATGTCGTACCCGCATGAGCATGTCATATGGGTTGGGAGTGGTAGTGCTCACGCTTTGTTCTCTCGATTGCCATTTAAGTTGTATCATTCATTGAACGTCCACAAACCTAAATATACCACCCTCGTTACTATCTTGCATCAATTGTCAAGTATACACCACAAACCCTAAGCTACTTTAAATGAAAAGAAAAAGTGAATGAATCGATAAGATTCTCCAATTGTTTCGAATACATGAGCCACTCCTTCGATTGGAAGTGAGAATTTTCATTACAAGCAACGTTTTTCAACCTTGATGTCCCTGTTTGTTGCTGTCAACTCCTTGGTTAACAAATTTTAAGGAGGAAGGAGACATCCTTATTAGTCATAAATGTGACATATTACATTTACTTGTATATTTGCAGATTGATTTTGATCGGATTGAGTTTGACACTTTGACCCTTCCAAAACACTGATTCAAGACTTGTCCTCCCCAATAATTCCAATTCTTGCCTCTCAAGGGATCCAACTTTGTATATATCCTTATCATGTCCTCTATTTGCAAAGACGAATTGTTCAAGATAGCTTCCTACGCATCTAGTGTCCGCTCTGGTGTGGGTATATACCTAGAGTGCGACATTCATGGAGATTGTTATTTTTTCTGCTTCATATCATTATAAAAAACAAATCACCTTACGTCAATTGCAGATTATAGAATTACCTCCATGGCTCCACTAACCTATGTTGTAAATAGAAGGCTTATGTTGTAAACTAGGAACTGTTATAATGTGTAACTTATAAGATACTATAATATATATCTAATGAATGGAATGAGAATTATAGCAAGCAAGCCATGGATATAATGATGAATCAAAAAAATTTATGAAAATTTAAATACGGAAATATCCATTAAATATATATACAAAATAACTTTTTTTATATATAATTGACTTGAGATTAGTTGAATTTTAAAATACTTATTATTTATATTTTAAATAGAAATTTTTAGAACTTAATCATTGAACTAATTCATTACTTTAGAAGTGCCTTCAATCTTCAGTGTATTTATTTATTTTTCAGGGCTATTTTCGATAATTCCAGTTTTGTGTTGAAATAATTTATAAACTCTATATGTTTTAGGATGAAAAAACCTAGCTACACTCCTCTTGTAATTCTTCCCTTTTTTAATTTTAATTTGTGATCTGTCGTAAGTGATCGTAGCCTTAAATGATTGGAGTGAACCACATAAATCTGCGTGTTGTAAGATTGATTATTTTGTTTCATTTCATTTTTTCTTAATTTCCTTAATATATTATTTTTATCTTTTCAAATTTCACGTTACTTCTATTTTTGCGACTTAAAAAGAATGCATGAGAAATATTATTTGATATTATTTTAGAGTCGCTTTTTTTCTTTTGTAAATACTTAACCTTTTAGTTCAAATGGCAATACCACTAAGTATTTTACCTTTTCTATCCTAGAATTTAAATTGAATTTAATAAAACATTTTTATTTTGTTTATTTAAGAAAACAATGGCAATTAATTACACAATTTCTCAATATAATATCATAAAATAAATTCTTTAAAATTATCTAGTAATAAGAAGGTTACATTTTTAAAAAATTTGGATATACGAAAGGTCATGTGAATTGAATTTATTATTTAGCACACATTAAAATATAAATTTATCGTTTTATATCAATTATAGGATGGATCTTCTGCTTCAAGAGCAAGTTGGCTTAGTACTCATTCCTCACTATAGTTTCTAAATGTTTTCCGACAGGAGGAAATATATATGTGAGTGTTTTCTCTCCATACGTACTCAATAATGCAAAAGTTGAAAAGGTAATTATGTTACGATCCATGCCCATCTACTATCAAATACTACCTAGACCTAACCAATTTAGACCTATCTTTCTCTCGAATCTCACATGTCCTCTTTTGCCTGACTCCTTATGGCACGACATGGGTAAAACGAAAGGAGTGCCACTAAAAATCATGACCCTGAATTGTGCCAGCTCCAAGTGACCCCGCATGCATGGTGTCTCCTGCTAGTTTTGCTTTGGTAGGGTTTCAATACCCATCCATTGTTTCCATATCAAAAGCTTCTGACCCTTTTCATTTCCCTCCACCATCTAAGCATTCCTCCTGGTCTCGTGCCCGAACAACAACAACAAAAGTTGTTTATATCGGTTTTGGCAATCCTTAAACACCCAGCAATCCATTCCCTTTCTCTTTTCTTTCTTTTTTTAAAAAATCTCTTTTGCCGTCCACTACTCGTTCGGACTTTTCTTATTCGTTTAACATATGAAAGTCTATTATTGAATTGTTCTGTAATTATGTCTCCGTCCAAGTTGTAATCATATTCTCACATGCACAGTTTCGTCTTAGATCATCCCCATCTCTCCCTTACATAAATATATAATTGTCGTTTTCATTCTTGCTTGAGTTCGAGGTCAACAACACGAGTTCCTGGCCATGCATAATTATGTATTATTAGTAGTGCACGACCATATGTTTCAGGATTTTTTTTTTTGGGTGCTACGTAGGTACATTGAATTATGTATAAATTTGTTATTTTAGTTCAAACTAAAGAAACCAATAATAGATCAATATTTGTTTCTCATCAATATAGCATTGGAATTCTAATAAAGCCTTTCCACTTCGCGTTATCGAAATTGAGATTACTATTGGAATTGAGCTTGAGTCATCTATTGCTAAAATGACTAGAATTTACTACTTATAAATCTTTTAACATTTTCATGCTTAGTCAATATGAGATACTTTAATATTCCTCTTCAGGTGCAACTAAAACTAGACATCCAATTGTCACTTGAAATAGATGCAGTGATAACCGAACTAAATTATCGATTCTGATACCATATTAGAATTAAGATTGGGTCAACTATTTTCAAAATAACTAGAACTAGTCATTTGAATAATTAATCTTTATCATTTATAAATTCTTTAACATTTTCATACTTAATAAATATAAGATACTATAATAACTACAAGAATAAAGGAGGAAAAAGTTCATGCATGCTTTATTCAATATTATTTCGCTGGGGGCTAGTGAACGATCAAACCCTCTGGGAGTTACATCGGGGAAATTTTAAAAAAAAGGAACAAAACTATAATTGAGCCTTGCTTGTGATAATGGCTAATTCCAAAGTTACTACTTTGATATACATAGAAATTTCAAAATACCTTCATAGAACATGGATTGTCATAATGTCTTTCACATCTGGGACAGAGAAGATCCTGTCCCTATCTTTATCAGTTCGGACTTAATTAATCATTGCGTTAAACTCATCTACTTTTGTACAATAAAGTTAATTAATATCGATCTTATCAAAAACAATGGTTGAGGTCATAAGTGAGATTAAAGTGTGGAAGACCAAAAGTTAATTACAAGATTTAAGTGACACGCAACAAGAACATGAAGTGACGAACAACACAAAGACTTTTATGAAGGGTGTTGTCTGATCAACGTACGAAGGAATCAATTGGCTAACAGCGTGCTTCTGTGGGTGCCCTTTGAAGCAAGTTGAAGACAAAACAGCGACCTTTGGCGTTAGATTTCATAATAACTTATGTTGTTAGGTACCAATGCACGATGTTTGTACCAATCAACTTACCATAATTACACGAAATTATTAACTTGGAATGACGAGGCGCTTGAGATTTGACTCTCAGATATCGTTTCACATTAAAAAAGTATTTGAACGGAGAGTTAGAGTATTGACAAAACGCAAACAGGATATAAATTCGTGCTTTATCTTCTGTTGAAAGGATAAAATATATCAATTCAATTCCAAAGTTTTGTGATGAACAAGTTTTCGAGCCCAACGTTTAATTGTCAATGTTTTCAAAATTGGATTAGAAGTTAAATGACAAGGGAAAAAGTTTATGATTTAAATAATTTAAGTGATATCAGAATATTATAATATCGATTAAAAATTGAATATAATTAAAGAATTTGAAAAATAATTTAAGAAGTTTGTTGTTATCTATAAAAAATTTAAAGTTTAATTAAAAAAGACTATTAAATAAAAATTAATCAATTTATTTTGAATTATAAAAATTTATTAGTTTATAAAAACTGACTGATTAATTAATAAAATAATTATTTTTAATAACAAAAATTATTAAATTAAATTAAAACAAAAAATAATAAATCCATAGTTTTAACTATTGAACTGTCTAAATCGATACAATATTTAAAACATTGATAATTATATTTTGCAAAGTAGGCTACAAAGTACTAACTCAAACCGGGTCTAGGTCAATTTTGAGTTAAAGTTAGTTTCAAATACCGATGTCTAGGTTTTAATATATATTTTTGGTTAGTTTCAAATACCAATGTCTAGGTCTTGTCATAATTCAAAGTGCACAAGAAGACTAGAATCATCCCATTAAGGGAATGTTGAATTGATACTCTAATGCCATATCTTCGGTGAAATTTGTTGGAAGTTAGTTTATAATCATGATTAAGAGTTTGTAATATCAAAAAACATTATTTGTAGCGCCTTTAGTATAAATTTGATTTTATCTGTATAATATAAAAGTTATAAAAATATTTTTTTATATTTATAAATTTCTTAATAAACATCATAACTTTCTCAATCAAAATTTTAATATCTTTTTAAAAACTTAATTTAAAAGAGATCTAATCTCAATTTAGAATAAGACAATCTCTTTTTAAAATTTTTTTTAATATTCTAAAAATTATTGTTGTGTAGTGAAATTTCTTCGACTTTCATCTAAGAGCTATATTTCTTAAATTTTATCAAAATTGTCACCTATACTTCTCAAAATTATAACAGATCAATGATGGCTTACATAACAGACAAGATAGCATATTTTGTAATTTTCATACACTTGATTAGAAGTTAGAATTTTAAACCCCAACTTCAAACTCTGAATTCTTGGAATGGATCAAGAAGAATTTTGCAAGCTTGGAAAGTACGCGCATCGTTGTCAATTATCTCTAATGGCTTACTTGCAGCACTTGAACATCAGAACGTGAAACATATTATTCACAACTTGCTTGTCATTTAGCGAGGAATAGCCACGTATCTTCTTCCACTGAAACCCGTCACATCATTCAATGGTAGATTTTCCTCCCACCAGCAGATTTCTTGAGATACAAGGAACAAAACAGATTAAGACCCTAGTACAAATCACACTGCGTAAGTAGGAAAAGTGATTGCCTGACTGGATTAACGGGCGATCGAAAGTTAATTATAGTTTAGAGATAGCGACCCATTTTAGGCTGTTGATAATGGGTTGATCGAAAGTTAATTATAGTTTAGAGATAGCGATCCATTTTAGGCTGTTGATAATGGGTTGCGCTATTAGTTGTGGAAGTAGTGAAATCAATCAAGTAAATAAAGAAAAACAATAGAAGGATACAAAAAGTTTTACACGAAAAGCTTGAGTGTTAGAAGAAAAACCCACTAGGTGAAGTGTCGGCTTATGTCTTACAGTTAATCACTTTAGTTGTAGTTTAATAATAAATTATTTGAAGACATTCCTTATCTTATACATATTTAGATGTATATGATAAAGTTCATGGGATAATTGTACATTACAAATGAAATTATAATGTGATTATAATTATGAGATTCATATTGCATTTATGTATTATTCATAAATGTTCCTAGTCATTATTATATTAAAATTGGATATTAATAGAACGTAAAAAGATTAACACACGTTTTGTTTTTTTTTATGAAAGAAGTAATCGATCTCATAGGCTAAAATATAAAGATACTTAAACAAACATATGATTGTTTGTTAGAGAACAAATATACTGAATAGACCTGATATGAAAAATCTATTTGGAACATTATTTGTATGTTTATGAAATTCTTATTGTGATGTTGTATAAGTAATCCATTGACTTGAAGTTACCAAAATTATCTTATATAAGGATTGCTATGTTTTGATACTATTTATGACTTATTTAATAATGAGTCGATCAAACAGTAGAGTCATTAGATGTAGCATGAATTATATAGAGATAATTGTGTGATTAAGATAGCATTCATTATTTTAAAGTAATTAGGAAGAATGTTTCGTTATTTTCGATTAGTATTGATTCAGGAAATTCTTGGCCAAGGTATAATGATGTTTTGTAAATAGTTTACAAGTATCATTAATTAAATCGATAGCTAATAGGGAAAAATAATAGAATTAAACTCAAAATAAAGTAGACATTATTTTCATGTTTTATGTCTAATCGGAACATTATATGATGAAATGATTGAATTATATAAAAAAATTATGCACAGAAAGATTAGTTAAAACCACTTTGACATTCCTTGATGCGTTGTTAGATGTCATTCTTAATCTATGATTATAAATTATTTAATTAGAGAATTAAAGATAAATTAAAAGAAGTTTTAATTTTTTAATTCTAATTATAAATTATAATTATAATTTATAATCATTGTCAATATATTTAGGAACCTAATGGATCTCACATATAGAATGAGCTGAAGAGAGTAAAATTAATTTAATCAAGTTAAACTTGATTATAAAATTTGAAAAATTTTATGATTAAGTATGAGATATTTAATAAATAAGAATCAATATGAAATATTAAATTTTATATGGGCATAATTGATATTTAATTAGAATTATTTGTAATTTTAATTAAAGCTTAATTGAAATTAGAACTAAATTTCAATTAAATTACTAAAACGTCTAAAGTTTATTATAAATATATTTAAGCTCTATAAAATTAGCACTTCTCGATTAACCCTCTTTGTAAGAGTTACAGAGTTCTCTCAACATGTTTTGTGGATACCATTAGAGAGCGGAGACTTGTGTAGCTACGGTGGTTGAGACGGATCAGTTTCGGAAACGATTCGAGATATACAACAAGATAAAAATCAAGCTTCAGAATAAGATACGAACTAAGTTTCCGCTTTATTATGATTTAGGTTAATCATTTTATAGAATTAAAGTGATCTTCATTTTCGGGAAATTAAAATATAACAAATTTTGTAATTGTTCCGCTACGATCGGGATTATTATTAACATTCTCTGGAGGTCCAAGTAAATTTAAGTAATATAATATTAAGATTCATTTAAAATATGTATTGAATAAAATATATAAGTTATATATAAACAATAATACTAGTAGAAATCTCCGCTTTACCTCAGAACTTCGGACTAAATGTGAAGATGATAACGAAGATGATGATAATGTTGAAGATATTCACAAACCATAACGAGAGAAGTGTGTCAAAGCCCAAATAATCAGCCCACGTTGAAAGTTCCATTCTTGTTGGACTTCAAGTCATGATCTTTAGTTGAAGCCTACCGAGAATTTATTGCTCTGTTCTTCTTCCTAATCGTCCCATTGTTTCTGAGGTAGTGAGGTGGGAAATCTGAAATTTTGGTGTTAGCATCTGGCAAGGGCGAGAGGGAGACATGGCAACAGATGAAGACAACGGAGAGTTTTACCTCCGATACTACGTCGGACACAAGGGTAAATTCGGACACGAGTTTCTGGAGTTCGAGTTCAGACCTGACGGTAAGCTCCGATACGCCAACAACTCCAATTACAAGAACGATACTATGATTCGCAAGGAGGTCTTCCTAACTCCTGCTGTTCTCAAAGAGTGTCGCCGAATCATCTCTGAAAGCGAGGTTTTTTTTTATAAGCCACTTTTCTTTTTCTAATTTCTCTGTATTAGGGTTATTTTGAATTCTCAAATCTTGTCCTTTTGATATGGTTCTTGTAGATTATGAAGGAAGATGATAACAACTGGCCAGAACCTGACAGAGTTGGGCGTCAGGAGCTGGAGATTGTAATGGGTAATGAACATATATCGTTCACTACTTCAAAGATTGGGTCACTTGTTGATGTTCAGAGCAGTAAAGATCCTGAGGGACTCCGCATTTTCTATTATCTTGTTCAGGTCTGTTGTTTCTCTGCACTTACTGTATTGAAATTATGTGCTTAACTTGCCATTGGGATCCTAATGACTAGAGAGCTTTGCTTAGAAACATAGGTTGTGTAAAGCTAATGATAGCTTCTGTTATTTTCTTTTTTCTTTTGCTCAAGAAACTACACATTATTGAACCTGAGAAGTTTAGATAGGATGTATGGTTTTTGAAAAATTCAAACTAAAAGTAAGGATCTCCTGCAATTTATGTTGTCTGCTTATTAGTTAGGAGAGGTATAAACTTCAGTTTGATTACAGGAGCAGCTCAGGTCAAATAGGGGATTTTGCTGAATTCACTTCTGCTTTACTGATTATGATTCTTCTTGGTCTGTGATTGCAGGATTTAAAGTGCTTTGTCTTCTCCCTCATCTCTCTCCACTTCAAGATCAAGCCTATTTAAGAGCCACCATCATGTCTGCAATACAACTTGTAACTTCATTGTGTCTGGATTTAGAATTTTTGTTTTGGTTGTTTGACAGTGTGGTTCCCTTTTTCTCATGCTTTCTGAGGCTTTGTAAGATTTTATGGGCATGACTACCTTGGTTTTGTGGATTGGAATCCATTTGTCTTTGAAGTTTCATAGTTTTGAACTCCTAGTCCCTGTCTTTTGAG
>JANVCQ010000006.1:37686689-37697183 GCA_025531925.1 Erythroxylum plowmanianum | reverse complement strand
TTGTTGAGATAGTGCATATTTTCGGGCTCTCGTCATGGTGAGAAACTGGGTCGGGATAATCCCGACCCAGTTTCTCAACATGAAGAGAGCCCGAAAATATGCACTATATCAACAAAAAAAAAAAAATTACAACTAGCTTTCTCTCACACACACCATCCCTGTGATTAATGAAGAGTACACAAATACGATTTTACAAAGGATTCCTAAGGGGGTACTTATATAATAGTATAACCTTATGGTAGAAACCTACACATAAAGTAGGAATTTGAAAATAGTGTCATATATAAAAGGAAAGAAAATCTATATAAAGTAAGAATCTACGTATGGTAGAAATCTTGAAGCCTTGAGTCATTATCGCAACATAATGTATTACATGAATGTAGTAAAATGTCACTTGCACTATGTACTTGTTACGAATTTAATTCCAATTTTAAACATAATTAACCAATAAACAGCTATCTTATCCATATCCAATGATGCACATAATTTTTCATAATTATTAAATTGAAGTATTTTATGAGTCATCCAACTACAGTCAATTTTAGAAACATATAAAAATATCAGCAAGCCACAAACGTTACATGTGTCCTATATCTATATATATATATATATAGGCTAGGGAAGTATGGTGTAAGGTGGCAGCAAATGCAGCATTCATTTTCTAACTAGAGCCAAAAGAGTTCATCTCCTTTTGGTGATAATGAAAAGGATTTATGTTCCACCAACTCCACATCTTCAGACCTTATCCACAACTTTTCCACACTTCCAGACTCATTGTCCATTTCAGAGGAAGTGTTCAATGAAACGAGTTTATCTAAAAGCCTTTGGTTTGAAGTTCTTGTCCCTACACTAACACACAATATAAATATCTTACAAGGGTTAGCTTAATTCCCAATACTTACTCGACCTCAAGCTCCACAACTTGTGTTCCAACTTGCACACTATGCGTGAAGACTTATTAAATTATAAACAAAAAACGATGAGCCTGCAGCCACAGCCATTATGGTTACCTACCTTGTTTCAGCTTTTCCTATACCAAAATTTTATTTAATCATCCCATCCCTCAAGTAAATCAAACCTAATGTAGTGTTCGCTATCATGCGTACACGTTATCCTTCCATCCATTGCTATAAGTATTTCCCATAAAAACAATAACAATTACATCAGTCATTGACAACTTAAGATTAAAGTCTGATCCCTCTCTTTTCGTTAGTTCAAATCAATCTTAAACAAATCGTGAGAATGATTGAGATATTAAAGAATGGTTGTGGGATTAAGCGCACCTTTATCATGTGTGTCGAGAACACAGCAAAGGCTGCTCTTGAGATCACTTGGTATTTTGTGTAAAACCGGAGGCGTTGATCATACAAAAATAAAGCGTTCCCATGCGTATAAGCAATTGGATTATTGCCTTTCGGGGTACAGAAATGGAAACGGATAAAGAAGACAAAAGGTGTGAAGATGAAGGGATGTTGTTTGTTTAAGATTAGTGCATTGACTGGGCGTTGGGCCCGCGTATGGAATACACGTATAGACGTATTTTCACATAATATGAAGAGAGAAAAAGGAAAAGCAGTGGGTGGGATTCTCTAGGAGAGATGCTAGATTTGGTAAATAGTCGTTTGAACTGTTTTGGCACAGTGTATGCATACAGCAATGGAGCCCATTTTGTAGGCAACAAACCCAACCACTCGTGTGAATCGAAGACGCAAGAGGGGGGACAAACAATTACCCCTTTCTTAATATTCTGGGATACATGATTGTTGCACAAAATTTAAAAATAGTTTCATTTTTATAATAAAGAAGCTAGAAGTTCTATTTTTTTTTATACAAAATAATCCTAACTTAAGTGAGGTTGTGGGTTTGAGTCATTCTCATGTATGCAATCGTTTAAAACTTGAGACTAGAGCTTTGCCTCCTGTAAGAGACCTACCTGGCTCAAGCAGGAATTAGTCTAGATATAAATAGCTTAAAGATGCCTTCTTATAATTGGAACCCTCCTAAAATACCTCGTAGGCAACAAAAAAACATCTCATAAATATATAAAGAGATTCAATAATTTTGTAAACTCTCCAATTTGCAATTATCTGAAAAAAGTTATCAATTATACGTAACATTTCTTTACATTTTACGAAGAAATTATTTTTATAACTTAAATATGTGAACTTCTGGTCATAAAAGAATAACTTTATTTTTGTATTTTTTTAATCCTTAATTGTAAGGACTATTTATATGTCTATTAAATAAATTATTTTGTAAAATTAACAATTCAAAATTAAATTGTGAGATTGTTAAGACACCTAACATAATATTTTTATCGTTAAAAATATGTTGAGAATCTTTATCAAAAATTGAATTCAAGACCTCCAATATTTGGAAGCCATTTAACTAACCTTTTAGGCATATAAAAAACTTGGTACTCTTGAAATGAGGTATTTAAAAATAAATAATTTAACTAATTGATGATATAAAATATAATTATGAAATACATTTAAATGAGTATTTAAAAATGATACAGAATCAAATTTAAATTTGAATTCGATACCTCCAACACTTAGGAAGTATTAAAGAAAATTTGGGCGATCCATCTAAACGACCTTTAAGAAGAAAATTTTAATTTGCATCTCTAAAACACATTTAAAACAACGACAGCAAGTAACACGCGTACCTGAGCACTTAATTTGTCTTTACTCTTAGCCTTGTGCAATGCAAAAATGCATGACCTAGGCCTGCCGTTAGGGCCACTTTGACCAATAACACGCCTTGGTGGGATCACTGACAATCTTACAAGGCTAAGCACTAGAAAATAGACCCAACAACAAATTAAATAATTAATACTACTTAATTTTAATATTCATTCAGATTTGGAGAAAATTAAAAAATTAAATAATCACATGGTGGCGAGTTTAGGGTTTGCGCAGGTTTGATAATTATATTATTAGTTATTTGGTCCCACTAATCGAAGCCCACTTCGGCACATATGTATATAAAAAGTCCCCATTCTTCAACAAAAGGACGTGTTGGAGAAGCAGGGACGCAGGCATTGAAGAGCACCTGTTTGTTTCTGTTTAAAAGGACCCAGACATGGCCACTTCTATTCGATGTTAGCTGAGTTTCAACGTTACTGAAGAAGGAGGAGGAGAAAAGGCGTGATGGGTTACAGAAAAAGGCAAAGACTCTGCAGCAAAATATCTGGAGAAAAACCCGACTCTGATCCTTTCGATGAGTTGCCTGACGACATCGTCGTTTGCATTCTCTGCAAGCTCAGCTCCTCGGCTTCTTGCCCCTCTGATCTCATCAATGTCTTCTTGACGTACGTACACGCACACTTCTTATACATGTATGTAAACTTATATGCATGGATTTGGTTTTCATGTTTTATCGGTTAACAGATGCAGAAGATTGAATCGTTTGGGCATGCATCCGTTAGTTCTATCCAAAGCTAGTCCCAACACATTTGCCATCAAAGCCAAGAACTGGTCGGAATCTGCTCACCGGTTTTTTAAACAGAGTGTCGCCGCCGGCAACACAGAAGCTTGTTTCACTCTGGGCATGGTCAGTCCAACGTTTTCTTTTTAATTCCGAGTTATTTTCCTGGAAACGAATCAATACCCAGAATTTATATTCATCGAAGCTTTTGTCTTTGTACAGATCCGATTTTATTGCTTACAGAACAGAGGGAATGGAGCTTCCCTCATGGCCAAAGCCGCTATTAAGTCCCATGCGCCGGCGCTGTACTCTCTCGCCGTTATCCAGTTCAACGGCAGCGGCGGCTCCAAAAACGACAAGGATCTCCGTGCCGGAGTCGCGTTGTGCGCACGCGCAGCGTTTCTCGGCCACATCGACGCTCTCCGAGAGTTGGGTCATTGCTTGCAAGACGGTTACGGAGTCCCCCAAAGCGTCGCCGAGGGGCGTCGGTTGCTAGTCCAAGCCAACGCGCGGGAGCTCGCGTCGTCGTTACTCGCCGTCTCGACGTCCCTCCGCATCAACGGTAACAACCACCACCGACTCCATTACGCGACATGCCTCATGATGAGTAACGGCGTCGGGTGTCCGTTACTTAGCGACTTCGGGTGCAACGTCCCGGCCCGAGAGGTGCATCCCGTGAACCGATTCCTGAGAGAATGGTTCGGGTCGGGTCATGGGGTATTGGGTTCGGGTTTAAGGTTGTGCTCGCACGCGGGGTGCGGGCGGCCGGAGACTAGACCGCATGAGTTCCGGCGGTGCTCGGTATGTGGGACTGTGAACTATTGTTCACGGGGGTGTCAGGCACTTGACTGGAAGCTAAGGCATAAGATGGAGTGTTCCCCGATGGAGCAGTGGCATCCCGACGGTGAGAATGTGGCCATCGCCGATTGACAGGGACTGATAGAATCAAACTAGGAGTAAGTAAAGACTGAAACAAAAATTCAAAACCTTACTATTTTCTTGGTAGTAGTACTTAAATTTTTTTTTTTTTGGGTAAATTTGTATATATTGCAAGAGGTTTTTACTGTTTAGAGGATCTCTCCCCCTAACCACGTTGTTTTGCCACCTATCTTTTAGGAATCTGTAAATCCCCTACCTAATTGACTAATTACCCAGTCAAATTTGACATAAAACCTTTTAAAATCTTCTAATTAACTCATGTGAAATTGACGTACAACCAAAATAGCAATACTAGCTGTAACTATGGAGCCCTAATTTATGTACCTGAAGATGGAAGCGGGTAGCGCGTGGGACCGACCCGGTAAATGTGACCGTTGATTAGCATCGAATGAATTCTGAAAGTGGTTGGTGATTCGCACTTCTTTGGACTTCCATAACCACCTCTTGTTTGTATTATCTCCCCATCAAGAAGGCTGGCCACTGATCAAGCTTAGATAACGACACTTCCAAAGCAATTATTATACTAATCAATTTAGATACAAAGGCAAAAACAGTTTTCCATTTTTGATTCAGTAATAATAAATATCTTTTTTATTATGTTTTAAAATTTTAAAAAATACAGAAAATACGTGTCTTCTACTTTTGGTGGTATTTGTTTATTGATATAAAAAGAAAGAAAGCAATCAAATTGTGTCTTTTTCACTTGACTGATTTTGTCCTACGTCTGTTTGAAATATTTACATTTTAGACCAATTCCATTTGCATGACTGACCCGTTCTGTCGTAGTAGTCTCAATAAATGCTGTCTCCTCTTAATTCTTAACATTAGACTAACTGTTAACTGCAAATGTGTAATTCGCAAAATATCAATTGTTAAAATTTTCAGGATTTATTTTAATAATTTTTAATGTTAAAAATTAATTAATTAATCAATCAATTTTTATAAATCAATAAATTCTTATAAATTAAAATTAATTAATTAATTTTTATTTAATAATTTTTGAATTAAATTTTAAAATTTTCAATTAATAAAAGAAATATCTTTGAATCATGCTTTTGATTTTAGTATTTTTCTTTTAAATAATTACTAATAGGTACCACGTGACTCCTTAATAATTTTTAAAGGAATTTACAACTTTTTATATCATTTCTATTTAAATAAATATGTAATTTTTAATTGTTATATAATATTCTGATGGAGGATGGCGTTTGGTGGTGGTCGCTTTCGCATGAATTCTCGAACGGTGCAGAAATTACAGAAGGATAGCAAAAGCTCGAGGATCTTCCAGCTATATCAAACACGAAACGACAAGGCGTCGTTCACGTCAGTATGAGTTGGTTTGTAATGGCACCAATTTGATTGATCGAAATTGGAGACAGACCTTAGCCTGCTCTTTCCTCAGTCTTGAAAGTTGTTAAATGGCGACAAAAGAGTATGAGGAAGCCGTGATCTGCAAAAACTATGCCATTAGTAACCATACTTTTTTAAAATTTTGTTGCTAAGTTTGTCTTAAAACTAAATTTTGAGAAGATTAATTATCACTAAATTATCAAGTTTTTTATTAAATTATCACAGTTTCTTGATTTAACGCAATGTTTCAAAAATTGAATTAAAAGTTGAATCGATAAGACGAGAGATTTAAATTTTAAAAAGTTATATCGGTATTAAAATATTATAAAATAAATTAAATTTTAAATAAAATTAAAAAATTTGAGATATGATTGAAAAAGATTGTTTTATTTATTGAAGAATCTGAAGTTTAACTATAAATAAAATTAATTAATTAATTTTAGTTTATAATAACTTATTAATTTATCAAATTGATTTATTAATTAATAAATTAATCAATTTTTAATAACAAAAATTATTAAAATAAATTCAATAGAAAAGTTAATAATTGAATTAAAAAATTAAACAATTCAAAATTTTTACGATTAAACAAGACAAATCCGTTGGGCTTTTTATCATTGAAATAAGTATTGCTTCCATGGTCAGATAAACTAAGAAGATTTTATATCCTGCTTTAGAAGACTTAGTCTAACAAAAAATAATTATAAAAAGATTTACGACAAAATAATTAGAAATCAAGGAAGCTTCTGCACGTACTTTGGCGACTAATGTTACTTGGTTAGTTCATCTGAAAGACTGAAACCATCAAAGTCCAACTCTTCGTGTCTTACAAGAAGTCCCCAGGCTTTTACCAAGCCTCGCAACTTTTACTGTTGGACTAGATTGTTATCTAACAGACGCTTGGGCATTTGTGTTTAGCTACCCCTTCTTCAATTTATCGAGATGTTAGGATGAAATCTCCTTCAATTTATGTGAAAAAGATTTGTTATTATTATTATTTAAACATTTTACTTATATGTTTTAAATAAATTATTCTATAATTTTAATTTACATAATGAGATTATTTTACTAGTTTGATTGTGAACTTTAATACAAAATGCTACTTTAACTATCTTCTTCTTTTCCCCTTTAAAAAATGGTTAGTATTAAAATATGACATGTTAAGTCATCCTTTCATTACAATAGTTTAAGTATTTGTGTGAGACTAACTTAATTGATTTTATTTATTTACTAACATACTCCTTTAAGTGAAATATCTCAAGTTATTGTGATAAAACGGTCACTTAATCAAAACTTTTGTGATTAAATGACAGTGAGTTCAAATCTTACTACCTACCTATTATTTAATACAAGGTAGAGTGAGCCTGTGTAAGTTTCAAATTCAAAGAACTTTCACTTAAGAAGGTATATTAATAAATATATAAAACTAATTAAATTGGTCTCACACAGTAGCTTAAATTATTGTAATAAAACAGCAATTCAACAATATGCATGTAAAAATAAATTAGAAGCTCTTGGAAGTCTCAATCTTCTCAACAAGGCCACCAAGGGACGTCAATGCAGAATCTCTTCCTGTACCATTATCATAAATGACAACACAAATGTTGGGGTAATCAGACAACCTGAGAATCGTTTCGTTTGCATTCTAATCTCTACGACTCATTCCTTAGTCCTTAACTACGGACATTTAAACATTGCAAGCTGAGAGTACTACTACTTCTATTTTTTTCTTTTAATTTCACGATAAATAAAAAATATATGAAATTTTCAATTTTGGTTTATGTTTTCTTAAATAAAGATATACTTAGTTGTAATTTATTATTGATAATAATTGAAAATTAAACACATTTTATGAATATATTAATTTATGAATGAGTGAATTAGTTTTATTTCAATATTTTGTGCAATATTTATTAATAGATATTAATTAAAACTAAAATTTTACATTTTAAAATAAATAATTAAATCAGTCAAAAGTTTGTGTTGTTTTATTTATTTATTTTTAATTAATAAAATTCAATTTAATAAATATTATAAATTATAAGATAATTATCTAATTTGAGTTTTTAACATAAATTTTTTAATTTAAATTAATTACGAAATAATTAAATTATCTTGCTTATAATTTTATTATTTATTAATGTTAAATAATTAAATTGATAGTAAATCAGATTTTCATTAAAACAAAAACAAAAATTATTTTTATAAATTACCAAAAATAAAAATTAAAAATAAAATCAGAAATTCAACTAAATAATTTCTACATCAAATAAAAAAAACTAAAAACTGTAATAGAAGTACAGAACCAATGACAGACTCAGCAAATAATATACATAATACATAATTATCAATTATGTACTTATATATTGTTATTTACTTAAATTTTTTGTATGTCAATTTTAATTATTTATTTATATTAACCTGTATTATTATTTTGTCGTTTTATCTCCATGTACGTCTACCGGAAACAATCACTCTATTATATGAGGATAAGATTACATAACATCAGACTTTTTCAAACCTTGCTTTACTGCATGCTTTACTGCAAAAATTCGTACTGGACGTGACAACGATGGTAAATTACCCCAGCACAATTTCTCTCATTCTAGTTTTCTCGCCGTGCATGTCTGCGAATATGCGACCTGGTGACACTGACAACCCAGGACCTTCCCACTACATCTTTTAATGGGAGATCCTGAAAGAGAATTACTCAGAAAGCGGTAATGAACAGTAACAACTGAGTACTCAAGCGGTAATGAACAGTAACAACTGAGTACTGTCGCCGGCTCAACATCGGCGGTGGTGGATCAGTATTGGTATCTGTGGAGGAAACTTAAGCTGCATGCAGAGCTTGGACATTTCTGGCAATGGCAGGCACTTGAATTAATATGTTAAATTTGTAATATTATTAATAGTTGGTGTGTCTTTTCTTCTGAACTTTAAAGTCAATAGAACGAAGCCATGATGGTTACGTATTCTAGTGCGCAAATTAGACAATTATAATATTCCTTTTGAATTCATAACACACTTTGATAACTACAGCAAATAAGACAAATACCATTATAACCCCGTCTTTTGGCATGTCGGGCAAAACTCTTGTCTGCATTGATCAACTCGTGCTTATTTAGTTCAAGAAGGCATGTCCTCGGTAGATTAGACCTTTGATAGGAGAGGACCTAGCTTTCTTCCACATTTCTTTTTTGAAAAATGTGGAGGAGCTGAGGGTTAAACACAAGATGCATGATTTGATGGTGTTTGGAGACTCCTACTTCTATATAGTCAAAGTTGCGACACATATATTTAGGAAACCTTTGATTATAACCATATCAAGAATGAAAAAAATGTTAAGCTTGCTGTCAAATCCCAATCTAAGATTGCTTTTCAAGATATTGATAAGGTTGTTTTGAAAGTTCAATTAAATATATGATATGAGAAAGATGATGACATAATAGAATAGCTTGTCTTGGTGCATGCTCTTTGAATACTTTTCGGACCAAGTGTTTTTATAAATATGTCAATAAATTGATCAACCTTTGAAATAAACTTTGCTTGAACCTTCTCAATGATATTAACTCACGAATAAAATAATAATCCAATTTGTAAGAAAATTAAAAATTGAAGTTAAAGTATATTGTTTCATCATTATCATACGATAAAGTGGTTATTGTGGAAGAACGAAATCCAAGTTCATCAAGTAAGGAATATAGCTATGTTAATTTTGCTGTAGCATTTGGTAATACTAGATACTCACTTTTAGTAGATGAAAAAAAAAAGTAAGTTATGTTTTCGTTGTCTAAGAAATTAAATTTGTATTCAAATATATTAAATGTTCATAAATATATCTCTTATCACTTAACATCCACTCTATTAAGATCTGAGAATGGTTCTCTTACCCTGCGTTTGGTTAGTGTCCTCAGGGGTGAGGACAGTGAGCAAGGACGCTAAAGTTCTGTCATTCGTCCTGTTTGTTTACTGTTCTTACTCATTTTTGTTTCGTCCTTAGAGGACAAGGACAGAAATTTTTGTTCCTCTCAAAACTGAGGTATAGAAATTTTTATCCTATGGACAAGAATGAGAAATGACAAAAATAACCTTGTTTTTTTACGAAACCTACACACGTTCAATCCTCTATCGCACCTCATCTTCACCCATTTGCTTTGTCTCTGTCGCACCTCCCCTTCTTCCATCTGCTTCGTCTCTGTCGCACCTTACTTCTTCCATCTGCTTACGGACGAAACCTAAACACATTGCAATCTGTCGCACCTCGTCTTCTTCCATCTACTTCATCTGTCTGTTAGTCGTCGCAAAAGGTAAAGCAATTGGTTGGTTTAATTGACGAGAGCAGATTGCGCAAAACCTTTCATTTTTCAGTTTACTTGTTTTTTGTCTTCTCCAGAAACGTGACTCTCCGTTGAAGGCAAACCAGCATTCGACAGTCGATCCTCTCTTCTGGGTAAGATCCTTTTCTTCCCATCGTTTTTGTTCTTCTGGAATATTTAATGGGTTTCGAAATCATGCTTCTGAAATACTTCTGGGTATTTTTAAATCATGTTGTTATGTTGCAGCAAATCTCGAAGAAAATCTTTCCAGCCTTCTCCTGCTAAGTCTAAATCAAGATCCCCATCTCGTTCTTGCTCTTTAATCAAAGCCACGATCGTTGTCCAGGTAATCTCATATGCCTTGGACGTTTGTGTTATTATTTTATGTTGCTTTGAAGATATCCGTTATTATATTGGACATTCACAGACAGTTTCACATATATCTGAATTCTGTGCT
>JANVCQ010000006.1:37656068-37678774 GCA_025531925.1 Erythroxylum plowmanianum | reverse complement strand
TGTTGACATTGGTGAATGATCCGCACAATCCAAGTCCTCCTCCTATGTTAACTATATGCTCTCTTTGTCTTCTACCCAAGCATAGGTTAACTATATAGTTCAGGAAATTTTATGCAGGGGATGTAGTAATTAATTTCAATTTCTTGAATGTGCCAGTAAGATGTTTGAATATATAAGATGCCTAAGTCATCTAACTATGTAAGGTTGGGCTGAGTTTGGAGAGTGTTTGGTAAGTTACACCTTATAGTTGCAAAATCTCTTTGTAAGATTAGTATTTCTCTACGTGTCTGGCGCGTGTAACAAACACGTCGCCTGCCCTCGCCACTATTCACTGGCTATAGGATGCGCCCTCGCCAAAAAATGACAATTTTTGGCCAGTTTTGGGTTGGATTTTTGCTCCCTGAGGCTAGTTTTGGACTTGTTTCTCAAGGCTGAACACATTTATACCAATTTCATGCATCGAAAAGCAAGAAAAAATTGAGAAACAGAAGTTAACTCTCTAATAATCTTATATCGAAAAATCGAAAAATCTTTGTTTTTAACTACCCGATCACATTACTGCTTTGATACTACATATAATACATGACGAGGCCTTAGTTATATATCCCAGATCAAACGTAAAAGGCAATAAATTAAGAAATGTGAAAAGTACTTCATTTCGAATCCACCGCTATCTTCATAGGAACTACTCATCGAGACGCGGCCAAGTCTTTCTACAGTTTTATCAAATAAGTTCTTTTAACGAATCAGAGAATCCTTGTGTTTATGAATGATATGAACAACTACATGAGATCTTAATATTTATATATAGCTTTCATATTGAACTTTCTCATCATAGACTCGATATGAGTCCGATCCATACTGATAAAGATTCATTTTCTACCCTGACTTTGACCTATTAATTTAAACTATTTATTAAGCCATTTTATTATCTTTATCAAGATCAAATTAAGTAACTTAACTAATAAGTTATTCAAAAACTGAAAGATGCAATTAAATGTTATCCAACTTTGTAAGAAAATTCATATATATCCAACATGTCCTTTCTCTTCCCATTCAGCCTTTGCATTACGCCTACCTGTTCATGCTTGAATAGTGAACCCCATAGCTCTACACGTTCATCTTTGGCCTGGGTCATAGCTCTACACGTTCATCTTTGGCCTGGGTCATGATGCGAACACGTTCTTCCTGCACCACCATTGCATTAGTTTAGTACAAGTTGGAAAGCGACTCGGTACTAGAGATATTTAACTTAGACCGTCCTACAAATTGTATCATTATCATCTAGTCCCATCAAGAACTAATGGGTTTTATCCTTTTCTAACTTTTTCTCTGAACCTGCGGACAGGCTGCATTTGCATCCCAAGTCAGCTTTAACTTCCCGTAATAAACAACTATAGAACGCCTTTCTATTTGCACTATGTAAGATTGGCCTTCAACAGTTGGACTCGAGGATTGTTTTTGGTTGAGAAACATTCTCTGATGTCTTTCCACAAGTCTTTAACAGTTTAACTTTCACCATAGTCGATCTCAAGGTTGATTCTACAGTGTTAGAGTACCTACCAATCTTCCAGTTCATGTGAGTTCTTATTTGGTTGATGAGTCACCGTTCCATTAATGAATCCGAATTTCTTCTTTGCCCATAGCGCAGTTCGTATTGCAAGAGCCCACTCCTCATAATTACATCCTTTCAACTGAACCTGTGTGATTAGGTTTCCAGGATTGTCATTCAAAGTCAAGAAGTAGGGTGAGATATTTTTCCTTGTCCTTGCTCTTCTTCTCGTCATTACTGCCATCCGTGTTGTCAATTTTATCAATGGTTGTTGGTAGGATATGGCTCTAATACTGCATAAAATTCTGAGAATGGTTGTTTGTTATTTCTATGATCTTGTCGCCTTACAAATATACATACAAGTCTTTCTTTATAAACTAGAAGAAAATCTCAACCTACCTAACATAGCTCATACATTAAAAGATTACATTATACACCAAATACAATAGCTAATTGATTGCTAAAATCACGCCTAAGACACCCTATAATTTTGCTTAGAGTATGTTATGGCCAAATGTTTGCTTAGTGGTAGACTTATGGCCCTTATTATACACATTCATGTCTTGTTGTTCGACCAGTCGTATTCAATATGTATTTTTTTTTTTAATTCAAGGAAACCTTGTAAGCGGGCCAAGCGGGAACACCTTTTCGAGAGTCCAATTAGCGCACCACTCCACAAACGAGTCAAGCGGGCGCATCTTATCATCGAGGGTCCAACTGACGCTCCACCCACGGTTAAAACCCTGGCTGCCTCAGGCTCTTACAAGAGGAGTTAGTATAATATTACTATCAAATCTTATTACATTTCGATTACTTTAATATGTCATGGTCATGCCAGACCAAACTTCAATTTACTATATCTTAATTTAGGTACGAATTCAACAACAACAACAATCCAGTTAAACTCTTATTAATTACGAGACCTAGAGAGGTCTAGAAATATATAACTTTATTTTTAACTAATAAAGAGATTGTTTCTTATTAATTTAGATACGAATTCATTATCTGTAATTGATATTTTGCGTAGAAAATTTTGAACATCAAGTTACACTTTGAAGGAAAAAAATTTAGTTAGGTAACGAATTTTGGGGTTCTAAGCCCATTAGACATCGTGTAGGGCTTAAAGCCTTTCTGGACACAACAGGAAGGGTTTGGATATCACCCCCAACTAACGGTGTCGTTTCACTTTGATATGAAGGGAAATTTTACTACTACTACGTCTCTACTGTACTTGTTATATGCTACAAAAGCTGGCTAGCTCCCCCTAAAACCCTAGTTGAGTCACAATTCTGTTTGGTCCCCCAAATCGATGTCTTTGGTCGAGGAATTAGGGCCTACGGTGGCGGATGACACCTCGTATGGCGTTGTTGAAGAGGAAGAAGAGGATTCATGGTTGTCGGACTCGGAAATTGGAGACGCGTTGGATTGGTTGGACGCCCAAGACGACGACGGATCGGTGGAGGGAACAATTTCGCTCAATTCTAGACGCCCAAATGCTCACGGAGGCCTCCATTCGCGCCCTAATTTGTCCTCTTTGCAACCTCTCTCAAATCGCAACCAGAAGTTCTCTAATCATATTCGAGCTTCTCCTTTAGAGGTGTCGCTTATACTTTATGGTTCAGAAATTTAGATCATGTTCATTAAGTTTTTTATGTGTCGTTTAGGCTACTTTCTCAATGTTAGAAACTGTTTTTTTAATGTGTTATTGCGGTTTAGAGTGCGGATATATTTGTCTATATATAATTTGATTTTTATTCCTGATAAAGTGATTTTTATGCAGGAGTGGGAGGGTAGGATGAATGTTCGAATGTCTAATTCGGTGACAACTGCCATTCGTGACAGTGTTCGAGATATGGCCATTGGTAAAATTAGAAACAATGACAAAGCTGATCGTGCTACTGTTGAGCAGGTTAGTATCTCTTGCAGCAATTTGTAAGTTTTGTTTCCCTTCCATAAACTGAAGGATAGAGAAGGCACAATCTTTTTCCCCATTCTTTAGTGTGCAGTGTAGTAAGCTTTTGTAGCTTTTGATGGGAGTATTTATTTGTATTTGTTGTTCTTTAGGCCATTGATCCTAGAACTCGGATGGTTTTGTTCAAAATGCTTAATCGTGGTGTGTTCAATGACATCAATGGCTGCATATCCACCGGAAAGGAGGTATTGAAGCAAATACTTTCCAAACCAACCTTCAGTTTGTGTTCATTTAAATGTCTAATATTCTAAGAATTGCTTTTGTTGACTCTGCAGTTGTGAGATAAATAATTCCTCATTATAATTTTTTCTTTGCATTTTTGTAGGCAAATGTTTATCATGCCACGAAATCAGATGGTCAGGAACTAGCAATCAAAGTGTACAAAACTTCAATTTTGGTTTTTAAGTAAGTACAGGAGATAAAACAGCCTGCATGTTCTCGTTAGAAACTTGTCTGCACCTTTAAATTTGTTTTGAGGAAAATTTAGTATGTTAAGTAAATGAGTGTTCTCACTAGTAGTCAAGCTGTTGGTACAGACTCCAACAGCAGGATTGAGCATTGAAGAACTTTCAGAAATCTTCTTATTACTATACTAAATGTTTTTGAACTGCTGTTTTTGGTAGTAACCTTTATTCCATTAAATCAGTTTGTGACTTGTTTTTCCTTGGATTTAACTTATTGGTCATGTTCAACTATAGGGATCGAGATCGGTATGTACAAGGTGATTACCGTTTCAGATTTGGCTATTGCAAGCACAATCCAAGAAAAATGGTAAAGACATGGGCTGAAAAAGAAATGAGAAATCTTATGAGGTAAAATAAGCACTTAATTTAAACTGCAATCATGTGTTTTGGTCATCTATCTATTGTGTTCTACGTGTCTTTAGATAAATCAGAACACAATACATTTTGTTGATTTGGTTCGTAATTTTCTTTCTTTCTGATTTGTTAAATGCAAATTAGATAGGCTGATCCTGATTTTTTGTGAGATGTAGGCTGAAGGTTGCTGGAATTAGGTGCCCTACACCCCTTCTTTTGAGACTTCACGTGCTGGTCATGGAATTCATAGGTATAGTGCTTTGTCTAGTTTAATTCTGATTGCTTATTTTTTTTCTTGTTACATGTCATTGTTAACATCATGCAATCATCAAATTAATTTTAAGAATATCAAGGCATGAGGCATGAAGTATTTGAGAGGTGGGGGGATAGAGGGTAGACACAATTGAGATTTTTTGTCCCGCTAATTTGTTGCGATGTCCTGGATTACAGGAAAGGCTGGTTGGGCTGCACCTCGTCTTAAGGATGCTGCTCTATCCCTGGATAAGTTACGTGAAGGTTATTTAGAGGTGTGTCCAGATATTTTGCTTTAATCTCTCTCTTTTCTTGGTTTTCTTTGTCAAAGCTGGAGGTGGTAGTGTGTAATCTGTAATAAGTGAATGCCCTTGGAGGCTTTAGCCTAATGCTGGTACGGAAATCAATTTTTCTCCTTCCCTCAAATTCAGCTCCCTGTTTTTTAATTGTTTTTTTGAGGATGAGTCTTGAAATTAAAAATAAAAAAAAGTAAGCTATATTATCACAATGCTCTCAGAAGCTTAGATGAAGGTGACAAGTAGGACTATCACATAGGATGATCAGATTGGTTGCTGAGCAGATAGTATTGAAAGAACCAGTGTTCTTTTGTTTCTGTCATTGCATTAACCTGTTGGTGTCTTCTGTTTATTTCATTGCGTTAACCTTATGGCATGTCTCTGACAGATGATTATTGCAATGAGAACTTTGTACCAGAAATGCAAGTTGGTACATGGAGATCTTAGCGAATATAACATACTCTATTTTGAGGTGAGTCTTTTGCTTATCAAATTGATAACTGCCTTGCTTGTCATCAATTCTGCTTATACGGTCATGAAGCCAAAAATTTTGAAATAGATCAAGCATTGGTTGGAACTGACATGATTTCAAAGGTTGAACTTCTTATGGTTGATGAGTTACTCCTGATAACGGTTTGTTTATGTTACTTATTCTTCTTTTTGGTAGGGTCACTTGTACATAATAGATGTCTCCCAATCGGTTGATCTTGACCACCCACGTGCTGTTGATTTCTTACGCGAAGACTGTGTTCATGTTTCTGTAAGTTCTTTCCTCATGAGTGATTGTTGCTTTCTTGTTACTTTAAGGACAAAACTGGATGTTGATGAAATAGACTAAACAAGTTATATGGCATGCAGGATTTCTTCAAG
This sequence comes from Erythroxylum plowmanianum, assembly GCA_025531925.1. Classification (NCBI taxonomy): domain Eukaryota; kingdom Viridiplantae; phylum Streptophyta; class Magnoliopsida; order Malpighiales; family Erythroxylaceae; genus Erythroxylum; species Erythroxylum plowmanianum. Next base: position 37,673,014 of record JANVCQ010000006.1, on the reverse strand, counting down.
AAAAATGGTGTAGCTGTTATGACAATTCGAGAGTTATTTGACTTTATTGTTGATCCAACTATCACTGATGATTCTGTTGATAGTTATTTGGAAGAGGTTTGATTCCTGGCCAACTTCATTTATTTATCTATTTGTTGGATGCTTATAATATGACTAATGATAACCTTCTTCAGGTTCAAAAAAGAGTTTCAGAAAGAGACATGACTGTGGAAGATGAGATTGCAGATTCTGTGTTTTTGCAGGTGATCTTTTTTTTATTATTATCCATTTTACCTTTTTGAAGTTCTTTATATTTTCCCTTGGAGATCAGTTGAAAAGTATATTGCTGAGTTTGAAACTAATAAACTACAACCTCACAAGTGAAACAAAATATCTGACAAAAAACTCGAAATATATGCTAACAGGTGGAGTGTTAGCAAAAATGTCATTTTTTTTCTGATGTAGAACATTATTTAGTTCCTGAGCAATTTAACTTATTGAAAGAGAACAGAATTCAGTATTTATTTTCTGTATGAGTACTTGTGATTAATTCCTCCGTTGGGATTGGGCATATGTAACGCCAAACCACTAGCTGAATTTGATATTCTCAAATATATGGATTTTGGAGGAATCTTAACGTAATGAAAATGTTGCTTTCTGTAGGCATACATTCCAAAGACACTCGAACATGTCAAGAATGCTGAGGATGAGGCTTTTAGGTTAAAGAGTGGCGAGGACACCGGAGACATGTACTATAAGACTATTACAGGATTGAAGGCTTTGGTTTTGGCACACAAGGACAAGCAACAAGAAGCCAGTGGAGACAAGCAGATAGATGTTGCAAACCCTGCAAAAGGGTCACCTGCCAGTGTTGATGGCCCTTCTGTCTCTTCCGAGAGTGAATCTGAGTCATTGATACACAGCGATGAAGAGGACTCAAGTGATTCAGGTGGGGATGATTCATCTGAAACGGATAAACCAAATCCAACGGATCGAAAAGCAGCCAGAAAAGAGAATAAAAAGAAAGTGAAAGAAGAGAAGAGGGAAGCTCGGAAGAATAAGGTGCCAAAGGCTGTGAAGAAAAGAAAGAAGAAATTGGCCAAACCCAAAAAGACCAGATAATATATCCATGTACCAAGTGCACATGGAATACATGAAGTTGGATGATTAATTTTTTAGAGGAACGCAGGCCCAGTTTAGGAGCTGGCTTCCATGCATGTGAAGTGGGGTTACTCTTTATGTTGATACGAGCACGTAAATGTAAATGTGAGAGGAGGTTTATATGTTACTAATGGTTGAGGCTTTTTGTGTCAAGTTAATTCTTTACAAAAGAATAGGAATGCAAGAAAATGATTGTGGCCACGTTCGAAACTCCTCATTGTAAGCTCCAGCATCGTTTAACAAGTTTAATTATTATTCGCAGGTGATTGTTCTGTTCATAAAATAAAACCGATGACTGTTGTCTCTTGGTACAAAGAAAATGACTAGAAAAGCATTATGCAAAAGGTCACTTCGACCAAATTGTACTTAAGACCTTAGTGTTTATAAATGTTCAAAAATAATGTCAACATTTGATAAACACTTAAAAATATCCTTGAGTTAATAGAAAGATAACTCTTTCATTAAATATTTTTTACATGAAATTTTTTAATTTTTTCTTTTTGTAGGATTTTATTATCACGTAAACATTTTATTAGACATGAGATTCAATACAATCTTGCTTAATTTGTATTAATCACAAGCTTAATTAACTAATCTTTTTAACTAAATTCTCTAACATCTTATATAACCCTAACTTCCCAAAATTCCCAATTCATCATTTCTATTATTTGCATGTCTTTCTTTTTTTTACTAATGTTTCACAAATTTTCTCCTTTTTATGCGTTGCTTCTCTGTACTTTGTGTCTTTGCTTCCTTTCTACACCTCTTCTTTGCTTCTCTTTCACATTTTTTCTACTTTTTAAGTTACATCTGTGCACGTTGTGGCTCTGGTTCTCTGCTTGTTATGCATAGCTGCTTTACTTCTGTATTGCGTTGCTTTTGTGTTGTAATCTTCTATTGTTGTGGTTACTTCTCTCTATCACCTTGTTTCTGTCACGCCTTGCTTATCTGCTTCAAATTGCTTCTTTGCATGGCTTTCCTTCGCTGCATCACCTCGTTGCCTAATTGGGCTTGAGGTATTGGGCCCGAGCCTGAGCCCAACCTAAGGTTTAATTTTTTTAAAAAAACTAAGCTTGAGGTCCTCAACCCGAGCATGAGTCCAACCTAAGGTTTGATTTTTTTTAAAAAATTAAGCTTGAGGTCCTCAACCCGAGCCTAGTCAATTGACTTTGGGTCAGGCTTAGGTCCAATTACCATCTCTATGTTTGGTGATGTTTCGTCTCTTATTCTTTGCCACTTATCAACATCATGCACTTTAGTTTAGACTCAACGTAAAATTTTGGTCATTTTTTGTCAAGAAAATCTCTTTTCAACATCATGCACTTTAGTTTAGACTCAACGTAAAATTTTGGTCATTTTTTGTCAAGAAAATCTCTTTTATTCGTTTTTACAGAGCTTTTGATTATCAAATTCTCTTTTGTTCATTATATATAAAGGAAAAATTATGCATACAATTATGTAAGCACTGTATAAAAAAGATTGCAAATTGATAGCCATAATTAATATAAAATTGCATGGTTTTATGTACTAGTTATTTAAGAGCAGAAGAGTTAAGTTCTAAATTGATAGCGACAATTGTAGGATAATTGTCCTCATCGGGATGACAATCTCAACTTAAATTTGTATTTTTACGAAATTTGTTGAAAGACTTGTCCTTAATAATGCAATTGACTCCATTTTGATGAGGAACCACATAATATGAATAAAAGATATGCTACCCTTTCAGCTTTATCCTTAAAGATACGTGAATGATATGTGTTGATTTGCTAGTAGTGTAGGAAACCTAATGAGCATGCACACCTCCTTTTCTTCTCTCTTTTGATTCAATAGTTACAATATGGTGCGATAGAGGAACAATTACGTGTGCACTGATCATATTACTTATCAAATTGCTTATAGAGCACATTGTATCATAATGTTGCATCGGTGACCTTTTTGCATTTGTCAATTGTAAACAAGATAGGGGAGGGATTTGAGAACTAAAACTGAAGGAAGTTTTTGAATTGTGCTACAATGATAGAGATGCAATATGAAAAATGTAGAGAATATTTAGTGTTATTTCCTTTATATACAATGTTTTATTTATCTTCTTTAGTTTCTATTTGTAACCAATGTTATTTTCATTCCTTGAATAGAGGAAATTTTTTTCATATAATGCAAGTAAGTTATATGAAGTCATGTAACAATGAATAATGTAATACAAACAGGTTCTCATGTATACAATTTATTTTACTTATGTAATTTTGCAAAGGGAATTTAAAGACTCTAGTAGTTCTAACTATAATAATGGGCTAAAAGTAATCTACTATTATGGGTTAAAAGAATCTTTAACAACTTCATAGAGCAACAATAGTATTCTTGGAGAATATATTTTAGATGTCCTAATTACCTAGTTGGTAATTGTAAGCTTTTCCAGTGGTCCAACAAACAATTTCATGATAGAGTTGTCTATGATATTCGTAAGGAAAGAAATATGTACTTAAGGTAGTTGAATAAATGAGAAGTTTAGAAGAAATGAAGGTACTTAATGAACAAATGAAAATTATGAAGCAAGACATTGAAATGTTGATGAAGGAAAGAAAGTGTTGAATTTGATATTATTAAATATAATAGTAGGCTTCATTTTAATTTTAGTTTCATTTTTCATCCTTTATACGGTTTCAAAATAGGTTTAGTTCAATCTTTATATGTATGGGTGTATGAAATTTATAATGTATAAAAATTTATATTTTATTTTCTTTGTGATTTCTTTTCCTTTATGTTAAATTTTATTGTTTTTTAAACATTCTAATTGCTCAATAAAGTGATCTCATTGAAAATTGTATTATTTTCTTGAGAGAAATTTTAGGTAATGCAATTCAAGATAATGCTTACGTTCATGTTCAACCTATGCCTACTAAAATATTATTCTCAACTTGCATATAATATATACAACTAGCAATATCTTTTTCAAGGAAAAATAATAAAGTGACTGGCACAAAGCATAATCCAAAATGTACCAAATCCAATACCAATTGGGAGATGATAACACAAGTATACTCTAAAATATATTTACAAAGTATAATCCATGGCTATTGGTTTAACACAAAGTTAATCCAAAATATAAGCCATCGCTAAGCATGTTTAACTATTTGGAAGATCAATATCTTTTCTATTGCTCCCATTGTTGATTTCCTTTTAGTTGCTATAACTTGTAACTGTCTTAATGTAATGTTAGATTTACCTTTAAATCTAAGACCTCTAGGTTAATAAGACAATTTGAAAGATGTAGCATCTTCTTATCCAAACTTTTACATAGGATTCGCAACTTGTTGATCAACTCGTAAAACACATATTGATATGAATAATGTAAGATCTTCATATCCAAAATTAATATGCATAATGTTAAACTTACATTTATGCGTTAACATTTATGCTTTATTGATTGGATATGCTCCCCTAATTAATTGAAATGTTATTGTTAAAATGAGATTGCTGAAATTAAAATTTGTATAATGATTAGTATAGATCGTAACACTGTATTTATTTAATTAATTGTTGTTAAGTCATCTAAGTTACCTAAGAATATGTCTTCGATGATGTTGTTGTTGCTAATCCGTCTCCAAAAGTTGATCTTTCTTTAAAAGTTAATGAGACTTATAACATAATATGCATAATGTTATTATTGGAAACCAATTAAAACAAAGATTGTTAATCTACTTGTTACTTACATTGACAAATTGTTCATTTGGTGTTGTTATATTACACCTTCTACTGTTGTACCCAAAAATTTCACATTTTCCACATTTTTGCACTTGACGCTCTTATGACATTCTATTTGTAATAGACACTTTGTTAGTCCATTCTTATCTCTCCTTCTTGCCTTTTTCGGTCTTACTAGCATTACTCTTTTAAGTAGCTGATGAATATGCTCATATTCATTTTCTGGATAGAAGGTTATCCCCCTAATAGGTAGCAACACCTTATCATATAGCTTTAGAAAGTTGTTCTTCTTTTAACAATCATTGACAAATGCCTCATGTCTTATTTTGGAGTGAATGATTATGCCGATAGCAAGTTTAGATAAATAACCATATAGGTCCCATGCTCTAATTCTTGCTTCCTAGCTTGGCAACATGCTTCCCATCTCCTTTGCTCATCTTATAAGCTCCATTCCTATTCCACATAATCCTCCATTATATTGTCTCCTTATTTTTAAAATCTTTTTAATAACTATAGGAGCAATATCAAACCTCAATCTATACATATACGCCCTCCTTTTTTAATGTCTCTTTATAATCATTGTCCTAATGGTTTCCAACATACTAATAATAGGTCTATCCCTCATTGGTTGTATCCACCCGTTAAACGTCTCACTCGTGTTATTATCTAAAATAAGACACTTTGATTTGAATGATTAATATGACCAAACCCAGTTATCCTTACGATATTCAAGTAATATAACAACACTTCTAAGCTTAATTTTATCTGGACTCTTAAGTTTCTTGTTAAAATCCTTAACATATGTTGACCAATACAAGCCTAAAATTGTCTCCTTAATTCTTTTCCACTCCACTGTGCATTTCAATTATGATAAAAATGTTTGACAGGCATTCAATGACATGCATTCCTTACTAAGCCCTATATACATAAATCTATCAAAAGATGCATAAGACACATATAACATGACAATACTTTAATCACATAATAAACCAAAAATGCGTGTACCTTTTACATATAAGATATAACAGTGACTCTATCTCTATGATCTAAATCCAAATAAGCTCTTACAAGTGATATTAGCGAACTCCAAGAATCTGTAGTTTCCACTTTCATAATAGCCAATGTTATATGATACATACCTCCATCCTCATCCCTTCCAATTGCACTAATTAGTTGCCCTTAGAATTAAGTCTTTAAGAAGAAACCATCCATCTTAAGTATGGACCTCAAATATTTCCAACCAACTTTCATTTGTTGCAAAATAAATATATAATCTTTTAAATTGCAACAATGAAACCTTTTGATTCGGTTGACAATTACATTTCCACAGTTGATCCAAGATTGCTAATTTTCAACTCAATGATTGTTAATTTTCACGAGCATAGTCTAATGCTTTTTCCTTCCTTAACTTTTACTTAGCAACCCTACATATACTTGGATTCATAAAAATATTCAACTTTTTCCTACATTCTTCAATCATCTTGGTTGTGGTTATGCTAGGTTTCTCCAAGATTCTATCTTTGAAGTGCTTAAAACTTCATTGATACCATTTTAGGCTTGTTGGTTGTGAAACAAATATGCTCTAATCTATATGTTTTGATTTTTAAACACTTATCTTTTATCATCATATGCTGCTTACAACTCCCATTTGCATCCTTCCATACATCCCACTCTAGTCCCCTTAGATTTTTTTTTATCTTACTTTAAACCCTATAGGGATTGAATAATCAATAACAACATCTTTGAATAGTCTTGCAGTGTCAAATTCCATATATAAAGCCTATTATGATGTTCCACTACCTTCTTTATGTCTAAAAGCTACTAGGCCTTCTAATTGCCTGCCTAAGCCTCTCTCCACTAAGGTACTCATCACTATCAAGGGAACTCCCACAGCTAGTTAAATCAGTCTTCATTGGTTGGTGGCCATCTGGGATTAAAGCATCAAATCAAGAAACTCCACCAACTACATTTTACTGATTATCCTCATCAGCATCACAACATCATCATCAACCACAATATCTTCATTAGGTTGATCAAACCCCACAACATCTTCATCAATCATAACATTATCATTAGGTTGGACACTCTCATCAGGTTCCTCCTCGTCAGTAACAACATCTTCATCAAGCTGAGCATCCCTATCAGGCCCCTTAACATCTTCATCAACCATAACATCATCATCAGGTTGAACACTACCATCAAGACCCTCCTTATCATCCACGACGTCTTGATCAGGCTAAATATCCCTATGAAGCCCCACATCTTCTCTTATAGCCAAAACTTCTAATGCCAAAATTGGAATATCAAGCTTATACATAACATATAACTTGATTGTCCCATTTTGTAGCTTTGTCTGTAGTTGACAAAAATCAAAGTCAAATTTGTTATAATAACATGATGACCACTCTCATAAGTCAACTCAATATATGACTTGAATTGTCCATCGTATTATAATTTAGTGCTTCCATATTGAGTCATTACCGTATGCATTATTTAGATTAGCAAAATGTTAATATTAAAAGGTGTACATGAATAGAACAAATGGAACAAGAATTTTTCAAATTTAAATGCATTTATAATGATTTAGAAAACTATGCAGACAATATTAGGAACTCTCAACCAACAAGACGAGGCCACCTCCACATATATTAGTTAGTCTTTAATCTCAATTGCAAGAATCTTCAGATAAGGGCAAACATATTGCTTTGACCTACCTTATGTGATATTTCCTACAGAGAGAAAATGGTCATAAGATTAACGTGTAAAATTAGATAGTATTAGGGTACCATTGTTCCAAAAAAGACTTCAACACCATATTTCATTATTATTTTTATCCTTTTTCCCTTTTTGAGTTATAGTTTCTTAGCCACCTTCCTCTCCTAACCTGTACCCTAAATCATCAATTATAAATAGCTTTGTTAATGTCTATAGAACAATTTATATTTTTGCAATTGTTGATTGTTGTTCAATTCATGGATCATATTCTTATTATTCTGCTTTTGAACCATGTTGTTTTGCATTTTACATCCTAACATTTGTTAGTAGTAGTAAGAAACCTTAAATCAAGATATTGTGTGAAAATTGTTAGGTAACGAATCTTTTATCATTTTAATGTAGCCCTTTACGTAATAATGTCATTTTAACATGGTTCTGTATATAATGTGAATAAATGCAAGAAATTATAAACTTATAAAGAATGAGAGTAGAGCGATTTTAATTTGAAATGAATCTTGTATCATTTTAATATAGCCCTTCACATAAAAATATGTCATTTTAATATGGTTTTGTTATATATAATATGAATAAATGCAAGAAATTATAAACCGTAAAGAATGAGGGTGGAGTGATTTTAATCTGGAACCTTTTAAACATGCATGTTAAAATATTGAACTCAAAATTCAATATTGTTAGTTGAGATCCACTGTGTTAATGAGAACAACATATTGAAATGTCTTTTATTGGGACATTTCAATATATTGTTAAAAATTATATTGAAATTATATTTAATATTTTTATGATAAAAATTGATTAATTTATTAATTAATTAGTCAATTTTTATTAATTAATAAGTTTGTTAAAAATTATATTGAAATTATATTTAATATTTTTATAATAAAAATTGATTAATTTATTAATTAATTAGTCAATTTTTATTAATTAATAAGTTCTTATAAATTAAAATAATTTTTTTTGTTGGGACGTTTCAATATATTGTTAAAAATTATATTGAAATTATATTTAATACTTTTGTTGTTAAAAATTAATTTATTTATTAATTAATCGATTAATTTTTATAATTTTTATTAATTAATAAATTCTTATAAATTAAAACAAATAAATAAATTTTTATTTAATAATTTTCTTTTTTATTTCAATTTCAAATTATTCGAATTCTTACTATCTCTTCTACCATATTTATATTTATTAATTTTATTAAATTTTTAACCAATTTGAACCTTAAATCTTTTTATTATTGGTTTAATTTTCAGTTCAATTTTTAAAACATTAAAGATTATTAACTTTTTGATACTTATAATTTTTAAATAATAGTAAATGAAAATTTAATAAATTAGTTGTTAAATAATTTCGTTAAAAAGTTAATTAATAATTTTTACAATATAAATTGAAATTAAACAATTGTATGTAAAGGCTCAAATAATTGAGAATTTTAAAAAATTAACAGTTTTCACTTTTAATTGTTTCAGTGACAGTAATCCGAAAATAAACGAAGAAAAGCTCAACGTCACCACCACCACTTTCCTTGATTGATGAGTCTAAATTTTTGTAAAGCTGAGAGTTGATTCTGGACTTTTGAAGCTGTTATTGAATCCAATAATACCAGAAAAGATGAATCAATCAGTAGAAACCTTTGAGCAAGAGCAGAAGAGCAGCGACCAAAACCCTAACCAGGCCCAAGAATGGGAGACCATGGCACGTGCTTGGCTCAGTGCGTTCCCTGAAGCCAAAGCCGTCAACACTACCGAGATCGATTCGTGGATCGATTCCAATTTCGGCTCTCTACCCTCTGGTCTCCAATCCATGCCTCGTTCAGATATCATCGATCGCCTCTTTTCTCTTCAGAATTACATGAGGCTGCCTAATCAGGTTCAGCCCCTTACAAACAATTGTTGCATTCGGATAATGTTAGTTCATCATGACATTTGGTTGATATGTATTTGCTCTTGGTTTACTGGATTTGTTCATCAGCTACTCGATTTTTCTGTGGCTTTTTTTTTGTGGGAATCTAGTGAGAGATTTGAACTTTATGAAATTGTGGGGTTTAAACCCCCAAAATCGCCGACCCTTTTCTTGTTTTGGGGTAGTGCATTGGAATATTTGAGTGCTTTCTGTTTTCATGCCTGCAGTTAACAGAAGTGCACCAGATTGATCAGGCTGACTTGCATCATGCCCGGTTTCAACGCACTGATCAGTGGCTACCAGTTTATCAATGGTTGGAATCTTTGGACAAGGGTGAAGTAGTCAAATCCAAAGATATATCTGATTGGTTAAATGATAATCCAGAAGTTAAAGAGCAGCTCTGTTCCAGGCACTCTCGGTACCATTTGATGCACTACATAAAAAAATGCCATGTAAAGATACTGAAGCGGAGGGAAAAGAAGAAGGTACCAAACATTTTTGTTGTTGTCTGTTTTATGAAGAATATTTAAATATCCAAATATGCAACTGATTGATACAAACTTATTTCTGATACCTAACATCAAAATCTTATTTGTTGAGTGGTTAGATGCTTATACAGTCGATTCATTATGATACTTTTGAGTTTATTACTTAATCAGTGCACATTCTTTTCTATTCACAATTGGATCAGATCAACTCAATATCAAGATCAATGTTTGAATATTTCATGTCTAATCTTTCCATAATGATAAAATTGTCGATAATATTAAATTGACTGTAATGAGTAGTTTCTTGGACAAGTGATAAGAGTAACTATAGATGCTTCATAACAAGAAGCAAAGATATGAGGAAAATAAATTGTTCCATTCCATGTGTTGTTACATAGTTGAGAGTGTAATTTGAAAGATTGCTCTCGAATGTTCCGTTGTGAATTCTAGCTGCAAAAGCTGATACATTCTTGAACAGGGTCTGCAGCAAACTGACAAACCAGCTCCTCGGAAAGTCGAAAAGAATGTGGAGGTTAAAGAACCAGCACCAATTAAAAGTACGACTAATTCTTAGATTGTTCTTTTACTTCTTGGGATGGATAAGTTTTTAACATTTTTAGCTTCTTGAAGGCATTGCATAATGCTTCTTCTGAAACAGCATACCAATTCAGAACATGAAAGAATAACTGACATATTGTTTTATGAATGAAATTGGATGCCTCAGATCATATTGCCTCACAAGCAAAGAAATAAATCCTAGCTAAAACTTGAACTTCGGTTGTCTTCTTAAATTTGTGTTGCACCTTGTTTCTTAATTTAAACTGGCGTTTTATGATCCTTTTTGTGTTTGTTTTCTGCAAATTTTATCGCAGACAATTATCTGAACAATATCCCGAAAGATAGTGAGCTATACTTGACAAAAAGAAAAGAGGCTATTCACAAATTTGAGATGTAAGTTAATTACTGTTGCTTCTTATGAAACCATGTCTAGTATTCCTTGCTTTTCTCCTTTATTTCCCTAACCTGTCAATTATTGTGAAATTGTAGCTTACTGAAATTAGAGAAGAAGCTTGCCCCCCACTTTGCAAGCCGCCAGGCTGTGTGAAAAAGTGAAGGAAACTGGGAATAGCAAATTTTAGCTTAGATGTATGTGAATTAGCACAGGCGGGATATTATATTTTGAGTAGGTAGGAATCCTATTGTAAATATCTGAAGGTGATTCTCTTGAATCTGCCTCAAGTTTTGGATAGTCAAATACCTTTTCGGGTCTCCTAAATGTAACTACGGATTTAATTCTACCAGAACTTCCATTTCTTTTATTTGAGCATGAAAGAAATGATGACATTTAAGCATTCCTCTTCCCTTTTTCCTATAGCAGGTAGTACGAGCTCGATCTAATGCCACCTTTCTTTGTAGGAGAAGTAAAACATGATAAGAATCTAAGATGGCTATGTTATCTGAAGGACTGTCAGTTCTAGACGCACCCATTAGCTGAAATTAAGGATAAAGATGTGAACTTTCTCGTGAATTATGGGATCATTTTAACCTTTAAAAGAAGTTTGGACTATCCTTCCACTTATGTTGCAGTCTGAATATATTTCGCAATTTCTTAATACGGCAATGTTCAGTGGCAACATAATTGCACCTAGAGGAGATCATCAACACATACAACACTTTTTTTCAAACAAATATACCTTTTCCTCGTGTCCTTAATAAATAAATCCTTCAGGTTGGGTTGTTCAATAATTGTTTTTTCTTCAAGTAGCCAATTAAAAAGGATGACTTGATATTCAACTGGTGTATAATCTAGCTCTTTTAAGCAATAAGGGCCACCACCATCCTTATGGTGTCCAATTTGACAATTGTGTCAAAAGTTATAAAAAACAGGTGGACAATAAGCTTGCTTTATACCTTTGTTTACAAAACCATCATAGTAGAGTTTGGTCCTATATTTTTCTCGTGTTCAAGTCTAATCACCAATTCCCATGTCTAGTTCTTTTCAATCATCTTGAACTCCTGTTTTGTTGCAACTATTTATTCTCATCTATTGCAACTTCTTTATACCATGTAGGCTCCATTACAACAGCATTACACTTATGATAAATGTTCTTTAGCAAAGTCATCATTCTCCTATTGGAAGTCAAGCTCCTTATTATTCTGCTAGTTCTAACTTTCTGACTTAAGGAATTAGATATCCCTACAAATAATCACTTTATTTCTTATTGGTGAATAGATCCTGTTTGAAGTTGAGTTGTCGCCTATAAAAGCCATGATTTTACTTTTTTAAAGAATTCAGGATTGTACCTACAAGTTGTGACTCAGTTGGCTATGTAGGCTGGACATGTGGGAAGAGCTCTCGGGTTTAATCCCCACTAAACACACCCATAGGAAGGGGTGAAGAGTCTTAACTGTGATTAAGCTCTGACCCAGATTAGTCGGCCCAGTGGGTTCGGATACCGGTGATGTAAACCTTAAAAAAAAGAATTTAGGAATGTAAGAGAAAGATAAATAATCAAATGTTCTCTTATTAAACATCTTGTTTTGTAGCCCTGCCATGTTTGTAAAACTTTTATTGGCAATTATTTAACAAAAAAATTTCATAAAATAAATCTATCACATTTTTTTCATATAATACTTCTATTTAGTAATGGTATTTTTTTGAGGTCTTTCCCACATTTATGTGTACTAATTATAGCACATATAAGAAATTCCTCGTCTTATTCATACAAGCCTTACATAATATTGTTCTTCTTTATGAAAAGTAGAACAATATGATGAAAGTGCCCCAAACTCTAGTGTCAAAACACTATATTGCTATCTTTCCTATGTGTTGCAACAAATTTAAGGAAAAGCTTGTCCCTTCATTTGAACTTTACTTACTTCCTTGATTTTTGCATTATTAATCATGCAAGTTTTGTCCTCAAAGAGTACCTTATAGCCTTTTTCAAATAACTGACCAACACTCAAAAGATTTTTGATCAATTTTTGGAACATATAAATACCAAAGATTAATTTCAGCTTTCAATTGCTACATTTCCTTTGCCTTTTATTACTAGGGATGACAATCCGACCAGGCCTCAGTCTGACCCGCATGGCCCAACCAAACCCGACTCGAAGTCAATGAGTCATGGGTTGGGCTGGGGCCAAGGCTATCCTGACCTGACCTGACCTAATGCCAGACTGAGAGTAACAAGACAAAACGATATCGTTTTTTGAATTTTCTTTTTAAAAATTAATAAATCGGGCTCGGCGGGCCGCCATCAATATAGTATAAGCTCCATTTCTAATTTTAACTTAGAAGTAACAAATTTGTCAAGCTCTTTAGAGTTCTTCATCATAAGTCATATGATTTATATATCCATTATCTATAAACTAATCCTAAAAAGTTGTTAGTGGCAAAGCATAATACCATGAATAACTACTCCTCTTGACGTCAATGTCAACTTATCCAGTGCACAAAGCTCTGGGGAGGGTCATAATGTACGTAAACTTACTTTTGTATTTTTACAAAGAGACTATTTCTGTGAATTGAACTTGTGACTTTATGATTACAAAGGAGCAACTAGTAACCTTGGCTTCTCCTTACTTCCATTGAGACTTACATATCTTCTCCACATATCCTAACCGACACACTTGTGATATTTTATATCTAGCGCCCACTAGCACTTCTTTTGTGGATGATTTTTTTCCAATAAGGAAAATTAAAAAAAAAAACTCAAGTGGTGTTGTTTTTACTTTTTATAACCTGCATATTTGTGATTGTTATTATACTTCTTTTTCTTGTTCTTACCACCATTTTTGTTATGTATTTTAGTTTGAAAAGCACCCTGCACATGTCTTTCTTGTCTCATAGGCCTCCTTTATTCAAAATTGTAGAGTTAAAATAGAGTAGGAAAGATAAAGATTATTGTGAAGTAGTAAAGATAAGATTTATTATCTATTAGAAGATAAAATTTTATCCAATAAAATAAAGTTATTATCTGTTAGGATTTAAACTTCATTGTAAAAGCCAAGCCTCAATTTCAAAATAAAACATAACAATAGTAAAGATTGTTGTTTATTTTTCTTCTTCTCTCCCTTCTTTCTCAACAAGTATCAAGAAGTCTTACTTTGTTAATAATGTCAAGAAGTTTGTCAGAGTAGTCTTTGATTATTTTTTAATTCGATAATCCTTTGCATCTCATATTCCTAGATCAAATTTAGCACTTGCATTCCTTTAAACCTTTCATTTCTTTCATACTCTTGCTTATAGGTGCAATTGCAATGAATGGAACTTTTAAATCCATGTTGTTTTTGTGTAGAATAGGTCCTATTTGAAATTGAGTTGTAGCCTATAAAAGCCCTGATTTTACTATTTTAAAGAATTGAGGATTATAAGAGAAAGACAACAAATGTTCTTTTATTAAACATCTTGTTTTGTAGCCCTACCATGTTTGCAAAGCTTTTATTGGCAATTATTTAACAAAAAAATTTCATAAAATAAATCATTCACATTCTTTTCATATCATCAATAAAAGCAATATAATACTTACTTGTATTTAGTAATGGTATTTTTTGAGGTCTTTCCTACATTTATGTGTACTAGTTATAGCACATATAAGAAATTCCTCATATTATTCATACAAGCCTTACATAATATTGTTCTTCTTTATGAAATTAGGTAGAACAATATGATGAAAGTGCCCCAAACTCTAGTGTCAAAACACTATACTGCTATCTTTCCTACGTGCTGCAACAAATTTAAGGAAAAGCTTTTGCCTTCATTTGGACTTTATTTACTTCCTTGATTTTTGCATTATTAATCATACAATGTTTGACCACAAAAACCTTATAGCCTTTTTCAAATAACTAACCAACACTCAAAAGATTTTTGATCAATTTTTGGAACATATAGATATCAAAGATTAAATTCAGCCTTCAATTGCTACATTTCCTTTGCCTTTTATTACTAGGGATGGCAATTTGACCTGGCCTCAGTTTGGCCTAAGTCAATGAGTCATGGGACGGGCTCGGGTCAAGGCTCTCCTGGCTCGACCCGGCCTAATGCTAGACTAAAAGCAACAAAGCAAAACGATGTTGTTTTTTAAATTTTCTTTTAAAAAAATAATAAATCAGGCCCAACGGGCCGCTATCATTATAATATAAGCTCCATTTCTAATTTTAACTTAGAAGTAACAATTTTGTCAAGCTCTTTAGAGTTCTTCATCATAAGTCATATGATTTATACATCTATTATCTATAAAATAATCCTAAAAAGTTGTTAGTAGCAAAGCATAATACCATGAATACTACTCCTCTTAACATTAACATCAACGTATCTAGCGCACAAAACTCTTGAGAGGGTTATAATGTACGCAAACTTAGTATTTTTACAAAGAAGTTATTTCTGTGAATTGAACCTGTGACTTTATAGTCACAAATGAGCAACTGGCAACCTTGGCTTCTCCTTACTTCTATTAAGACTTAAATATCTTCTCCACTTATCCGAACTGACACACTTGTGACATTTTACATCTAGCAGCCACTAACACTTCTTTTGTAGATGATTTTTTTCCAATAAGGAAATTAAAAAAAAACTCAAGTGGTGTTGTTTTTACTTTTTATAACCTCCATATTTGTGATTGTTATTCTACTTCTTTTTCTTGTTCTTACCACCATTGTCGTTATGTATTTTAGTTTGAAAAGCACCCTGTATATGTCTTTCTTATCTCATGGATCGCCTTTATTCTTGTACTTGTAATGCATTCAACAAATCTATTAAAAAAATGATTGACATATCCTTTGAATTTTCTAGAGATGAGATTGTAGCCTAGAACCTTTTAGGAATTATTACTAGGATTTTTTGAACTCGAGAATCAGTATTGTTGAAAATTAATTCAAAATTATAGAGTTAGGATAGAGTAGTAAAGATAAAAATTATCGTAGAGTAGTAAAGATAATATTTGTTATTTGGTAAAAGATAAAATTTTATCTGGTAAGATAAAGTTGTTATCTGTTAGGATTTAAACTTCATTGTAAAAGCCTATATAAAGGAATCAGTTTCAGAATAAAACATAACAACAGTAAAGATTGTTGTTCATTATTCTTTTTCTCTCCCCCTTTTCCAACAAAGTGTTATAATAGCTCTCAAAGATCTTGATGGACCTATGAGTGATTAATGATTTACAAGTTCAAGAGCAAAGAAAAGTAATGAAAAACCAAGAAAGTGAAACGATGGTAGAGGAAGCCTATCTAACAAAGCTTCTGTCATCAAAGAAGAAAGGAAACATTTCTCAATGTGACCATTATGAAAAGTTTAGTCATGAAGTGAAAGATTATTGGCATAAAGGAAAATTTCGATGCTTTAAGTATAAACGATTTGGACATTTGTAAAAGGATTGCAAGTTTAACAATGAAGAACAAGCAAATGCAGTGCAAGTAATTGAAGAAGACAACTTCATATAGTTGATAAGAAGTGCACTAAGACGCATCATAGAGAAAAGCTTTATTGAGAAGAATAGAGAGAAGTACTCTATTGAGAAGATTGGAGACAAGTGCTCTAAAAAAAAGAATTGTGGAGAGATGTGCTCCATGCATGTGAACTTTTTTTTTACAATTTTGAATTAAAGGGGAATGTTAGGAATTAATTTAAAATTGTAAAGTTAAGATAGAATAGTAAAATTAAAGATTATCGTGAAGTAGTAAAGATAAGATTTATTATATAAAATTTTATCCGATAAGATAAAATTATTATCTGTTAGGATTTAAACTTCATTGTAAAAGCCTACATAAAGGCATCAATTTCAAAATAAAACATTGCAATAGTAAAGATTGTTGTTCATTATTCTTCTTCTCTCCCCTCTTTCGCCACAAGTATCAAGAAGTCTTACTTTGTTAATAATGTCAAGAAGTTTGTCGGAGCAGTCTTTGATTATTTTTTAATTCGATAATCCTTTGCATCTCATATTCCTAGATCAAATTTAGCACTTGCATTCCTTT
>JANVCQ010000006.1:37626520-37655552 GCA_025531925.1 Erythroxylum plowmanianum | reverse complement strand
GGATATGGATATGGGTTGAGTCATAAAAAATAGATATGGATATGGGTAGAGTAAAACCCGAACCGAACCCTACCCATTACCATCCCTAAACGGAACTTTTAAATCCATGCTGTGTTTGTGTAGAATAGGTGATAAGTGCAATAAGTGATTATGTTAACTTCATTAATATATTGCTAAATACAAAATGTTGGATTTTGCAAACAAAGACAAATGTAACAAGAACAAGAACAAGAACAAAAGAAATTAATTGCTAAAAGTCAGATTAATATGGTAGCAAATGAAGAAGTGCCCAAACACAATAGCATTGGTCATGATTCAGCCAATCAACAATAATCCGAAAGGGTACAATTACGACGGCAAAACTGTTATCCGATTGGATTAGGTGCTGCACCGTTCACTCCAATCAATTGAAAGCCGTCACGACATTTTCTCCTTTCTTCGGGGGCTGGTCCTGTAATAATTTGTTGGTCTGACAAAATGGCTTCCATTTTGAGGCCAAGTGGACAGGAGAGAAAACACTTCTATCAGCTCAAACTCCTGGCCTTGCGCACCAATTAGATATCTGAAGTGGGAAAAAACAGAGAGCAAAAGACAAGAATTGCTTATTTTGTTTTCGGCTAACAATGAATCTTGAAAGCTAAAATAAAACAAACAGGATCCAACATCGTTTTCTCCAAATGAAAGTTCGATGCTTTTCTCCGGCAGCACTACTAGTGACGTTTACTTTACATCCACTGTTTGTCTGTAACTGGTACCGTCGAAGGACATAACAGGGGAAACAGGGACGGCCCTTTTCTTCACCACGTCTCTTTGTATATAATTTGCGTAGAACAGCAGTGGGTGATCCATCAGTTCAGAGATGGCTGGCTTACCCTTTTCAGGAAACGCATCAATCTTGATAATTGTGTCTTTGTTGATGTTATATTCCCCGGCTAAAGCTCAAGACAACAATCAACTTCATGATATCCAGCCATTATCTAAGATTTCCATCCATAATGCCATTTATGCTGTTCACGATAATGCTTCTATAAAAGCAAGTCCTCAGCTTCTTGGCTCCAAGGTTTGCCTTCTTTACCATACTTTTACAGAATCTTCCAAAGTTGAGGACTTTAAACTGGAAAATTTGGATTGGACCTATCTGCTCATGGGGTTTAAGAGGATGTTCTAATATAACTCTATTTTTTTGTTGATGCAGGGGGGAGATGCTGAATGGGTTACCGTAGAGCTTGAATCAACTGAACCTTCTCAAGATGACTGGGTTGCAGTTTTTTCTCCTGCAAATTTCAAGTAATTTCTTTTCATCCCTTTAAATTTACAGATCACCTGTGATTGCAAGAAGAGACGTTTGAAAATTAAAAGTTGGTTAAACAAACTTCACCCAACTAAGGCTCATGGAAGGATGACTCTATAATTTGGTATCTTCAACATTTCCCTTCATGAAGGACCTTACAGGTTTATTATGTAATCTTAAAATGGCAGCTCATCAAACTGTTACCATAATGGCCAACCGAGGGTACAAGTTCCTTTCATCTGCTCGGCTCCAATAAAGGTAGTTAATACTAGAATATGCAAATTTCCCATTTCCAGGCTTGTTAGATGCTTACGGCTTGGAACTTCGCATTTCTGATTTTACCTGCAGTACAAGTTTGCCAATGAATCCAACTCTAACTACACAGAGACTGGCAGAGGATCTTTAAGTTTTCGATTGATCAATCAGAGAGCAGATTTCTCATTTACATTGTTCTCAGGCGGGTTGTCCAATGTATGCCCCTAGTCCTCATCATTTAGCTACGTTAAAACCGTTCACGTTAGGCGATTTAATTCCTACATCTGGTTCATACTTTATTACTCCCTAGTACATACCTTAGGTAGTTAATCTCTATGGAATGGCAATCTGAATGCAAGCTAACTCGTTTGGTTCCTTAATGTAGCCGAAATTGGTGGCAGTCTCAAATGTTGTCAGATTTGCAAATCCTAAGGCACCACTTTATCCACGCCTTGCTCAGGGCAAGTCTTGGAATGAAGTAAGTCCCTTCCTTGCTGACTACAAGCTCCATCTTATCATTCTTTACTTCTCTTAAATCGAATAACATTGTTTGCACGCTGTCTGTCATCAACTGAATCTTTACCTTCCTGATATAACTTCAAGAAAAGGATTAAACGAAGAAGGTTAAATCATGTACAAAAGCTGCCAGAGAAATACTAGTAGACAAGGATCTAAAGCACTGGATGATTTTCTGCAAATTTTCAGCTTTAAAATTGTGTAAAAACCGCTCAGGATAAAGGATTATTGCTCCTAGCCAGATATATAATACCAAATACGTGTTGACGTTCAGATGACAATAACATGGACTAGTGGCTATAACATCATTGAAGCCGATCCTTTTCTTCAATGGGGCATGAAAGGAGGAATTCAGACGCAATCACCGGCGGGAACATTGACATTTGACAGAAATAGCATGTGTGGTATGAATTTTGTAATCATCTATTTCCTTGATCATTCAAGGAGCTTAATCGAAGTTGCAGCGTTAGCACAAGTTTTACAGTAGAAACTAAAGAGAATGAAGGGTTAAGAGCATGTTCAGATACATGTTACATTTGACTCAAACTGGAAAGGACTTTATTAGATTTTGATGCTCAAAGTGATGTTGGTGATAAAGTTGTAAATGTACAGGTGCACCTGCTAGAACTGTTGGCTGGCGTGATCCTGGTTTCATACATACAAGTTTCCTAAAGGACTTGTGGCCAAACTTGGTGTAAGCTCCCTAAGATCAAGTTTGTGGTATTACAACTAAAAAGTTTCGTTGGAAGTTCTTGAAGATTGCTTTTCTGGAATTTTGCAGCTACACTTACAGGATGGGTCATAGGCTAGTTAATGGTTCCTACATTTGGAGCAAGGAGTATTCCTTCAGATCATCTCCATATCC
This sequence comes from Erythroxylum plowmanianum, assembly GCA_025531925.1. Taxonomy (NCBI): domain Eukaryota; kingdom Viridiplantae; phylum Streptophyta; class Magnoliopsida; order Malpighiales; family Erythroxylaceae; genus Erythroxylum; species Erythroxylum plowmanianum. The sequence continues at coordinate 37,652,625 of JANVCQ010000006.1, read as the reverse complement.
AGGACAGGACTCGTTACAGCGTATTGTGATCTTTGGCGACATGGGAAAGGTATAAACTTTAGAACAGAATTCTGACAGTAGCCTCTTTTGTTTCCTCTGGATCACCTGTATAGTGTTTGATTTCTCCACGTTGAGTACTGTGTTCAAGTCCATCATGCATGGAAGGAACTTACTTGTTACTGCTACCTGTTTCAGGCAGAGAGGGATGGATCCAATGAATACAGCAATTACCAGCCAGGCTCATTGAACACTACCGATCAACTCATCAAGGATATAAGTAAAATTGACATAATTTTCCATATAGGAGATATTACATACGCCAATGGCTACATCTCACAGTGGGATCAGTTCACATCAATGGTGGAGCCGATTGCATCCACCGTGCCTTACATGATTGCTAGGTTTGGATGCTCATCTTCATAATTTGTCAATGTGCACGTTCTTCTAAAACTTCAATAAATATCATTGACAGCGGAAACCACGAGAGGGACTGGCCTGGAGCAGGATCCTTCTATGACACCAACGATTCAGGCGGTGAATGTGGTGTGCTAGCTGAAACTATGTTTTATGTCCCAGCTGAAAACAGGGCTAAGTTTTGGTTAGTGATGAACATATCCTTCCGTATGTTATCATCGGTAACTAAATCGGTGGTTGTCAATGTGTAACTATCCGTCTGCTGTAGGTATTCAACGGATTATGGCATGTTTCACTTCTGTATAGCTGATACTGAACACGACTGGAGAGAAGGCTCTGAACAATACCGGTTCATTGAGAAGTGTCTTTCTTCTGCAGACAGGCAAAAGCAGCCATGGTTGATCTTTGCAGCTCATCGGGTCCTTGGGTACTCCTCATCCGAATTCTATGGTCAGCAAGGCTCGTTTGAAGAGCCCATGGGAAGGGATAGCATGCAGAAGTTGTGGCAGAAATACAAGGTTGATATTGCATTTTATGGCCATGTCCATAACTATGAAAGGACATGCCCCATATACCAGGTATAACTATAACCAAGAATGCTGAATTCACTTTTGAGAAAAGATTACATGTTTTTACTTGATTAATGATGTTCAGATACAAGTAAATGCAAATTTTTAGGTAGATGGGCGAGTTCTGATCATAAATCTACAACCTTCTTGCTTAGATTTGTTGTAGTTTCAGATTGATCTCTACTTAATTCCTGTGTTCACTGTGGTTTATGCAGAGCCAATGTGTGAATGCAGAGAAGTCTCATTACTCTGGAACTGTGAACGGGACAATCCACGTAGTGGTTGGCGGTGGAGGAAGCCATTTATCGAAGTTCAGTCAGTTGCAGACATCATGGAGTCTTTACAGAGACTTCGACTTTGGGTTTGTGAAGCTGACAGCTTTTAACCACTCCTCACTTCTCTTTGAGTACAAGAAGAGCAGTGATGGACAAGTTTACGACTCCTTCACCATCTCAAGGGACTACAGAGACGTCTTGGCCTGTGTACATGATGGTTGTGAGCCAACAACATTAGCTGTATAAATATACTCAAAAAGGTCCATTTCTTTTTAAAGCAGCTCTGGTAGACGTCAATCTATAATGGTTGGAAGTATAAAAAGACACTCTGACACATTAAGAACAGACTTTTTCTTCCACAATAGTTGGAAGTATAAAAAGACAGGAATTCACAAAAAATAACGGTGATCTGGTTCATCATTTTTTTTTTGGGATGATACCTCATGAACAGTCAGGTAAAGATAGTAGTAAGCATGACCTAGAAGAAAGTTCTAAGGAAAAGAATTTAATGCAACTACTAAAAGATTTGAATGTAAGGTGTTGTGTCCATACATTAAGTATCAACTACTAAAAGATTTGAATGTAAGGTGTTGTGTCCATACATTAAGTATCAAATCATCAAATCCCACTTATGCTTACAGAATTCTTCATCGATAGCAAAATACAGTATTTTTAAATAAAAAAAGTGATCTAATTTGATTTTTGATATTTGGAGGTCACAAAAGAGATTATTTTTCTAATTTATTGAATAGTTATGATAAATTTATTCCTTTATGACCGGAAATTCATAATTTCGAATCACAGAAACAACTTTTTATAAAATACAAAGGGAAGGTTGTTTACAATTAAAGAGGAGCATTTACACATTTTCTTTTCCTAAAATATCTTTTTTCAAAAATATTTTGATATATCAAGATAGATTTTCAAACTCAAACCAACTTTTCTCTTAACTATGCACGCAATAAAATCATTATTGTTTAAATCTTTAAACTAGAAATGACAGATATATAGTTATAAGAAAGATTACAATAATTTATTATACATAAACAAAACTTTAAAACTCAATGTTATAAATACCATATCAGTACTATACCAATACCAGTCAATATCAAGTGTCATTTCAGCAAATTTTTTAAATTTATGAGATATTCTTTAAATTTTTTAAAAATTTCAAAACAATCAATTGGTATATTTTATTTTATACTTTATAATTTTACATCAACCATGTCTCAAAAAATCTTAATAATAAAAATTTAAAATAAGAATAGTTTATTTATTTTTATTAACGTTAATTTTCAAATATTTATATGACTACTAAATGAAGTTGTTGCCATCATACAAATGTAGCATCTCGTTTCCATACTAAGAGTTAGAACCCTAAAATACAGTACAGATTAGAAAAATACATTTCATACTCATACATAATGTTAGCATATACACACGTGAATTCGATGATTGCACACATTACAATGAATTGTTTACGTACTCATTTGACATTTTTCGGGTATAATGATTGTTTTAATGCGAATATAATGTAAATTATGAATTGTGTGTCTTAAAAATTGAGTTGGAGTGTATAAATAGTGAATTCGAATTTTTTGTGACAAATGAGAATTTGCTGAAAATTAAGGTTATTTTTGGACTAACAAAAATGTCAAGTGGCAAAACAATTGATAAATAGTAGTAGAAATAAGAGTCAAATAGTAGTGTAAATTTTTATGAACCATATTAAGATTTAATGACGAGTGTCATTAAAAATTGGGAGAAAATTGGATTAAAAATTGGTAACAAATGAACTAGAAATTAATGATTTTGAGTACCATTAGTAAAAGATGCTAATTGATTTTTGAGTGGTAAGTGTCATGACACCCATCAAGCTTTTAAACCCACGTTATTTACGTTTGAAAGACCATCTTTGCTTTGTCCTTCATGTTTATGCTCTCTCTTCAATTTTGTTCTTCATCTTCTTTAGTTGTCTTCATCCCCGAAACTCACTTCTCATCCATCCACATTGAAGCATGCTTTCACTTTTCATTTGCTACTACTATTTCGTTGTCTTCTTCATTTCTTACTAAAGACCCTACCCTATCACCCATCAATGATGATTCACCAGTGAGAAAAGAAAGCTAGGGTTAAGAGAAAACGTGAAAAGTTTAAAGATCTTGAAGCTTAAGCAAGTCTTTAAGCACTACTCTTCTTGATTTGTTAAATGAAACATGTACGATAATAGTTAGTGATAAAATTATCATAAGGAAATGAATGTATTTATATATTGTTTTTCTATGATTTATGAACAATAATGTATGATTTGGTGATGAGATGATTTTGAGTTAAAATGAGTTTGAAGCTAATGAAAAAGAGTACTATGGTATCTTGAAATGAGATGAATTAAGGTGATAGTTTAGAAATGGAATGAAAGTGATAATGGAGTAAAACATATGTGCAAAAAATTGATGATGAACGGATACATGTATTTGTTTTATTTTTTTGTTAATGATCAAATATAGATCATGATTTGTTTGTGAATGGTATTGAGTTGAAATGAAAGTAGGAATGAAGAGGAAATAGTGAGGATATAAGTTAGAGATGGGAGATTAAGCAAATGAGAGGAAGAAGAGAAGAAAAAGCAGCAGTTCGTGAATCTTGAAGGGAAAAATAAGACAATGCACGATCGTGCACAAGCACGATCATGACGTTGGTGATATGTTTCACAGTGTACGATCGTGACATTACGTTATTGACTGGGATTGCATGGTCATGCATAAATAATAAAGGCATACTGATATTGACAGTCTTGAACATCCTTTACAATTTTGATCATAACTTCTACTTCCGACCTCCAAATGACGTTAAATTTGAACCAACAAGCTCCTAACACATTGTTCTTCCTCTCTACCAAAGTTTATGGCCATTTGAATTCTTTGAAAAAGATTGATTGATGAAATTAGGATGAAAATGATAAAATATGCTAGAATATGATAAATGGAGTGTTTCCTCTTAACATGCTTCGATATTTTGGCCATATTTTGATCTGTAGATATCCAAATGAGATGATTTTTGATCTATATTAAACTAGAGAAATATGGATACAAATTTCTTGAAAAAAATAGAATTTTAATTATGTCTCTAAGAGTTCCAAAATCTATCTTGAATTTGAGTACAGAGTGTTGTTATAGTTTAATAATAGTCCAAAATATTTTGAGTATAACTTTCAGTATACTGAATCAAATTGTATGATTTTGGTGTCATTAAAAACTTAAGACATAGAGGAACATTTCTTTTGAAGAAAGTATTTCCTAAATACTTCATTTTCCTTGTCTTAATGACCATGCAAAATTGATACAAAAATTTGGGAAAAATTGGAATGATGGATCAAAGTACCAAAGGAATGAGTATAATGGGAATGAAGTTGTTCATATGATAGTAGTTGTGATTCAAAAGAGAAGAACTATATGTATTAAGTAAAGGTGAATAAGAATTTGATTTCATGAGAGCATATACTGCTAGAAAAGAGATTAAAAGTAATTGAATTATGATATTAGAATAATCAAGTGTTATTAAAGTATAAACCTAAGAATAAGTTAGACATATATGAATGAAAATGTTTGATTGATCAAAAAACGTGATTAAGAAAACATACCCGGAAAAGTAAAATAGAGCATGCATTATATATGATACATATATATATGTGCACAATTGAATGTTTATGTAATTGTGCAATTAATAATATGTGTGCATTGTGCGTATTGCATAATACATATAGGATAAAATGTCCACATTCAGACGTTTTTGGATCATGGAAGCTAATGTTAATATGGAACATACTGTGAGTCGACCTAGATGATCTTATTTTAAATGAATGTTTTGTTTAAATTATGTATTGAATGATTATGTGAATGTGATTGTACTGAATCCGAATATTGAATGTACGAGGCGTTTGATGCATGAATAATGTTGGAAGTGCTCATTGAATATGAATTGGATTGACTATGTGTTTTCTCAACTTAAATGTTAAATGTCGGACCAAGGTCCGATGACATGTGAAAAGTGAAATGAAATGACTGATTGATCTTATGTGATTGTTGCATTCCATTACATGAATGCATGACAACATAAAGGCTATTGTGATCATCGTAGCCACCAAAAAAAAGCTTAAAGCTCAGAAAGTGAAAAATAGTTTAAAGCTCAGAATGTGATTAAGAACTAAAGGCTCACTATGTATAACAAACCCAGTATCCCCAACAGATACGGGACAGTTATCAATGAACCCGGTATCTACAATAGATACGAGATAGTTATAGGTACTCGGTCACAACAATAACAAATTGAAAGTGAGTCTCGTGAACACTGCGTATGCACTTGATATGTATGATTTAAATAGTTTGATTGACTTTTGAATGTGATATATGTTTTAAGTGAATATGAAAAATATGTGACTCAAGATGATGAATTGATGAAGTGATGTGAATTATGTGATTATATGAATTGATGTGTTATGTGATTGAGTGGGCCATCAAGGATGATCCACTCATTGAGTTCGCAAAACTCACCTCAAAATTGTAACAATATTTTTCAGACTCTGAGAAGTTACCCCGTTAGACAAATGGGAGTCTAGCCATTACATTTGAGTAAGAGATAAAGGTCGAGATCAATTCGCATCTGCATATATATTTTTATTTTTTATTTTGTATCAAATTACGATGACTAAAAATTTTTGTATCTAAAATGGGCCCAAGTGACTAGTGAAATTATGATGAGTTGTATAACAATTGTACTCTTGTGATTGAAAATGTCTATAAATAAAACGGGCTGAAATTGATTATTGATTTTCCGCATATGCGTGTGATTTATGAAAATTTTGTAATGAGTTCAATTGACTGACCGTTCTAGCATGCTATCCTTACGAGATACGTACTCAGACATCACACATGATGTCGAGTATATGTCTTGCGAGAGTAGGGTGTTACAACAAATATATAATAATTTGAAAATTATTATTACAAATATTCTATTAATTTTTTGCTTAACTATTTGTATTCAAATGTTGTGTATAATATGAATGATATCACTTAGTTATTATCTTAAATTTTAATTTAAATCAAGGAGATAAAATTTTTATGTAAGTTATATATTAAAGTTAACAACAACAATATTTTATATCTAAAAATTTAAAATTAATGTTAAATTGAAAGTTGATAAGTTTATATTGTATCGATAGTCACTAAATATGTAGTCTAGTGTAATCTTTTTGTTGTTTTATAATAATGTAGTGAAATTTAAAAAATAATACACTTATATGAGTTATTATTTTTTTAAATTTTAAAATTTACTCAACACCACATAAAAGTCATTACACATAATTATATAAAAATATTATGAAACTTAATTGATTTATTAATGGTCTTTATTTTTAAATATAGTTAATTAACAATAATTTTATGGGTCATAATTTTGTGTTATTAAATTAATATAACAAATATATGATTAACAATTACAATTAAAGAGAACCATTTTTAATATAAATAAATAAATATATCTGATTATACAAAGGAAGGGAGACAAAAGCACTTGAGGGTATTTTTGTAATTTTTTGTTAAAAGTTTTGAATTTTTGCAAAAAAGTTCCTACATTTTTCAAAACTTACGGTACAAGCAATATGATCGGTACCGACGATCAGAGCCCCAGAAGGCTGTATCATCTTTTATCCAATACTGGTTGGTATGATACGAAATTAAAAACACTGCTGTTGCTTCTTATTTCCTGGTCTACTAAACTTGAATTACATTATAACTCTTTTAAATTGTATATTTGCTCCACTTTACACATTTTGACTCATTTTATTCATCATTTGATTGTTTAATTAATTTCATTGGCTCATTTTATTTTTTTATTGAATTTGATCTTTTCATATATTGCATGCTTATACTATAACAAAACTGATAAAATCACTAGAATTAAATTTATTAATAATAATATATTTTATAATTATTAAAATTATAAGTTAAAAGCTCTCTTAATCCAACAATGAAAACAATATGTTATGTTCCTAAAAAATTGTAATTGAATGAATGACGATAAAGAAGTGAATGAGCATGTTTAACTGGCATTTTATTTAAATAGGTGCCAATTTTTATATTTAATTATAGAAATTATTAGTTGGAATATTCATTTTCATTTTGAAAATAATATCATTATTATTTTTATCATGTTCTCATTAATTTGCACATATGACCTTTTATTTTATAGATTTAATAGTTTCTTTAATGCTTTATAATGCAAAGGAGTTAAAAGAAATTAATGAAATTCATTCGAGAGTTAGAGTCATTAATTATATACAGTCTTCTCTTTGTATTTTATAAAGAAGATATTTTTTTTAACTCAAATTTGTAACCTTCTACTCACAATTCTTCCTCGCTCGTCCTCAACTAAGAAAAGATATAGGTAGATAGTTAATCTCATGTTAAATCATTAACTTCACAAGATCATCAATATAATATGAAATTTGATATTTGAATATAAATGACAAATCAAGATAAAGTTGCAATCTTGAATTCTCAACATCCTATATAGTTCAAAATTCTAACGAACAAAGATCTGTTATTTGATATTCTAACAAATTACGTTAGTTGTCTCATTTACATATACTATAGAAACCATGCTGTACATACGGAGAAGGGCTAGAGTAGATTTCGGTTGTCTCTGTGTTTTGAAAGAGCACAAGCACGAAAATGGAGTAAAGATGGACTGGAACAAATTGAGTAACTTTATATACTGATATTACGCGTAAAGTTCTAATCTTTGTTGGTCTGAACATTCCATCTCTTATACCCAAATATTAGCCAGTGGCAGTTTCAAGAACCAACAAAGTTAACCAACCAAGTTGGCTCCTGGTCAAAAATACTATATACTGATCCTCGTATTGATGTAGATGTTTAAATTTGAACAAACCTACATCATCTACAAGTTCACGATAACAATATTCGTATTGAGGTTGATGTTTATATTTGAACAAACCTTCATCATGTACAAGTTCACGATAACGTTGGAATCTTGCAGTTCTCAACAACCTCAATAATGCCACGGTCAAAGATATGTCTCAGATTTTCCAAACCCATTAACAAATTTCTTCGAGTTGTCTTTGTGCACCGGGTAGTAGAGAGAGAGGAGGGTTCAGATTTTCCAAACCCATTAACAAGTATCTTCGAGTTGTCTTTATAAACCGGGTAGTGGAGAGGGAGGAGGATACAAGTCGCTTTCGCTTGTGGCTGTGTGTTTTGAGAGAACACACAATCACAAGTGTTTCTTAGTTTCTCTCCTCTTTCACGACCCTTCCACGCCTTTTCTTCGTGTTAAAGATCAATAAAACAAGATCCGTAAGAAATCTTACAGGAATCTGAGCCAATACGAGCTTTGTTTCGAGCTCTGAAATTCCAAACTCGTCAAGTTTGAATATCTTTTAGAGCTGCTGAAAATGGAGGAGAGTTTGAGGTGGTTACATGCTTTGATGATTGTGTGTTTGGTGTGCTCTTCGAGATTAAGCTACGTTTGGGCTCACGGGGATGGACTCGTTGATCAACCTTTGTCCAAGATCGGAGTTCACAACATTGTTGTCGAGCTTGACGACTCCGTTTCTGTCAATGCATATCCTCCTAGACTTGGCTTGGAGGTAAGTTCAACTTTTCTATTTTGGGTTTCACAATGTTATCTTTTGTTGAATAGATGTTTGTTATTGGGGTAGTTATTTTGCAGTTGGCATATGAAAGGTTGCGTCTTTCCTTAATTAGAATTTGCGAAAACGTTGAATCAGTACCAATCTCATTTTTCTGTAAAACAAAAAAAACGGGACCTCGTCTTGATTTGTTGGCAAAGTAGTAATTGGTAACCTAAGCTGTAATGGGCATTTTAAGCTTATTATGACTTTGTTATACTTAATTTTGGAGTTGTGAAGTTGAAGTGTGCTCTCATTCGTATGCTTCCAGGGTCAAGATACGGAATGGGTTACGGTGAATATTGAGCACCCTAATCCTGATAAAAATGATTGGGTCGGGGTCTTCTCTCCTGCAAAATTCGAGTAATGCCTTATCTGTGTTCCACCAAAAATTTATGCCCCTTGTTGCTTTTTGTATTCCTATTGATGTCTTTACAAGCCTGGTGTTACTAAGTATCATCAAGATTTACCATTTATTTGGCCATTGATGAGCTGTTAAGTTGAAGAAACTTCTCAGATCTTGTGTGTGATAAATGGGACTTCTCTTTTCCAACATTGCAGTGGCTCCACTTGTTGGCCTAGTGGTGATCCAAAAAAGCAAAGTCCCTACGTTTGCACTGCTCCAATAAAGGTACTCGAAATGTGTTTTGTGACATTAAGTAAAACGTTAATCATAGAATCTTTGCTGATAAGCTTCTAACTTCTGTGCCAAATTGTATCTCTATTCCAGTACAAGTTTGCAACTGATTCCAATTCAGGATACACGAAGACAGGCAAAAGTTGTTTGAAGTTTCAGTTAATAAATCAGCGGGCAGATTTTGCATTTGCCCTATTTTCCGGCGGGATTTGGAATGTGAGTTTTCAACTCTATTTTCCCTCTGGAATTTACTTTCAGAGTTTCGACATTTTCATAGTTAGTAGCATTTACTGCTTTAGAGCTTTTGGAATGCATGTGTATGATTTCGTGATTTATCTTGTCCTTCACAAAGTAATATAATTTACTATGATGGTGTTAAAGCAGTTACTTCATTTTCATTTTATTGCAGCCCAAACTGGTGGCAATTTCGAATAAGATATCATTTTCTAATCCGAAAGCACCGTTGTACCCACGCCTTGCTCAAGGAAAGTCTTGGGATGAAGTAAGTTGGATTTCTATTGATGATTTGTTAGAATTACTCTCCAAAATCATATAAAGCTTCACTGAAAATCCTGTGATGAAGAATGAAGTAGGGGGAAGTTTTTATTAACCTAGAAACATAATGGTGATGTTACTTTATTGCATTTTTTATATGACCTTTGGGATCTATTTGGTTTTCACTGATGCCGACTGTGCCGTGTAATTTAACTTTCCATTTTATGCGTTGCACAGATGACTGTAACCTGGACTAGCGGTTACAACATAGATGAAGCTGTTCCATTTGTTGAATGGGCTCGGGATGGAGAACCTTCCAAGCAGTCTCCTGCTGGAACATTGACATTTGATAGGAACAGCATGTGTGGTACTACTATCAACTTGCAGTGCTTTATCTTATTAACCCCAAGTGGTCAAGTCCAAGTTTAACTGTTTGTTGAAGCAAAGAAAGTTAGTTATGGACTTTTGAAGTGCTCTTACTTCAATTTGATTCATACCTCAATGTTTTCAACCTTGTGCTTAATTTTGAATTTCCATCATGGAACATTTTGTGAACTGCACCTTCGGTCCCAAATTGCATCCAGGGGGCGTTTCTTTGGTTCCTACCTTACTGTTTGCAAACACATATTGTGTCCTTTGAAAGCAGTATCTTTTGTTTTGCCTTAATGTAGGCAGATTGATTTCTTTGCCTCCTTAGACTTCATCAGAGGATTATCTCTAAAATCTCTAGCATGCTTTTGTTGTTGATGAGAGAGAATTATAACTCTGAGTTGCTCAACAATTAGTGCATCTCATCATGTGTGCTGCTAAGACTCTAGACTGTATTAAGTCTGCTTGCTTCTATGATTTGCAGGTGGACCTGCACGAAGTGTTGGCTGGCGTGATCCTGGATTCATACACACAAGTTTTCTGAAGAATCTCTGGCCAAATACTGTGTAGGCATCTCTAATAACCATCTTCCTCAAAGACAATAACTTCCACAGTAAATAAATTTGTGATTGGTCCTTTCAGGTACACCTATCGGGTTGCTCACCGTTTGTGTAATAATGAAATTGTTTGGGGGAAGAATTACACGTTCAAGTCATCCCCCTTTCCTGGAGAAGACTCATTGCAGCGAGTCATAATATTTGGTGACATGGGGAAGGTAGTCTAGGAATTCTAAGATGCTTGTTCCATTGATAGTGAGGAATACTTGTTCATTCACCTTTTTATTTTTGGTTATCTATTGATATGGTGCTATTGCTACATGTTCCCTCTTTTCTTTTAGCAGTAAATCTGGTACCAAAGCTGGTTTTACTTTAAAAATTCTGGTACATGATTGCCGCAAATGTCATATTTTTGTGATGAGCTATAATTTCAACCATATGAAATGGTGTTGGTTGAGATAATTCCTGCCAAATGAATAATACTCAGTGTCTATCCAACTGCTCATCAGACGAATGATTCACCTTTTTAACCTTATCTTTCAGGCAGAGCGTGATGGTTCGAATGAGTACAGTAATTATCAGCCTGGTTCATTGAACACCACAGACCAACTCATCAAGGATCTCAGAAACTTTGACATAGTGTTCCATATAGGAGACATAACCTATTCAAACGGATACCTTTCTCAATGGGATCAATTCACAGCACAAGTGGAGCCCATCGCAGCAACTGTGCCCTACATGATTGCAAGGTGCATACGGTCTTTCACGAGCCTTTGCTATTTGCTATGAAAGGCAATTGGTATTCCCTTTATTATAGCTATAGTTGAAGCCCCTTGATTCTTTTGCAGTGGTAACCATGAGCGAGACTGGCCTAATTCAGGATCCTTCTACGATGGAGAAGATTCAGGCGGAGAATGTGGTGTGCCAGCAGAGACTATGTTCTTTGTTCCTGCAGAGAACAGAGCTAAGTTTTGGTGGGTTAATTGATGATGACTATCTATGCGTAAAGGTCTTTAAAAAGCATTGCAGCACTTACACTTAATGTGTCAGTAAAGTTTGTATATATCATTATATATGGCTGACTCTGTATAAGCCTCTCCTGGATTTAAATTCAGTACATGAACATGCAGGTACAAAACTGATTATGGCATGTTCCGCTTTTGCATAGCTGACTCTGAACATGACTGGAGAGAGGGTACAGAACAATACAAGTTTATAGAGGAATGTCTATCTACTGTAGATAGGCGAAAGCAGCCCTGGTTGATCTTTTCAGCTCACCGTCCTCTTGGGTATTCATCAAATCAGTGGTATGGTGAAGAGGGCTCATTTGAAGAGCCCATGGGGAGAGAGAGCTTACAGTACCTTTGGCAGAAATACAGGGTAGATATTGCATTTTATGGACATGTGCACAACTATGAAAGGACGTGTCCTGTTTATCAGGTATGCTGTATAACCTAAATTTTCTTGTCAGTAAAGGATACACAGTTTATCATATGGAACTACACAGATATATATATATATATATAATGTATGTATGCTTGGAGAGACATGCTTCTATCATATTTTTATAGCCCGGCTATGACATTCCAGCTGCAGCACAAACCATCAATCGCTGAGGTTTCACAATACCTTATTCCATACTTCATGTGTTCAGACTTTGAGATAATCCAATCTGCGCAAAACCTTACTGTAGCATCAACTTTTTGGATCATGCATATTTTATCACCATTCATACATTCTCAGCTGATTTTAAGGACTTATATCATACATATAAGGAGAGTACATGCTGAGAATCATCAATCTTTTGAAATCTTTAGTTAGTTTAGACAAAAGGTTTATTATTTCGTGTTTATAAGACTGATAATTCTGCAAATGTGTGACCAGAGCAAATGTGTGAATGGAGAAAAGCATCATTACAGAGGCGTGCTAGGAGCAACAATTCATATTGTGGTGGGTGGAGCAGGGGCTCACTTATCACCCTTCAGTAAAGTGATTCCCAGATGGAGCATTTACAGGGACTATGACTGGGGCTTCGTCAAGTTAACAGCTTTTAACCACTCTTCCCTGCTCCTGGAATATAAAAAAAGCAGTGATGGGAAGGTGTATGATGCCTTCACCATTACTAGGGACTACAGAGACATTCTGGCCTGTGTTAAAGATGGTTGTCCAGCAACCACTTCTGCTTCTTGATTCACATCCTAGGAATAGTCATTCATCTTTTTGGCCCTTGTTATATATTAAGTTTAATGTGATGATAATAAGCTTAAAATCGTTTCTCCATAGTTATTCACTCTTATGCTTGCTCCCCTCACATACTTTTAAGGGTTTAGGATGCTTACCAATGTGGAGTTGAGTTCAAATCCCCAAAAAATCCAAAGAAAACAGAAAGGCATGCTCCCTATGAGCAATATTCTCCTCCTTCCGAAAGAGATGGTTTTGAACTTGATGGGGTTATATGCTCTGGCCTTAATGTTTATTCATGATGAACCTTGAATCGGAACAGCCTTAATATTTATTCATGATGAACCTTGAAATGTGTTCCGATATGGAAAACAGAAATGATTTCTTACAACAGAAATGAATGATAAGTCTTCTGAAGAATCAAACACTACCAGATTCATGTCAATAAAAAATGATGACCACCCTTCATCAATAGCAGAATCATCCAATGATGTGGACATTTGGTTTTTGATCATCTGACGAGCAAATGCAGCCTCGTTGGACCATGGAAATGTGTATGATCAAACACGTGCTGTTGTCCTGGAACTTGCCCTTTACTCCTCTGTCAATACTCACATAAGGACTGCAATTCTCCTCCTCCCAAACCAACGTTAATGGTTTATTTTCTGTTTGATAAAGTGCATGCCTGAAAAAGAATTGAAAATAGTATCAGTGGAAGCTCCAGATGTTGGATGGAAAACGTATCAGTGTAATGTATGAGTTTGAACACACACAGGAAGACAATAAAGCACCGAATTTCAGTGAATCATTACCATAAGAAATTTATAAAGCACGACAAGAACAAAATATGGACTGGAACATCCCAGCATACCGTGACAAATTGTTCATACTTGATGTCGAAAATCAAACTGCTGTTAATGGTAAGATCAGTTCTGCAAACAATCGTCTTAAACAGCTCTCAAAAGTTCTAAATTTAGCAGGGGGACCAAGGTCATACAATCTCTACAGGTTCATAAGTTGAAGAAGATCATTTATCCCAGGTGAGTACAGGACCGAAAAGCCTAACAGTTGGCATCAACTGGCCCCAGAGTAGGTCAAACGCCGACGCCCACTTGTGAGTACAACATAGGTGCTTACCCTCCAGAAAACGGCAAAACAGCTCATCCCAGCTCATATCAAACACCACATAAAGTAGTTTCGTGCTCCACTAACTGCTGAGCGGTTTGAAGAAAGGACGAAGTAGCGAGCACTGGCAATCAGGAACGTGGATCATCCACTCCTGTAGCATCAGCAGACATGTTTGAAAGAATTAATTTTATATTATGAAAGCATTGATGAGGATCAACACATAATTCTCAATTTCTAAGAGAATTTGACGAAATTTAATATATCACGATTTTGTCTTATTTAATTCGCTCTTAATCCAAATTTGAAAGCTTGAAATGGAGTAATATGGAGAATCAAGAAAAATGAAGGAGCAAAATGAGATATAATCAAAGGAAAATTAAGAAAATTCGATTGGCAAATCTTTTTAAATGACATGTTTGGATCAGCTTATTAGAATTAAGTTCAAAGTTTAGTGAAATTGTCTGACGTAATTTAAGGTATAGACACGTTCAGTAAAAATTACAACTTTGAAACTTCTAATTTGCAATAGAAAAATGTGTTAAAAATTGTTTGAATGCCAAATCTGAGTGGAAATCAATGAGAAGTTAATGATTTGTAGGATTTAAAGTATCACAACAAAAAGATCTCCACATCAATAAACATAAGATCACAGAGGCTATAAAAAGTGCCAAAGGGAGAGAAGAAGATAACGGTAAGCCTCATATGCATTTTTTAGCTTTCCACAAAGTTTTCTTTTCCTCTCTTTAGTAAACATTATAGTAGCCTTTCTTCGTCAAAAGTTAGTAATAGTCATGACCATTGTTGGCTAATCTTCTTTATCTTAATTGAAGGAAGTGGACGTCTTTGAAACTTTGTAGATTGGGAGATAAGTGAGTCTTATTGTTAAGTATTTCATTTATTCGTGTACGAATTGTTTTAGCGATCAGCCCGACCATGTTCTATGGGGTGAAATGTTGGTCAATCAAACATGTGCATAGTTATAAGCTAGTGGTGATGGAAATGAGGATGTTATAATAGATGTGTAATCTTACTAAAAGAGATAAGTTCAGAAATGTAATAGTAAGGGACAAATTAAATGTGACTAATATTATTAAAAAATTAAAAGAAACAAGAATTAAGTGATTTGCGAGGAGGTTATAAAAAATGATACGATATTGTTAGAACTTACCGAGTACATGGCTCGCGAGTACATGGCTCGCAGTAAAAGATTTTGGTGTCCTAGGATACACATGAAGAATCTCTCATAAAAAGTCTTTGTCATTCTCATATGTCTTTTAACATTTTCCTTTTGTATTTAGACTAAATTTTTAATTGTGTAGTACTTATTTCTCAAAGATTTAGTCTAAGTTTTTTTTAACTTAATATTGTTGTTGTTGATGCTGTTGTTATTTAGTTTTTTACTTATTTCATATTTATTGATTAAATATTTATTTATGAGGGTCGTTCGAAAATATCCTCTCTTCTAGTTGGGGGTAAGACTACGTACTACTAGATTATTCAGACCTGACGTATCAACAAAATTTTTACTAGATTATTGTTATTATTTTTGTTGTTATTGTTATTGATGATTTTGAAAAGTGTTTCGGTGTTTTTATTTTATTAATGTTTAATGTGTGTGATTAGTTATTGATTGAAATGATCATATGCTAGATTAAATATTAAATATGTAAAAATTATATTCTTTTAATCTTTGTTTTCAATTCTTTTAATCTTTGTAACAACTAGAATTTTAGTTTATTGCATCAAAAATTATTAACTTTTAAGAAAAGTATTCAACTAGATTAAATGTAATCACGAATGTTGTGTTATCTTACTTTGGTGATATTTCTTTTCTTAAAGATACCACTTAATTAAATTTTGAATCGTATTTAAAGTTGTTTAACAATAAGGTTTAACTGAATTATGATTTTTTGATTAAATAATCTTAAGGAAAGACCTGTATTTAATATCATATTGAATATATGATTAATGCAATAACTATGTTTTTAGTATTGATGATCAAGCAGTGGAAGAGATCATAAACCAAGGTTTATCTTATTGATAATTCTCTTTCTATTATACACAAAATTCAATTTATTTTCTTTATTACAATTTTGAATCATTATAACCCTTATTTCATTAAATATCTTTTTCATAATGACTGACAAACTAGAATTTCTCATGAGATCGATTCTTACTTTTCTATATTACATTTGTTTTATTGTAGGAATTTGTGATTTAATTTCGATGTAGACAGCAGCATCACCAAAATTTACCTATCTCAAACCTTCAAATAAATTAATTTTGTTCCCTTAATCCTTTCATATTTACATATGTTTTGATAAATTATTTTATATATTATAATTGTAAACCTAATGGATAGGAAAAGTATGGATTTATATTTTTTTAATTCAGTGCGTCTATCATATAATTAAATGAACAATCAAGATTATTTAGCTATTTAGTTATTAAATTAGGCTTAAATATAAACAAATAGTTTGTAATATTAAGCCATATTCTAATATTCTTTCACTTGAGCTAACAGTCAAGATTATTTAGCTATTTAATTATTAAGTTGGGTTTAAAAATAAATTGTTACTCTAATAATTAGTCATCTTCCAATAGTCTTTCACTTTTGCTAATGATAAGATGATCATAAAATTAAATAATAAAACTTTAAATGAACGAAAAATAAATCCTAAAATCTCAAAATAAGTAACTTTGTATGATAAAATAATAAATATGAGTTATGGCAATTGTATATTATTTATGCAAATGATTAGCAACAAAATATCATTAACATATAGAACTAAGAAAACAAAGTTACTCCTACTTAATTTTTAGTATATACATTGATCAATAGTATTTTTCTAAACATTGAAAGATGTTATAATATTATTGAAACTGAAAATACCATTATCAATAAGTTTGTTTAAGTCCATATATTGATTTCTTAAGTTTACATACTATTTGACCTTTTTTTGAGAAATCTCAAGTTGGTACGTAAATTCTCGTTTTCAATACCCATATCAAAATCATATTGAGTCACCAGTGCTATTATATCCCTTAACAAGTCTTTATTTGAGAGTCGTGAAAATGTCTCTTTATAATACACACCTTCTTTTTTGATATAACCATTAGCAACAAGTCTAGCCTTATATTATTCAACATTTTTATTTAAGATGCAATTGATTTTAAAAATCTATTTACAACCAACTTTATTAGTTACTTCTAGTAATTCATTGATATCTCAAACTTTGTTGTCTTTCATAGAATTTAGTTCATCTTTTATGCCTTCAATCAATTTTTTACTTTGTGCATTCTATGCCTTGCGAAAATGAAACAAGTTCTTATTGATTATAATATCAACATTTGACTCTTGTAATTAAACCACATAATCATTCCAAATGGTTAACTTTTTTTTCTCTGTATCTTCTGAAAGTTATTATTTCTTTTGGTTTATGTATAACAACAAATTCTTAGTTCCTTACGAGTATATTCATTGATTCAAATATTGTTCAATATTGTCCAAGTTTTAATCAATTATTGGAATAATATTTGGAATAACTACGGATAAAAATACCTTTATTAATGAAGGAACATTTACCCTTACTTCCTTGATATCCGTATTTGATTTTTCATTACTCCTACTAATTTTGCTATTCTCAATTAATCTACATTTTCAGTTTCCACAATTTTAGGATTATGATTTAGACAATTAAACCTAAATCTTTTAGGTCTTGTTTGGTAACCAATAATAAAGAGGTAGAAATGGAAATGAAACTTTTATTCCCTAACTTTTAATTGTTTGGTTACTAGTAATAGGTAAAACAAGAAATGGCAAAACTGGAATGAGTTTTAAACAATCATAAGCTTTTATTCTTTAGGGGGTGGCGGGTATAAGTTGGAATTAAATATTAGGAATAAGAGATAAAATATATTATTAAAATATTATCAAAATATTGTTAAGCTATTTGTCAAGATATTGCTTCTTATCAAAATATTATTATCAAAATCACATGTTTTGATCTTTTATATTAATTTATTTAATAATTATTTCATTTCATTTCATTGATATTTTTATTCTTATAATAATAATATTTTTTAATTATCTAAAAAGTATTAACTTTATAAATCATTGAATTTTTTGATTAATTATTTATAAGATATAAAATTTTTAATTAATTACTTGCAAAATAAATCATATACTAACTACATATGACTAAAAATTTTCTTATTATCATTTTTAATTTTTAATATCAAATATTAGCATAACTATTAACTTTGTTTAATACCATACCAAACACATATAATCAATAATTTTATTCCTATTCTGATTCTCACTTCCCACTATCATTTTTATTTTTTTTAGTTTGATTCCTTCATTACTGGTCACCAAAGGAGACCTTAGAGTTTTCTAGGTAGCCTTTAATGTAACCACTAATCGTTCGAGAATTTATTTTTCTATTATGTGGATTATAGATTCTTGTTTCTACTGGGCAACGCTAAAATACGCAGATGTCTCAAACTAGGTCTCCTAGTTCATAGTTCAAAAGTAGCTTTTGGAATTATCTTTATAAGGATATTGTTTAATAAACATATAATAGTTTTAATGTCTTATTTATACAAAGATTTAGATAATGAGGAGTTACTCATTATACTCTTAACCATATCCATCAATGTCATATTATGGCTTTTTGACACACTATTTTGCTACAAATAGACCTGGCATCATCTTGGCTCATCATATTTCCCATAGTATTCACCCTTCTATTAGATCTTACAATTTTTACCTTTTTGTCTAATTGCCTTTCAATATCATTTATATACACCTCAAGGGCTTCTATTAACTAAGATTTTTTCTTAAGCAAATAGATATAACAATATCATAAGAAGTCATCAATAAAGTTAATTGAATATTAATCTCCACCAAAAGATGGAGCATCAAATTGTTTGTAAACATCAATCTGTATAATCTCAAAAAGTTGAGTACTTCTTTTGGCTCATTTATTTTCATGTTTAGTTTGATTTCCCTTAGTGCAATCCACATACATACTTAGATCAATAAAATCTAGATTTAGAAGAATCTCATTTTTTTACTAATCTTTATAACCTTTATTTGGATACGTGATCTAAACATTTATGCTATAAGTAAACAGATTGTCCATCCACTTTATTACATTTAATTATAATATTACCATGAACAATAAGCAAAGGTTCAGTAAATTTATTATTAGGTTTCAATTTATATAAATTATCAATAAGATCAACATAACCAATAACTAAATTGAAACAACCATGTCCAAAATCTCCTTTCAACCTAATAACATCAAGTTTTGAATATATATATATATATATAATAAGTCCATATGTTTTCAATTGAAGCCTTCATACAATTTCTCATAAAGATAAATTTCTTATTTAGGTTTATAGTTCAAATTATAAATCCTTGCATCACATTAGAAGTATGAGTAGTAGCATCAGTATTAAACCAACAAGATTTTAGAGAAACTTCATATAAGTTTGATATGAAAAATATAGAAAAATAACATTTACCTTTCTTTTTGAGCTAAGCCTTTTGTTCTTTGTATTCTTTTTGCCAGTGACTAACTTCCTTACATAATCTATATTTATCTGTTCTTTGTTCCTTTTGATTTGTTTGTGTATTATTAATAGGTGATTTCTTCTTCTTAAACATTTTACTTTCAGTCCTTTACTAGTTTTTTGATGCACTAGGTTGATGGAATAACTCCCTTGTTTCTTCAATCTTGCTTCCTTTTAAGTAAAGCTTAAAAGACAATTCATTAACATCTTAGTTTTCCTTTATAACATTGCTGATTATTTGAAAAGTTCTATACTTAAAAGATAGCGACTTTAAAATAAATAATTAAATAAAAGAGTCATCTATAGTCATTCCTAGTGTCTTTAACATTGCTGCAATGTTAGTCATCTCAGTAATATGGTCCTAAATGTGCCACAACTCAATATATTTCATGGTCGTGAGTTTTGTCATAAAGGTACCAACAAATGACTAAACTATAAAAATGAAAATGTTCTTCAACAAACTTTAATTATTCTTGTTTACTTTCAGTTTTTGTAATAATTCTCTTAACATTATTACCAATAGTCATCTGCATAAACATCTTAAGTTGGCGATCCAACTGCCTAAGTTAACTCTCCAACTTCCTTCAGGTTTTATAGCTACACCAAGACCGAGACTAGACATTTTCCACACTTCCACTCCCACTGCAGCCTCTCCGATGAGGTATCACTGGCAACTCTTCACAATCAGTTGTTCCTTGCTGCCTCCTTGCCTAAGGCAGCTGTTTGTTGGTTTGCATTCTGCATTTTATTTGTCTGATGCTCAATGAGGGCTTGAGTTTTTCTTGGCTAGTTGAGGAAGCTTCTGGTTTATTGAGTTCTTTGTCAGCTTGGTAGTGTTTGGTGCTTAGGGTACTAGTGGAGGTTTAGTTCCTTGAACTGCTGCATGTATCCTAAGCCTAGTAGTCCTTGTTCGTTTAGGTGGAGCATAGCTTTTGCTTGAGATGTAGTGCCTCCTTGCACTAGTTTAGTGAACTTCTTGTACATATTTTTTCTCCTTTATAAATTCTACTGATTTATAAAAAAAAACATCTTAATATATTAGAATTCGCCTATGCCTTATGGTATGACTTCTTTTCCTCACTACTCATATCCATAAGAGTATATGATGGATCCTCTAATAGTGCCAAATTAAATTCTAAAATAATTGGGTGAAATTATATTTGTACACTCTATTTAGAGAAATTCAAACCATTGAAAATAGTATCAAATCAAGTTTGCAAATAAAGAGAAACAACTACAAAACATAAATGTTTAATTTATTTTCAATTTCATTTATGGAATCAAAATAACAATTAAAAGTATATTATAGTTTCCCTGTAGGTAGATATTATAATATACTATCATAATTTAAATATCAATGATAATCAATTATAAGTAAATAAATATTCCTGATCAAACACATACATATTATTTGGATATACCAATATATTTGGCTAAACATTCTGATTTACTCTCATTATATTTACTTTCTCATAAAATAATTTAACTTACCTTTTAGTGCTCAAACTTCTTATTCCATGAATTACTGAATTACTAAAAATTCTTTATGAGTTTTCCTCCATATTCAAAGAGAAATAATAACAATAATTTAGTTTGCAAATACTTTAATTATAAATAAAACTTTACTCAAAATTCTTAAAAATATATTAAATTTTTACTTTGCATCTGACCACATGAACAATCTCTTTACTAGTTAGGGGTAAGGATGCATATTATTAGACCTCCCTAGACCTCGCATTTCAGCGAAATTTATACTGAGTGTTGTTGTTATTGGTAAAATTATAAATTTGCTAACAATGCAAAGTTTTAAATACTAAGGATTGGCAAAATTAAAATATTTAGTAGTACTAAAATTATAATTATTAAACAATAACATAATTGTAAAACTCAGCAATGGAGAATTGTAAAGGTTAGTAATGGCAAATTTGTAAATATACAAGCTACAACAAAACTATTGAATAATAATTTTATAAGTCATCTTCAACCTTTAGATAGGTCATATAACTCATCTACAACATGTGACTAAATTCAATAAGTAACTCATTGTTTGATAGATTTTTCTCCTCTTCCAAAAGCTAAAGAATTTATATCATTAAACTAAACAAAAAATTGCCAAAAAAGAATAAAAAAACATAAAGCATCATTCAACTATGGTAAAGCTTCATAAAACTAAGATCTTTTATCCATTTTTGTTTCAAATACTTGGCTCAAAATTATATATAAACTCATATACATACCCCAAATTAGTTTATTTTTTATTAACTTATATATGTATTTGTATTTGAAGATTTGCAAAAACACGATGATGAGAATATGTATTTTTTCTTGTATATATTTATAAAAAGTTTACAGCCTTCTAATATGCAATGCATGATTGTATCTAATAAGGTAGAATACGATAGATAATTGTAGTTTATCTTTTTTTTGATAACTCAGAACTTTATAAAGAATAAAAAGATATGTACAAGCAAGAGATACCATAGGTAATCTCTTAACACGCAAAAACATAATGACATGCAACTAACTGCCCTACCATCAATTGTCCCTACTACGTCCTGCGTGATATAAGTAACCAGTATCTTGCCAGAATAAAAGCACAATCCGAATAAAAATAACAAGATCAAGCTAAACCAATTACCTCAAATGCCTAGTTATACACCGAGCAACAATACATCATCAAATATTGCACCATGTCATCATATGCCCAGAAGTACAGGAGCTAAACCACAGTCTAATCAAATAGACGATCAAGACATCATCAAAAACTTGTTAATCTATCAAAGCTTCGTGGAATCCAAATTGCATTTGGAATGCCTTCTATGGCCTTGAATATGTGGCCATCCAAGAGGTTTCATCTGTGGGGAATTGAGGCCCCTTAGGTGAATAGTAATCTACAACACAAAGTTAGTGCAAAATAGATCGAATTACCTCTCTATGTGTGTAGGCTGAGATGCTCCAAAACTTGGAAGATTATCCTGACTTGTAAACTCTCTACCTCCATGGCTACATCCTTGAATGTTCTTGAATTCCTTTCAATCCAAATGTGGTAAACCATTGTGGATAGAAGTATAGGGAAGATGGGATATTATGGAGGTGTTTGGTGGTACCAAGTTAGTATAGAAGGAAGTCTTGAAGAGCTAGGAATGGTGATTTGGAAGTGGGTGAGGCAATGTTTCTATACAGAATTAGACAAAGGACAATTAAAAAACAAATGTTCATTGGATTCCATGTCAGACATACATAGGGAACAGTGGTTGGGAGTATTTAGAAAGTGAAGTTTATCCCTTGTCTAGAGTTTTTGGAGGACATTTAACCAAAGAATGAATGAACACCTTGAGCTGTTATTTTTGAACCAAACCAGGTTATACCAAGGTACTTGTTGGGTTGAGGGTCTTAAGAGTTTGTAAGCTAAACTATTGGTGTAAGCCTTTGAAGAGCTAAGGAGCCATTCCAAATAATCTGGAGAACTAGTCGGTTGATATTGAATGGGTTCAAAATCAACAATGAGCTCTATAGGAAAATCCTGCCACCTTTACATATTATTATTGATTATATCAAAAACCTTAGCTGTCATAGGTAAGCTCGACCCATTTATCTTTCTAGGAGATAAGAAGTTCCTTAAGATTCTCCTTGGATACCAAGGATCCTACCATAAAAGAGTGGACTGTCAATTACTTATCCTAAATCTGAATTGATTCCCTAATTTGTCCCTCACACTTAAGATTTTCCTCCAACTCTAGGAACTATTATTAGTAGGTTGTGCACTCCAAAAATTTTTCCGTCTCAAAATAACTATATGCACCCATCTAACCCACATGACCCCTCTATCATAGAACAGAAACCAAATCCTCTTTCCTAACAAAATAAGGTTCCAGGTTGGTAAATGCTTAATCCCTAACCCCCCTCCTTTTTTGGTTTAGTAAGGTTGCTCCATTTAACTTTGGATTGATGGTTACTATCCACCCTCCCAGCCCACAGAAAATTCCTTAGCTTAACTTCTAGTTCCTTGAGGACAAAAGATGGGAGAATAAAGTGAGAGGCCCAACAGACCTGGAAAGAAGAATACTCGCATAAGAAAGGCTTTTATGGGTCCATTTATTAACTCTCACATCAATCTTGTCCGATAAGGGTAAACACTCTCTCCTCGATAACCTACCTGTAATGAGGGGAACCCTAGATACTTTATGGGTAGGGAACCTTTCCCAAGGCCAGACAGTTGTTCCATCTGGTTTGCCAAGTGATCCATGTCATGAGAGAGGAAAAACTGACTTTTGGAAATATTCATATCCAATCCTGAAAATTGAGAGAAAGAGTTTAGGCAATTGGTCAATACTTTAGCAGAATTGATGTCAACATGACAGAATAACAGTAGGTCATCTGCAAAGAGGAGATGGGTGAGTTTAAGAGCTTTGCATCTCCAGTGGTATTTAAAGGAAGGATTTCTAACTATGCAATCATTCAAGTTCGTAGAAAAAAACTTTCATACAAATAATGAAGAGGAAAGGGGATAAAGGATCTCCTTGTCTAAGCCTAGATTTTCCCTTGAAAAATTTGGAAGATGATTCATTGATCAAAATGGCATACGAAGGGGAAGAAATGCACTCTTGGATCCAAGTTATGAACCTAGGAGGAAGGCCTATAGCTTCTACAGACTTGATGAGGAAATCCCAATGGATGGAGTCATAGGTTTTTTGGAGGTCGATTTTAAAGGCACATCTCTTTTGACCATTAGAAAGGTGGTAGTTTTTGAAGATTTCTTGGGCTAGCAAGATGTTATCACCAATTCTCCTATCCTTAATGAAAGCACTTTGGTTAGGACTAATAATGTGAGGAAGAATTTCTCTAAGCCTATTTGCGATGATCTTAGCAATCACTTTGTACAGCATGTTACAGTAAGAGATAGGCCTATAATCTACCACTGTAGAAGGTTGAGCTCTTTTAGGGATAAGAGTAATAAAGGTAGAGTTAAGCACTTTAAAAAGTTTTCCATGTTGAAAAAAATCTTGGATAGCCCTACTAATGTCCTCCCCAACAATGTGCCAAGTTTGTTGAAAGAAAAAACCATTGAAACCATCTGGGCCAGGAGCCTTATTCGGATTGAAAGAATTAAAAACCTCCCTAATCTCTTGAGCTAAAACATCAACGATAAGGGAATTACAAAGGCTTTCAGATAAGGCTTGAGGAAAAAGAGGATCCACAAAGTCCTTCGAAGGAGGAAGGGAATTCCGACTACTAATAGAATAATGAAAGAATTCAAAAAATTGTTCTTGGATCTCTTCATGACCTACTATCCTTCTCCCATTACCCAATTCTGGAGAATTGATAAAGTTTTGGTTTCTGTTGGCTATTAAGGAGTTGTGGAAAAACCTGGTGTTCCTATCCCCTTCCTTTAACCACTTGATTCTGGATCCTCGTTTTAAGAATGACTCTTGATCATCTAAGGCACTAATAAGGGCATGGATGGCTTCAGATTCTTGAGCAAGTAACTCATTCGACTTAGGTAAATGCCTCATTTTATCTTGAATGACATTAAGAGTTTTCTGACAGCTCTTGGCTTTCTCATTCACATCTCCTACTTGTCTTGAATTAAGAGTTTTGAGTGCTTTTTTAACCAGCTTAAGTTTAGACACTACAGAAAACATAGGAGACCCCCAAATCCTAGATGACCAAGCTTCCTCCACTAGTTAAAGAAAGTTAGGCTAAGAGGAAAGGAAGTTAGAGAATCTAAAAGGAGATGCTCTTCTCTGAATGGGGTTACCAAACTTGACCTCTATTGGGGAATGATTTGATACGTTCGGATAATGAATGACACTATAAGCTTTAGGAAAATGTGAGCTCCAAGCAAAATTAATGAGGGTCCTATCTAGCTTCCTAGCCACAAAATTATCCCCACTTTGTTTGTTATTCCAAGTGAAACAAGGACCGCTTGAATTGAGGTCATACAAAGCGTTACCATCAACCCAATGTCTGAAGTCACTCATACTTTGGAGAGCTGAGTGACTAATAGGTTCTGCCTCGTGTGGGTAGAGGATGGCATTAAAGTCACCTGCAATTATCTAAGGCGTGGAGGAGATGGAAGGACTAAGAATTGACAAGTCATGCCAGAGGTTCTTTGTAGCGCCCCCTTACCGTAGGGTACGCACCGGGACGCCCGTGGGTCATTCCGACGCATATCCCACAGCAAGGAAG
>JANVCQ010000006.1:37565216-37600263 GCA_025531925.1 Erythroxylum plowmanianum | reverse complement strand
ATTAAGAGGGAAATTTTGAGGTTTAATTTCCCTCTCTTTACTTTCCTTTCTTTTATTAATTAATTAACCATACAAGGAAAATTTAATTAATTTCCTTTCCATTACTCTCAATTCCTTTCCATTCCCTTGAAACATACACAGTGTTAGAGATGCACTGTTTTGAACAAAATTTCACATGCTGCATCCCTCTTCTTACAAACATTCCTAATCTTCCAAATCTCCCATCTTCTTCAATCATACAATCCCTAACCTATTAACTTTAATCCCCAACATGTGCTCTTCTTAAATCTCATATTCTGCTAAGTTCAATCCCTAATCTGGAGCGTTATTCGTCTTCTTCTTCGATGAACAATCATCTAGGAGGGTCAATAACTCGTCAGGAATAATTGTCCACCACCTCCTAAGAACTAAGGATTAACGACATCGTCGTCGTGAATCAAAGGTAAAATATGTTGTATCTTCACCATTTGTCCCATTTGAGTGCAGCTCTAAAACAGTGATATGGAGTAAAATGTTTTGATTTTCACTTCTTTATACCCTCATCTGCTGTGTGTTCAATTTGATTTTCAATGTGAATGGGAAGTTGAATTTGTGAATGCCTGTGATTGGTCTAATCATGGAAGTTGAATTTGAAGATTAGTGTCAGCATGGAATGTGAATGTGAGAAGATTCAGAAGTTATTGGATTGTATACCAAATTGTGCTAGTGTATTGGCATTGAAAGTAGAGATGTGAGATGGTTTCAACCTCAAAGAAACAAAACCTGCATTGAGTATTACTTAAGCCTATGATTTTGTCCTTAGTTTTGAGTTTGCCCCTAGTTACTAGCCATATTATGAATGTGGCTTTAGGCATTAGAGTTTTATCCCAAACCTAAACTATATCATACTCCTTAGATTTGAAGAGTGAAGCCTAATAACTTTTAAGCAAGAGGAGTTACTGAAGGTGCCCTTGCTATGAAGTAGCTAGATGACCCTATCCTCTTTATTTTAGTTGGGATAACAACTAGGGAAGTAGTTCACTGGTCTGTCAAGTCCTCTAAAGTTACAGTACTAGTTCTTTGTATTTATCACTTACTTAACCTTGGGTTGAGAGGGATTATAATAAGTAACTGGTGTAGATAACTTCTACAGATAACATTGATTCTACTTTTAAACGTTTCCAATAGAGGGATGCAGTCCTCAAACCTAGGCTTTCTAATGGTAATTGGAAACAAGTTATTTGAAAGGGAGTTTGTGCAATTGAAATATAGTGATAAAACTTAAACTAGGATTTGTCATAGTGGAAAAGATGTAGATCATGCTCTTTTGATTACTAATCCTTAATCCTAACAAGTCTGAGAAGAATCTCAAGGCATTAGTCAACAACTCTTGTAAGTTTGGATCCACAGATATGTTATATTCTACGTTGGCCTATGTTGGAGAGAATTTCAATTGAAAGTGTGAACAAGTAGTGGGATAATAGATCCCCTACCGAAGATAGGTCCAAGATCCCTCATGTTACTTAGATTTGGAATTTTAGGGATCAAACAAAGATGAGTGTAGTTTAATTCCCTTAACATTTTATAGTTGGTAAGAAATTATTGTACCATTTGTGTAACTAGTTTACCTATGATAGACCAAGTAATATGGAAGAAATAAGCATATATGAATGATATGTCTGTGGAGCATATATGAATGATATGCCATCTATATGAGCATATTGTTTCCATATATGAATGATACATCTATATGAGCATATTATTGTTTCCATATTTGTGATATGTGATAAACTTAAAAGATGGTGGTTTCCTTGCATATATATAAGCATATATAAATGACATGCCTGTTGAGTGATTTGACATATTGTTTCCGTGAAAAGACATTATTTCATATTGTTGACATATTGTTTCCACCTTTGATTAGAAAAAGTAAGAGAATTAATATAATTTTGCAGCAACTATCTAAAGATATGGACATAACGTCTTCAACTAACATTACATTAAATTCAAATAATAATAATATGGTGTGTTATTATGGTTTAAGAGCTTCTTTAAGAACTTCATGGAGTGAAAAAAAACCCAAGAAGAAGATTTTATGGATGCTCCAAATATCATTTAAGCTTATTTTTCGATAAGTTAAAATTGTTTGTATATATGTTTAATGTTTTTGCCTAATAATTATTAATTATCTTTTATGGTGGAAGATGTGAATTTTTTAAGTAATATGATGAAAAATTTAACAAGAGAGCTATTGAAGTAATTCATAACCTGAAGAAAGAAGTATATAGTTTGAAGCAGGAGGCTCAATAAAGCACAATTGAATCACGTTCAACATTTAAAGTTGACGAGCAAATAAAGCCAATGAAAGAAGACATTGTTTTGCTGACAAAAGAGAAAATTGAGTTTAAATTTGTTGTACTAATTATTTTGCGGGTTATTGTACTCATGATGAGTTTTATAATATGATTTGTTGTAGACAAGTAAAACTAAATTGTATAATTTTTTATAAAACTCGAATTATAAAAAATGAAAAATTCTCATTTGAATTAATATATTATGCACTATATTTTTTCTGCACTATATTTTTTCTTTATTATTTTGTTATTCATGAATTTACTTTAATGATGTGTAATTAATAGTTGTTAAACTTATGAACAATTGATTGTTCATATGGCTTCATCAACAACAATTGAATACAATGGTGATATCACAATAAACAATTGGAGTAGTATATACAATTGTGATTATATAACAATAAATAATTGGAGCAGTATATAAAAATGATAATATTAGTAAAGTGATTACATCACAATGCATTTATATACAAAAGTTATCTTATCTATCTGTCCATATAGACAACATTAATGTCAAGTTTACGAGTCAATTACATTGCTTCCCTCATTTGCACTTGACTGAGAAGGTTGATCATGTACTGGTTGGTTCATAAATGATCTCTACCTTATTGCTTCTGTTTGAAACTGTTGAGAATTTATGTTAGGTTATCCCTTGAACCTCATACCTCTTGGTTCGAAAAATAGTTTGAATGAATGCTGATCAACTTCTCCAAACTTCCATTTACGACTATGTGAACAACTACCAACCTACAAATAAGCATGTTGTTAACAATATTCAATCTTGAAAGTAATCAATAAAGGTTGATTATGTAGATATACTCACAATATTGCTTTGTTGACTTGCTACAACAACATGTTCAGCTTGTGAGGAGACATCAGGGATGACCTAATAAATATGAATCAAAGATTGTCATAAATAATCATTAGATATGAAGCAATACATAGTAACCAAAGAATGTGTCATACCTATGGAGATTGCTAAGCTGGTTGAGTTAAACCTTGATTCTTACATTTTTAGCATTGTGACCAGAATTGCCACATTTTTCACATTTTTATATGCGACCCTTTCTGGTAGATTTGCTTGATTTTTCAACTTAATAGGCTCATTGACTCTTCTCTTTTTAAATTTTTTAGGTCTTCTTAGCAGAACTCTTTTGGTTGGGGGGTTTATTAGTTCTTCATCAATTGTAGGCCAGAAAATTGGACCTCTAATAGGTTGCAAAATATACTCATATACTGCCATAAATTTGGACTTCTTGTAGCACTCATACATATATGACTCTGATCGATGTTTCGAATGGTGAACAACACTAACAATATGCTTGCAAGGATCTCCATACAACTCCCATGCTTGACAACTATGTGATTGGTGTCTACCAATCCTCACAATATGCTTGGTACCACCTTTGGAAACTTTACACGCTCCATCACCATTCCAAATAATTCTCTGTTGCATAGCATCTTTCTTATTCTTCTCACAACCCTGGGTGCAACTTTTGACTTCTAGCCATATAAATTGTCTCCTATCCTCATGCCTCTTCATCACCTTTATTCTAATTGTTTCTCGCATGATTATAATTAGCCTATCTTTAGCTGGTAAGATCTTGAATGTTTCACTCATGTTGTTATCAACAACCGAACATTTGGATTCAAAGGACTGGTAACATCTTGCCTATCTTTTCTTCGGATATTCGAGCAATGATGATGTATATTTAGGTGTGATTTTGTCCAATCTTTTCAACTGGTCGTTAAAATTTTCTATGTATATTGACCAAGCATAATTCCAAAATTACTTTTGCAAATCTTTTCCTTTCCAATTCATATGCCAATTATGGTATATGTGCTTTGCACACATCCGATTAGTGGCATATGCCTCTTCTACTGCTCTAATCATTCTCTATAACAATATAATATATTAAGTTAATATATAATTGATACAACATCTAACCATTAGTCAATGAATAAACAAATACCTTTGCATATCTGATATTATTATTAATCCTTCAGCACTACCCAACTTTAAGTTTGTAGTTAGCAAACTCATAAACTAGGTCCAAAAATCAATGTTCTCTAACTCGACAACTACCTAAGGCAACGGATACATACCTTTAGCACCATCCCTCCCAATTGCACTCAATAGATGACCTTGGAATTCAATCTTCAAAAAATAGCCATTAATACCAAAGATTGGTCTCAAATGCCTCCATCATCTTTTCATTGCATCAAAGCATATATATAATCTTTCAAACTATAGAAAAGAGATAAAGATGTATGAATTAATATATAAACTTCATAAATAAGTAAATGTTATAATTATCATTGTCAATAATATGTAAAAATTAATTTTGCATACCTGTAACAAACTAATTTCTCCATTTCTAGCCAACTTTAACTTAATTGTTAATTCATGATTAATATTCCTTAACTAATGAGTGTATCCTTATAGCTTCGCATATTCACTAACATAATCACTCGCCTTTTCTTTTCTAAATCTCCTCTTGGCAGCATTATACATACCTGAGTTGGCAAATATATTGAGTTTTTCTTGACATATTTTAACTATCTTCGCCATCGAGATACTAGGCTTCTCAAGTATTTTGTCCCTAAAATGTCTCATTAGAAACTTAGTAGAAACCAATTTTGGTTTGTTGGTTGTAAAATACTTGTGCTCATCATTGTATGTCATCTCTTTACAGCACCTATTATTGTTGTCACAAATGACATACAACTCCCATGGGCATCTCTCAATACATCTCACTCTCATCCTATGTCTTTCACTATTTTTAAACTTTACATTGTAGCTTGTCAGCACTGTGTAACCCATAATAGACTTCTTGAATTCTTTTGCAGAGCCAAACTCCATCCCCAATCTCCAATTTGGTTCAGCATTGGATGGATTATGCCTAATACCACTATTTGGTCTTTGCAATGACTCACCATGCTCTTCTCTGCTAGGATATTGGTCGCTAACAATAAAACAACCAAAATTTATAGACTCAATTTCAACTGGTTTGTGGTCATCAGGAATCTGAACTTGTATAAAACCCTCATCATGCTCATCATCAACCTTTTTATTAACTCCTTCGTCAACTCTTAAACTAACACTTTCAACACTAACAACTTTAGTAGCTCTATAACGTCCTTCTTTACCCTCCCTATCTCCATCCTCTCCTCTAGATATAAGCAATATGTCAGGTACCAATGATGGGGTATCTAACATATGAGTTACATATATATTAATCATTTGGTAGATTTTCATTAGATTAATGAGCCTTAGATAACTTACATTTGATTTAATCAACCTCAAAGACTCATTAAACTCAAAACTGGTTACTCTATAATAGGCCTTATCGACTTGAAGGTATCCTAACTCCTTCCCAATCTCACATATTTGCCTATAGCTAACAAAATCCAAGTCTACTTTATCAAAATACTTGATTCCCCATCAACATATTTCAACCCTGGCTTTACAACAAACTTGCCACCATAAAACAACCTTATGCTTCCGAATTCAACCATCATACACTTGTTCATAACAAATATATTAGGGCAACTGTATCACCAAAAAAACATAGATTTAAATAATGTTATCAACATTATAATGGATACTACATGCATAATTATACAGTTAGAGGATAACATAAGCAATTAAACATTTCAAATCTAATAAAATAGTCCTAATAAACTTAACTTATTAATCATGCATCATAGATAAAATTAAACTACTATAAAGCATGCAACGTAATATGTTACTAATACTTTATTAACAACTTTTTCCCTTATGTCAACTTTACTTTAATATGACTATGCCATTACTGAGTACAAACCATACCTTGGCTCTATTATATCTATATTATAATTCCTTACATATAATACCATGCTATATTCCAATCAACGTAATCATCTTAACTTAATCCAAAAAATAGCATATAAGTCAACACACTTTTGTGCAAATTCATGTAAGGATGTTCAGACATTTACTATTCCATTTATGATCTATAAAGGAACATAAGAAGGAACACCCCATGTTTGGCATCATGTACCATTTATCTTTCCTAAGGGAAAACGTGATAATTAATATGGCCATATTTATAGCTGTTTGTAATCATCCAAATGAGACACAAGCCTATATGTATGTATGTATGTATGTATGTATGTATATATCAATGTAATAAAGATACAATTAATTAGAGTATTTGAAATTGGATGGAATAACCTTCACATACAATGAATTTATATTTAAGGAATCATTTCTTAACGAAGAACATGATTACAATCATCATCCAAAAATGAATAATGAATTGTGCCTATTCTTGAATTAATTGAAGGTACTAATCACTCAAATATGCTCTTTGGATCTATAACAATGAACAAAATTAAAGGTTATGATACCTAAAATGTAATCCTATATGCATTAGTTTATCATTAATTTTATAGAATTGTGAATTGCTTTCAACAATTCTCAAGTGTCATATTTTTAACCAAGCAAAAATTTGAATAATATATCATAGATACTCATAACTCTGGACTTTTGATGAAACTAGGTGAATTTTAGTATGAATTTAATGAAATATACTTAAAATGACAAGTCCAAACTATAAACATTTGCATGATATTTTTATATACAATGAATCAAAGACACTAAAATCTTTGAACATGAACATTATCCTAACATATACATGAGATTTAACATGCTCATGTTTAGGAGAGTTTGTAAACAATCTAAGGCTACACAAAAACCATATGTTTCTAAGTACTAAGTGTTTATCAAATTATTAAGTGTGCTTAAAATTAGATGGATTGGCATTCTTATACATCTAATTTACATTTGACGATTTATTCAAGTAAAGAAGAATATGATTTACATTATAAAACAAATCTTCACATCACCAATCAAACATATACAACGACAATTCAATTTATATAAAATAATTTTTTTAATAATTAACAAATTAGTCAAAAAAAACTAACTTCAGTTTTTTTGTAAGCAATTAACAAAGGAGAAATTGGATTAATGATTTTATAAGCAGTGGATTAAACATATGTGTAGAGGCAGAAATTGCATGATAACATCATCAATTTGCATGAACCACATTTATTATTCCAAGTTATTCCAAGTTAGTTGGGTGAACGTTTGACTGAAATATGTAAAACAGACAAAATTGTATCATAGAACACCAACATATTCACTGCCAACTTTCAGTCTTCGCACACGTACGGGACCACAACTAACATCCAACACCTCAACAAGCATAAGGGACTATAGCATACAATCATAAACAAACATGACAAGCAGATTTAGAGGACTACCCATTTAAAAGCATAAACTCAAACAACAATGGAACTATCACGCGAATTCTCGTTTAGACATCTAAAGAGCTTATGAGTTGAATTTTTGACGTGGCATTGTTCACGTAAGCTTTAGATGGGTCCCACCCCCAAAAATTCAAAGAAAACAATGCCATTTCATAAATTTTTGGGGCACGGTAGCAGATAACTGACGATGTCCTAACACTTTTAGTGGTCAGAATTTAACCTGGATGTTTTCTGAACATTATGGTTCATTTTGAATGTTTTATAAATATTAATGTTCAATTTAAACATTATAAAACGTTATGATTTATTTTGTGCACCGATGCAAATGTTAGGGTCTATTAAGCCCATTTGGCCTTTTTTAGTCTAACAAGAGCAAGAAGATGGTAGTAAAAACTAAAAAGAATCAAAGGGATCTTTTTTAATCTAACAAGAGCAAATGCCATTGGAGTCAGCATGTCCTCACGTCTCCCCTCCTCCACCGGCGACTGGATCAAATGCTGGCATCCCTCCGGTGCAAGAAGACACAACTCCCTCTCCAGGTGCACCTGCAACGGCTCCTTCCTCTACCGGCTATGGTGAGTGGACGCAGGTCACTCGAAAAGGACCACGAAACCCACAGGCTCATCGAGGTGCTAACGGCAGGGATCAGTCATGTACAACTCTGGGAGGCTCGAAGTTTGATATCTTGGCGTGTCAGGAGAACCAGGATGGATCGACTGCGGGCACGTCTGCGAGCCGACCTGCTCCCCAACTAGTTGGGACCTGGATTTTCTCGCCAAACACTGCACGTGGGTCCAATGGCAGGCAGCTTGCTCCCCCTTTAGTGTTCAAAACCCCTGGGCTAAAGAACCAAGGGAAGCCCGCCCCTAGAGGCCCCTCTGTAGCCTTACTAGAAGGCCCAAAGGGGCCAGCTCTCAGGCTCCAACCCCTGCAGTAGCCTGTGAGATGACTCAGGCTCATCTCCCCCTCCAACCGTCAGCCCAACACAACAATAGGGCTATCGTCCTTTCCTCCCACACCGATATGGTGTGTGATCCCCACATCATAGCGGATCACCCACTTCCTAACGACCCCACCCTTTATCCTATGGAGGGAGTAGAGGCCCCGATCGTCCTACTCCACTTGACCGACCCAACCAACCCTGGACCTGACCCTCCATATATAACTAGGAGTGGCGCGGAGAATCGGATGCAATTCCCGATCGACGAGGCCAGTAAAAGGCCTTCCGCAAATGATGGTTCTTTGTCAGCTACGGTAGGAGGTATCCCTTCTCCCTCTACTGTAGTTTAGCGTTTCCGTTTGTTTATTAGATTTATGTCTATCTTACTTTGGAATTGCCAAGGGGCTGGGGGATCCAGCTTCCTTCCCATACTCCGTAACCTTTTACGTCTTTACAAGCCAAATATTCTGGTTTTGATGGAGACACGTATTAGTGGCCCTTGGGCCAATAACGTCATTAATTCTTTGGGCTTTGACCTCTCCTTTCGGATCGAAGCAGTAGGTTTCTCGGGAGGGATCTGGCTCCTTTGGAACCATGACGTGAGCGTCTCCATTGGCATTGCTGCCCGTCAATTCATCCATACCACTATTACTTCGGCGTCGGGCTCGTGTGAGTTCACTGCAGTTTATGCTAGCCCTCAGCGGACTTACCAGACTTTCCTATGGCCAGCCCTCCTTTGGGTCAGTCGTACTACTCATCGTCCTTGGCTCGTTGGAGGTGACTTTAACGTCAAACTGACCCACTCGGACAAATTTGGAGGCGCATGGACAACTCGAGTTGTGAGCAAATTGTTTCAGGAATGGGTCCATGCCAGTGGCCTTCACGATCTGGGATATATAGGGTCCAAATATACGTGGCATCGTGGTCAGGTTAAAGCCCATCTGGATTGTGTTTTCGGTTCTTCCGCTTGGCTCCAGGAGTTCCCTCATATGACGAACACACATCTACCTTTCTTGGGCTCGGACCATCGTCCCTTGTTTGTTCAATTTCGCCCTCCTTTGCCTCGTCCCCCACGAGATATACCCTTTCGATTTCAGAATGCTTGGCTCTCTCACCCGGATTTTACGGCTGTAGTTGTAGCCCATTGGCTGCCGCCTGCCGATACGATGAGTCAAGCTCTCACCCTCTTCTCCAACGAACTTATGCGATGGAACTTAACCGATTTTGGTAACATCTTCCAGAAAAAAAAGGCGGCTGATGGCAAGACTTAAGGGCATCCAGCGCACCATGACGGATGATAATTTAGACTCCCTCCTAGCCCTCGAGGAAAAACCGAGTGAGGATCTGCGCCAGGTTCTGTGTGAGGAGGAATTGTACTGGCACCAAAAAGCCCGGTGTGACTGGATCTCGTAAGGTGACTGCAACACCAAATTCTACCATACCCTCACCTTGTCCCGGCGCAAGAAATTGATGGTGGAGAAACTTCTGGATTCTACTGGGCTCCCCATTAGCGATCCTGCCCAGCTTAGACAACTTGCCCGCTCTTACTTTGTCCACCTATTTACCTCTGAGGTGGTGAACCCTCCCAACTTTCCTATCACCGATGCTTTTCTGATTCTTCCCATCGATCATCTCCAGGAGCTCTCTCAGCCCATTCATGCCGTTGAGGTCAAATCTGTCATTTTTGATATGAATCCCCATAAGGCTCTTGGGTTTGATGGTTTTAATGCTTTATTTTTCCAGTCCCAGTGGGGCACGATTGGGCCTTCGGTGGTGAACTTCATCACTCAGGTGTTTACTCAGGGTCGTTGGGATGCGGATTTAAACCATACCATTCTTGTTCTGATTCCCAAAAATCCCTCCCCGACTACTATGGCTCATTTCCGTCCTATTAGCCTCTGCACTGTCCTCTATAAAGTAATTTTTAAAATTTTGGTGAACCGCTTAAAACCTCTGATGTCGACCCTCGTGGCAGAGACTCAGTGCAGCTTTATCCCTGGTCGGCATATCACGGACAATATTATTATAGCTCAGGAGGTCATTCATACTATGCGTAAGAAAAAAGAGAAGACAGGTTATCTTGCAATTAAAGTGGACCTTGAGAAGGCTTACGACCGGCTCCGTTGGGAGTTTATCCTGAGCACCTTGCAGGATATTGGACCGCCAGAGGAGTTGATAAAGGTTATCATGTAGTGTGTGACTTCTGTTACCATGCAAGTTGATTGGCAGGGCACTTTGACTTCCCCTTTTCACCCCTCCCGGGATATCAGACAAGGCGACCCGCTTTCGTCTTACCTTTTTGTTTTGTGTATGGAACGGTTAGGACATAGCATCTCCCAGGCAGTGGCCCTCGGAGATTGGAAACCGATCAGGCTGAGTGTCACTGGCCCCCCCATCTCCCATCTATTCTTGGCCGATGATCTGATCCTCTTTGCTGAAGCTACGGACGCACAAGCGCAGTTCATCAACCACACTCTTGTGGCGTTCTGTACAGCTTCTGGGCAGAAAGTTAATGCTGACAAAACTAGGGTCTATTTCTCCCAGTATGTTCCTCCCTCTACCGCGCGCAGGATTAGCCACCTCCTACGTTTTCCTCGTACTAGCAATCTCGGGCGATACTTGGGTGTTCCCCTGCTACATGAGTGTACCACGCGGAACACCTACCAACATATTTTGGATATGGCCCAACAGAAACTGGCTGGCTGGAAGGCCAAACATCTCTCCTTAGCAGGGAGAGTAACCCTTGCCCAATCTGTTCTCGCTGCCCTTCCCCTCTATTCTATGCAAACTGTGCGCCTCCTAAGGCAGCTTTGTGCTGACCTGGAACGTATCATGACCCAATTTATTTGGGGGGCCACCGTTGACCATCGACCTATGCACCTTGTTAAATGTGACGACGTCTGTACGTCCAAACAAGTAGGGGGCCTTGGCCTCAAACGAGTCCGCATCTCTAATGATGCATTATTGGCCAAGCTGGGATGGGCTTTAGTTACTCAACCTGCCGCACTTTGGGTCTGGCTTCTCAGCGCTAAGTATCGTCTGTCTCTGGACCATCTTCCCCTCACTATTGATAAGCCCGGGGCTTTTACTACTTGGAGAGGTATTTTAGCTATTTGGTCTGTCCTGCGTCACGGTTTACAGTGGACTTTGGGGACGGGGCAGAAAATCTTCTTCTGGCTAGACAATTGGTTGGCTGACTGGGGACCCCTCGTAAACCTAGTTAGCTCGCCACTTCCAGACCATATGCTCTACGCCACTGTCATAGATTATGTTACAGTCGAGGGTAACTAGCACTGACAGCTGTTCCAACCTTACCTCCCCTCCGCGGTTTGCCTCGACCTAGCTGCATCCCTCCCTCGTCAGGACGCTCCAACTGAGGACACTCTATGTTGGGGGCCCACGGAGAATGGGAAATTCACGAGAGCGTCCGCCTATGATCTTATCGCTGGTCACCTACCATCCGGTACTCACCGCCAGTGGGAGTCCATCTGGAAATGGGTTGGACCCCAATGCATTCGGGCCTTCCTGTGGTTACTGTTTAAGCAAAAGCTTCTGATGAATCACCAGCGGGTAGTTCGGCACCTCACACTGGACGGCACGTGCCCTTTTTGTCAGTACGAGGAGACTGTCCTACATGCTTTTAGAGATTGTTCCCAGGTCAAAGCCTTCTGAGACACGTTTTCACCTGAAGTGATTACCACAGATTTTTTCCAGTCTGACGTAGAGTCCTGGGTGAATGCAAATCTTGCGACTTACCTTCCTGTTCACCACTCTCCGTGGGCTACTATTTTTAGCGTAGCATGCTGGTTCCTTTGGAAGTGGAGGAATCGGAGCGTATTTGAGGAGGACTTCCAGTGGCCTAGCGACGGTCACCACGTCGTTATGGATTACGTTCACTGGATCCAACGTGCGCGCTCAGTGGAGCGGCGTGTTTTCCGGGGACCCGGGGCTCAGCGGGCCCACAGAGTGGATGGTCCTTACCGTCGGCGGGCTAGGTCAAGCTTAATACAGACGGTGCTCTTAAACCTAGTCCCCCCTTGCTACTGCCGGCGGGTTGATCAGAGACTGCCAGGGTCAGTGGCGTGGTGGTTTCCTTCATCGGTTTTACCGGTGTTCCCCTCTTGAGGCCGAACTTGGGGTAGTCCTTTCGGGCCTGCAACTGGCTTGGGACCTCGGTTATCGCTATCTTATCCTCGAAGTTGATTCGCTCGAGGTGATCAACATTCTCTCTACTTCTCGTTTCCCCGGTACTGATCAATATGTTTTGGTGACAGATATCCGGAGACTTCTACGGCGACCCTGAGAGGTGCAGATCTAACATATATATTGCGATGGCAACCAAAGTGCTGATAGTTTGACTTCCCTTGCAGCATTTGCGAGTCTTGACTTTCATTTCCTTTCGGAGCCCCCGACTTTAGTCTGAGCCCGCATGCAGCGTGATTATCACACCTCTTTGTATCAGCCGACCCTGTCTAGTTAGGCGGGTCATTTTTGTTTTATTTCCTTTCCTTTGTATGAAAAAAAAAGAATCAAAGGGAAAAGAAAACAGAAAAAGGATAACTCCCATAAAAACATAAATAAGAACTATATCTTAATAATTGCTATCAAATATTTCCTCTTTCTTTTTTTTTTTGTGTGAAGCTAAATACTATTGAACAAACAAGAGCGACAGAGAGAGAGAGAGACAAACAAAAGAAGCGAAACCAGAGTCATGGTTTCAACGAGAAGAAGTGGATCTCTCTCTGGTAACAATAACAGCAAGAGATCTTTCTCATCGGAGGATAAGCCTCCGTCGCCCAAGCGTCAAAAGGTCTTCGGGAAAAGCTCGATTTCTTCTTCTTCTATTTTCTTTTTTAATTATTTTTTCTGTTGATCGGCGCCGTATCCAGAGAGTTGGATTCGTATCGGCTTTTTGCTTCGGGATTGTTGATTGTGTAGTTCTCGGTTGTGTTTGGTTCGAATTTCAGGTTGAAAATGGCGGAGCGTCAGATAAATCGATGCCGCCGGCGGAAAATTCCAAGGAATTGTGTCCACCGGCGGTGGCTGATCCTGCGGAACGTGGTTCCGGCGATGCTTCGATTGCAGTTGGTGGTGCAGGAGAGGCTGTTAGTTCGGGGAAGGATGAGGCGGCGACTGCGGTGGCCGTTGTGTCGCCGGTCGCTGACGGTAGGTGCTCTGGACTTTGTGAAACGTTTGATTTCTAATAGTCTCATCAGTCTGCTGGTTCTCAAATTGTTTTGAAATTTTATTTGAAATTTAGGTTCTACGCCGACTATACTAGA
The DNA here is from genome assembly GCA_025531925.1 of Erythroxylum plowmanianum. Lineage (NCBI taxonomy): Eukaryota > Viridiplantae > Streptophyta > Magnoliopsida > Malpighiales > Erythroxylaceae > Erythroxylum > Erythroxylum plowmanianum. The sequence continues at coordinate 37,586,392 of JANVCQ010000006.1, read as the reverse complement.
GAAGCCGAGGAGTTCATTGTCGTCGTGGAGCGTATATCAGAAGCCGAACTCTAGTTTCGAGAATACGCCCTGGTGCAAGCTTCTTTCACAGTCTGGAATGGTAAATTTCCGACTTAACTACTAAATTGATTTGTTAAATTCGTCTGAACTTGTTCCATTGACATGGAAGTTCGGTGTTTAGGTTGCTGTTGGGTCTATTGAGTGTTTGTGAAACGAGTAAATGAGTGGCGTTTCAAGATGAGTGAATATGCTATCTTTCTAATGAAGCTCGTTTGGAATGCAGAATCCCAATGTAGTGATTTCCGCCCCCAATTTTACCATTGGTTCGAGTAGAAATTGCACTTTTCCGCTGAAGGATCAGAATATCAGTGCTTTCTTATGCAAGATCAAACAGACGCAGGTATTATACTTTAATGTGTTTCTCCCTTGTAAAACTGGTGATTAGCTAAGGATAACGAATATGGGTCATTTGGAATCAAAAGACTCCTGTCCTAGAGGAGCTTGGAAATGGGATACTTGGGTGAGATTGATTAATGCCAATTCTTGTGGAGACAAACTCCTTAATATGTAAATGCAGTTTTGAATACTCATTGTTTCTGGACATGATCAGCGCAAAGGAAGTGTTGTAGCAGTACTAGAAAGCACTGGCAGCAAGGGATTGGTTCAGGTAAATGGGACTATGGTGAAAAAGAATGCTAGCTGTGTGCTTCACTCAGGTGATGAGGTGGTCTTTGGCCCGCATGGGAATCATGCCTATGTATCCTTTGATTCACTCCCACGGTTGCATGTTCATGTTATTTTGGTTTCTGCATTTTCTTTAGCTTTATGAGGGTTGTAATTTTGCGTGACATGGTAATTTCCTTAAGGATCTTTATAGATTTTTCAGCAACTCATGACTGATGTTACGGTTAAGGGTGCAGAGGTTCAGAGTACCCTGGGAAAATTTATGCAACTAGATAGGAGAGGAGATCCTTCAGCTGTTGCTGGGGCATCAATATTGGCATCTTTATCTAGCTTGAGGCAAGATTTATCCCGTTGGAAGTCTCCAGGTCAGACAACTAGTAAAATCCATCATGGGAATGAGGTGCCCGCTGATTCTATTATTCACGATGGTACAGATGCTGAGCTTGATGGTGTAGAAGGTAATTCCACTCCAGATGTGGGGAATGGCAAAGCTGTAGATGTTGGAGAAATTGACAAGAATCTTCCTCACAATTGCAACCAGGATGCTGGTGTAGAGGCAGGCAATGTAAAACTCTCTGGGGTGAATGATTTGATAAGGCCTTTCTTCAGGATGTTAGCTCAATCAAGTACTTATAAACAGAAATTGAGCAAAGGTATCTTTAAACAGGTATTGGAAGAAAGGAACGACTGGACAAGGGATTCCCAGGTGGCATCAACCTCGGGTATATCATTGCGGTGTGCACTATTCAAGGAAGACATACATGCTGGCATTCTGGATGGGAAAAACATACAAGTTTCATTCGATGATTTTCCATACTATCTAAGGTGTGATATTCTTCTACCATGCTTAATGTCCATTTTCCCACTTATTACTGGTGATCAAGTAGGTATATCCATTTCATTTGCACCTCTAGGATATATAGATGATCAAGATAAATATCTCACCTGAGTTTGATGATGGTTCCTAAGTGATAGTGCCTGTGAATATTTTGGTGTAGAATTTGGATTTTAGTTTGCAAATCGTTCATCGGGGCTGCATGACATATCATTTTATTGCATGTAAGTGATTTGCGAACTTGATATTTTCACTCTGCAGCGAGAACACCAGAAATGTCCTTGTTGCCGCTTCGTTTATACATTTGAAGCACAGAGAACATGCTAAGTTTACCACAGATCTCACTACAGTCAATCCACGAATTTTGCTTTCTGGCCCTGCAGGTACAATGATATCTTCCTTTGTCATTATGTTTATTTCGCACGTTTAGATTATCATTGTTGATATATGATTTGTCAATTTATTCTACTTGCAGGTTCTGAGATATATCAGGAGATGTTGGCTAAGGCACTTGCTAATTATTTTGGTGCTAAGTTGCTGATATTTGACAGCCATTCATTTATGGGTGTAAGTTAAAATGATTACTGTGGCTTTCGTTTTGATAGTTCTCTTTATCCATAACTCACTAAGCCTGATTATTGTTTAAATCATTAACTGTGAAATCTAGGGATTGTCTTCAAAGGAAGCTGAATATCTGAAGAATGGATCTAATGCAGAAAAATTGTGTACTTGTGTTAAACAAAGTTCTGTGGCTTCAGACTTGTCGAAGAGTGCAAATCAACCAAATGTTGAAACAGATACGCCTAGCTCCTCAACTGCACCTTTTTCTTCTGGTTTAGAATCTCAGCCGAAAATGGATGCTGAGACTGTACCTTCTTCATCAGGATCTCGGAATCCATTGTTTAAAATAGGTATTAGGTTATTCTATTTATTCAATTGGCCATCTGCATTTAGTCATCTATTTATTGGGATTCTAAGGCAACATTAATCTCCAGGTGACAGAGTACGATATGTAGGTTCATCTTCTGCTGGCTTGTATCCAACATCATCTCCATTAAGGTACAATTAGTGTGAACAGATCCTTCATTTTCTTCTTCCTCTTCTTCATTCCTGATACGTCTAATGGGTTCTTTCTGTAATTTCTTGAGCAAGGATAGAGGCTTGTGAATATAATTAATATGTAGTGCAGGTTGACACTCTTCATCTTGCTTCTATGAAAAGCATTGATTTTGTTGAAATTGCATTATTTGGAGTTGGATAGTTAGTCCATCTCGATGGACTTTTAGCAACTAGAAAATTTGATAATACAAATTGATGAAGATTGGTTTGTAATATCTCAAAAAAGGATAGGAGTTTGTGGATATTTCTGATACTTCTCCTGGTAATTACATACTACTTGTTTACCTCATCAATTTTCGGTAATATGAAAAGCAGTAATAGGTCTTGGAGTTACTCCATTCTGGATTCAGTCCAAATTCTCAGTCCGTGTTGATGATGCGGTTCATGTTTGAAATGATATATAGCTTCATTCTGAATTCAGTGCATATGGTTTAGAGTTTTTTGGTAAGTTATAATACAGAGCTTTTACTGAGTACAAACTAAGATATTGGATATGGAGGGAATAACTGAGGCATTAACTTTGCTCACTAAGCAATTTGATACTCTGTGGCTGTGGCCTCTTAACTGTTGTATTAGACATTGTTATTGATGATTGCTTATGTGCTTGTTACTGACAAGTTGAGGGTGAGGTAAAGAGGATTTGAATTTTTTATTTGCTCTTTTGAAGGTTTACAAGTAAATAATGCCTTAGCTATTGTGTATCTTCAATGAATTTAAAGCCTTTTTTATGCCAATTATTCCATTTTAGTGTTTGCTTTAGCTTACTGAAGAAATGTGTAGGGAGAGGGGTAAAGAGCAAATAGGGGGTGGGACAAGGGGAAGGACAGAGATGCACTTCATTCTCTATGTGTCTATACCCTATATGCTTGTTCTAACTTGCCGTTTCTATCTTCACACTTTCCATGATGCCGCTTTATATGCATGTTAGAACTAATATTCTAGATTCTAACATTCAGGGGACCACCTCATGCAATTCGGGGAAAAGTGATGTTAATCTTTGAGGACAATCCTCTGTCAAAAGTTGGCGTGAAATTTGATAAACACATTGGTGACGGGGTTGATCTTGGAGGTCTTTGTGACATCGGTTATGGATACTTCTGTAATGGTAATGTTGAACTGGGTTGACTTAATTTAAGGTCGTGTCTATCTTTCTTATCAAAGTCACTGAAGGTTCTTGTCACTCGATCCAGCTTCTGACCTTAACTTGGAGAACGGTGGTGCTGAAGATTTGAACAAGTTACTCATCAACACATTGTTTGAGGTTGTGATGTCTTAAATTGAATGTGTTTTTTTTTTTTTGGCATCACGTTTCAATTTTATCGGCTTTTAAACTGGTCAAATTTAATACCAGGCTGTGAATAGTGAGAGCAGAGATTCTCCTTTCATTTTGTTCATGAAAGATGCAGAGAAGTCCATTGTAGGAAATACAGACTCTTATTCTACATTCAAAAACAGACTTGAAAAGCTTCCTGATAATGTAGTGGTGATTGGTTCGCACACACAGACTGACAATCGCAAGGAAAAGGTATTGCATGTTCCCTAATCAGAAACAGGGATCAAAATTTCTTTATGGTCTTTAAGATGATGTGCTTCTGAGCTGTGCAGATAAGACCTCTTAGTCATTTATTTTCTGGAATATTAACATTCATGAACAGGGAAAACTACAAAACTAAATTTTTTTTTGATGAGGATATATATATATATATATATATATATCTATGTGTGTTTGGTTGACCTTATTTTGTTGTGTAAGAAAGTTTATTGCATGTCATCATGTATAGTTGGTTCAGGGCATTATCACTTAAGTGTCCCCTGGGCCAAACTTGCCTGGGACAACAATGATCTGAGAAGAAAATCTTAATGTTAAAAGCCTTTTATCTTTTTGACTTCTATGTTGGATTTGACAGAAGCCTATAGGGTATGGGACCTATAATGATGACTTGAAATCTTGCTTTTTAGCTTTATTTTTAGAGATTTGTGGCTTCAGATTTAAAGCCTTCTAACTCATTTTGTGCCATTTCTTATTTTGTGCAGTCACATCCTGGTGGTCTTCTATTCACAAAATTTGGCAGCAATCAGACTGCTCTTCTTGACCTGGGTTTTCCTGTACTCCTTCCCTCCCTCTCTCTCTCTCTCTTCCCCCCTCTCTCTTCTTTGTGTGTATGTGTGTTTTAGCTGGTGCATTGTTGAAATTTTGATGCATGATTTACGGGAAAACATTTCAGGATAATTTTGGAAGACTTCATGATCGAGGGAAGGAAGTGCCGAAGGCTACAAAACTTCTAAGTAAGCTTTTCCCAAATAAAGTGGCCATTCACATGCCTCAGGTATGTCACAAGCTGACTGGCCTATATTTGTATTTTTATCTTGTATGATTTAGTGACAAGTCATAAATATTGCAGGATGAGGCACTTCTGACTTCATGGAAAAATCAGTTGGATCGAGATGCTGAAACCCTTAAAATGAAGGGGAATCTGAATCACTTGCGCACTGTGAGTCCTGCTTTTTAAGTTGCAAAGTTTTTCCCAAAGATGCGAAGTGAACATTTCTTATACACAGTTTTGCTGAAATGAATAATATTTTAACTCTCTGGTTGCACTGATTGCTTTCATGTGTGTAAATGCTAGGTTGGGTTGAACCAATAGGGATTGTATCTATTGGCTATTATTTCCTTATAAAAGAAAAGTTGATCTGACTCTATATTGTGGAAATCTTTTCCCTATTGGGGTGTGCTATGGTTCTTGTTACCTCTAATAGCAAGTTCCTAAAAACTGCAAATTGATTTTAAAGACTATGAAGAAAATTACTGTTTTTTCTGGCTGTCTTGGGGGAGACATGGTACACTGACTGGCAATCATTGTTGTATCTCTTAATGCTAGTCTTCACGGCGTTCTTCTGACATTGGTTGCCGTATGCATGGTGGATGTCTCTAGCTATTTTTCTGTTGATATTTTTGGAGTTATAACTCTAGGGGATTAGTTTGTTAGAGCTTTGAATAGGGGCAGGATTTATCCATCTTGAGCTTTAGGTCACGGTTCTTGAGTCATAGATACAATTACTTTGCCAGAGAAGGGAAAGGCTGGTAAGATCTATTCCCCCCTGGCAATGCAGTTGGCCATGAATCACATATCTCTGCCTCCAGAACTTGTTCTTATGCCAAAGCACCATTCTAAAGAGGAGTCTGTTGTTTATATAGGTTCTGGCTCGAAGTGCAATGGAGTGTGAAGGACTAGAGACATTATGTGTCAAAGATCAGACTCTTACAAGTGAAAGTATATATCTTTATTTCCTTTCTTATTAATAAACATTGGCAATGGTTTCTCTCTAATAAGTTCTCTTGTTGTGTATTCTAGGTGCTGAGAAGGTAATTGGATGGGCTCTAAGCCATCATTTGATGCAGAATCCTGAGGCTGATGTTGATTCAAGGCTTGTTTTGTCTAGTGAGAGGTATTTGATAGCCCTAGTCTTGGATTGTATTAGTATCGGATGATTACACAATTGTAATGACATGTCACAATTCTGGCAGCATCCAGTATGGGATTGGAATCTTGCAGGCTATTCAGAATGAATCTAAAAATTTGAAGAAGTCACTTAAGGTGATTATTTTACATAATTGTAGTCTGGTATTTTGCGTTCTCTTCTTGTGAGCTTTTTGGTCAAAATTATGCTGAACTTTGCCCTTGGCAGGACATTGTCACGGAAAATGAGTTTGAGAAAAGGCTTTTAGCTGATGTTATTCCACCTAGTGACATTGGAGTTACATTTGATGATATTGGAGCACTTGAGAATGTCAAAGATACTCTGAAAGAACTAGTGATGCTGCCTCTTCAGAGGCCTGAACTTTTCTGCAAGGGGCAATTAACGAAGGTCTCCTCGTCTCTTCTCTCTTTCTCTCTCTTTTAATTTGAAAGCTGTTTATTCAAAGGGATGGATTAATATTCATCTGCAACCTCCCAAATTAATAGAAGTTGAACATATCTAGAAAGAAGGCAGATCCTCACTGTGATTGTTTGATTTACAGCCTTGCAAGGGCATACTTTTGTTCGGACCTCCAGGAACAGGAAAGACTATGCTTGCAAAGGCTGTGGCAACTGAAGCTGGTGCCAATTTTATCAACATCTCAATGTCAAGCATCACATCCAAGGTAAGTGCATTTGTGGACTAATAACATACAATCTATGTATTGAGTTGAATTTGTGATGTGGATTTCTTTTTGGTCTTACTAATGACAGTGGTTTGGTGAGGGTGAGAAGTATGTGAAAGCTGTCTTCTCATTAGCCAGTAAAATTGCCCCTAGTGTTGTCTTTGTTGACGAGGCAAGTTTTTTACAACCCATTTAGGTGTTTAGCATGATTATTTTGCAACTGTTGACTCATGCTTCTTTCGGTATCTCTTCTTTTTTCTGTCTGCTGTATTTATAGGTTGACAGCATGCTGGGAAGGAGGGAAAATCCAGGCGAGCATGAAGCGATGCGCAAGATGAAAAATGAATTTATGGTAAACTGGGACGGCTTACGAACCAAAGATACTGAGCGGGTTCTAGTGCTTGCAGCTACAAATAGGCCTTTTGACCTTGATGAGGCTGTCATCAGAAGGTTGCCACGAAGGTATTGTATCATAATGGCCTTGACAATCTATATGGACATACCGAAAAACAGCTGTATGCAGATTGCCATAGAAATATTTGGCATGTTGTTTCATGGTACAGATTGATGGTGTATTCTTCTGATGTATTCATGCTTTCTAACATATGTTTTCTCATGTCTTTTTTCATCCAGATTGATGGTGAACTTGCCTGATGCTCCTAATAGAGCAAAAATTCTAAAAGTTATTTTGGCGAAAGAGGATTTGTCTCCTGACGTTGATTTTGATGCGGTTGCAGCTATGACCGACGGATACTCTGGAAGTGACCTTAAGGTTTTATTCTCAAATTTATGCTTATTTATGTTATTCTGTCAGCTGGCTGACAATGGATTGTATCTTGCAGAACCTGTGCGTTACTGCTGCCCACCGCCCAATCAAAGAGATTTTGGAGAAGGAGAAAAAGGTTTGTTTTGTATGCATGTCCTGTCAAGTAGATTATTACGAAATGCACAATTTTCAGCAAGCTTTTGGCTTTTTTCGGTGTATTCAATTTTTCAGTTTGTCTTGATATAGCGCCAAACTTGGTCATCTCTCCCCTAATTAAACAGTCATAGTATAATCTGGTCTGTTCTGTTAATTTTCAGGAACATGCTGCAGCTCTAGCAGAAGGTAAACCCACCCCACCTTTAAGTGGCAGTGGTGATATACGGCCTCTAAATATGGACGACTTTAAATACGCTCATGAACGGGTAAGATGAAACTTATCTTTCAAAAGTTTCACAGTATTGTTTTCTCAAACTTGTCATGTTATTTAAACAGGTATGTGCTAGTGTTTCCTCGGAATCAGTCAATATGACTGAGCTGTTACAGTGGAATGAATTATACGGTGAAGGTGGTTCAAGAAGAAAGAAGGCTCTCAGCTATTTTATGTAAATGTCCGGTGTACAAATGCTTCTCGCCTTAATCTTATTTCTCTTGTTCCCGTAAAATTAATTCGGCAGCTCTAAAATCCTTGGCTTTGGTGGGGAGCCATTTTGTCTGTAATCTTTGGGGTAGAGCAGTTACCTATATTTAGTCTCTCGGCAAGGTAGATGGTACAAAGGATGTGAAGCTTTTCCTCCTCCTCCTTCTTCTTTTTAACTTAAACTAAGTTATAAACTAGAGAATATCCAATTCCATGTGAATATATTTATTAACATGGTGTCCTGCCCGAATGAATGATTTAAGTGCCAGATGTTTGGAACATCGAACATCTATATTTTTCTGGTCTTTAAATGTAAAAAGGTGCGATTTATCTTTTCACATTTTACATAAAGGTTAGGATATGGTTCTTGTTGTTATTTCTGGTTTTAATTTATATTATGAATTTTATAAGATGGTGCGATTTGTACTTTAAATTTTAATCACTTTTTGTATCAACTTGTGATAGGTGACTTGCATGGATGTTGATGTGGCTATTATAGAATTTATTTTTTTAGTGGAAAGTGTGATTTATCCTTTAATATTTCGTGTAATGTCTAAAATAGTATTCGTTATTATGTCTGATGTCAATTTGTACTCGATTATTAAGTTTTCATTATATCTCTCATTACACATTTTAACTGGTGATGTGAAATTATGCAATTTTAGTTGTGGATGTGATTGTTAAGAAATTTAATTTTTTTAATGTTGTAAATGTTTAATTATTTACACACATAAATGAAAATATATTAACTTTTTAATAACAATTTTTTGAAAAGTTATAAAAAATTAAATCAATATCAATTACTTTTTAATAATATGCAACTAATAAAAATGTCAAGGTACCAAAAATTATCTAATATTTTTAAGAAGATAAGAATGGAGTTCTCTTCATGGCTACTTTCTTGGTTGCAATTAAGATAATAATTAACAAATGTAATTAAATGTTGTCCAACTTTATGAGAAAAGTAAAAAATGTCCAACATTCTTCTCGTTGGACAATACTTAATTGCAGTTTTGACTCAAGTTCTTGATTAAGTTGCATTACTGTATTAGTCGACTAAGTTTAAAAACAAAACATTTGATCCAAAGATAACGAAAGTCCATCATTCAATCCTGTAAGACTTTCGCTACTGAAAAGTATCAAATATACGTGTCATGTGCGACATAGAGCTAATACAATCACGTATACCTAATACCTTACTAACATGAATGGAAAAATGGAGTGTGACAAACTAGAATGATATCTGTATGATTTAAATTATATCATCTTCGTTTGTAGGTCTCGATTTCTCCAATTTTATGTTAAACTGTATATGCTAAATTATATTAGAGAAAACTTGTTTTCTCTCACCGAATGCTAAACAATATTAGAGAAAACTTGTTTTCTCTCACCGAATGCTAAACAATATTAGAGAAAACTTGTTTTCTCTCACCGAATGTTAAACAACATAAGAGAAAACTTTTATGTTCTTTTACTGAATGCTAAACTGCATTAGAGAACCTTTATGAGATTAAAAGCTTATATTCCCCTATGTTACGTCAAATTTTATAGATATCCGTATAAAACTGTATGTGTCTTAATGACATAGGCTCAAGGTCAATCTGTATATAGGCCCAATGACCTTTAAATGCTTAAGATTGACACAAATTTTAAGACTTTCATATTTATTATGACAATGTATGATAATATATATTATTAAGGATAAACAATAATCATCTTTATTAATGAACTATCATATTGTCATAATATATCAAAACGTACAAATGTACATGAAGCAAACATAATGATCCCCTATCTAACAGTGTCTAAGGATTTCAAAACACCCATACTGTATACTTGTCTTCCAAACACAAGTAGACAAAGTCTTTTAGTTAAAGAATCAACTTATAGTTCCTCAGTCCTTAAATGTTCAAAACGTTAATGCCACCTTTTTGTATCAACTACTTCATGGTCAAATATTTGGCCTCAAAATGCTAAGACCCTGTGATATTCAATGTTGTTATTAAACAACACAATAGCTTGATTATCACACTACAATCGAATGAGTCTAACCACTGAATAAATCACAGATAACTCAGAAATAAAATTTCTGAGCTAAATCGTCTGTGAAGCAGCCCCATAGCATGCACTCTGCATACATGGTTGAGGAAATCACCTGTGTCTACTTGACACCCTTCTATGGCATTGTACCATCTGCTAACTTAAAAAAAAAAAACCTTAAGTGGACTTTCGATCATCCAGACACATAGCTAAATTTGAATCTGAATTCCCTACGAGGTTTAGTTTGTTGACTTTTCTATATGTCAACATATAATCCTTGATTTCAATTATCTCAACACTTGCTTGACTGCTTTTCAATGGTCTACACCTAGGTTACAAACAGTAAATGCAATGTTTATCCTAGTACATAGCCGAGCTTACATCAGACTATCAACCATACTAGAATACGGAGCATTCCTCTTAACTTCTCTCTTTACTTTATTTTTTGGATACTGTGCCAAATATTCTCTCTCACTATGAGAGATAGGTGCTACGACAGGTTTACAATTAACCATATTAAACCTTTGTACAAGCATTTTTTTAACTTTATTTTTCATAAAACCGAAAGAGGTCACAATCTCATCAAATGCAAGGTAACACTTTTGGAAGGTTTGATGTAAATCATATATTGATCTGCATAACACGCAAACCATATCAGTTCCATCTGGATCCTGAAATCTTTCATGTTGTACTATATAAACCACTTTATAAAGGTCTTTATTCAGGAAAGCAGTTTTGACAACCATCTGATGTGACTCTATATCATCATGAACTACAATTGTAATAATCACTCAAAATGTATTCTTTGAGGATACGAGAGAAAAAGTAATATTAAAGTCAACATTTCTTCCTGAGTAAACCATCAAGCAACTGAGCGAGCCTATAAATTGCTAAACTTTATCCTGAAATCCTTTAGGTCTTAAAACTTCATTTACAACTGACGGTTTTGCTATTTTGCTACAAAATCAACTAGCTCCTAGACCTTATTGTGTTTTATGGCTTGCATCTCATCAGTCATTGCAACCTACCATAATTCCACATTAGGTTCAGAAACAACTTCTGTAAAAGTAACTGGATTTGTAACATGTCTAATATCATAGTCCTGTTCACCTAATAGACTAAGTAATCATATGGGATAACAAGTCATCTAACTCTGGTAGATCTTCATAACTACATTAGATCTTATACCTCCAGGAACCTCTGTGTATACAGGTATGATTTCCTATTCCTGTACATACACGGTACAAAGACCTAGATCCACCGGATCTAACTATATGAGTGACGGGTATATAATAACTGTAGTATCCACCCTGCTATCATCCAAAGGGTCAAAGGGCTCACCATCATCATAGACATTGTATTCTAGAAACTTAGTTGTTTGTGATTCCACTATTCTGGTCCCCCCTTCTCTACAGTAAGATTTGTAGCTTTAAAGTGGTTAGGATATCTTATTAAATAGAAATGAACGGAACAAGTATGCAATTTTTCTTTATAAGGATTATACTACCTCGGTAGGGAAGCCTCATACATGAATGTGTGCAAGGCTAGGTTTTCACACTTCTAGATAATCAAGTAGATTAGTCTTGTTCTGCATTCATCTTCAAGTCTTTTAGGGTGCGATTATGCCTTTTGGCAACACACCATTTTACTCAAGACTATCCTACATAGTGAACTAAGTCACACCTTTTCAAGTCATGAAATACCATGTTTGCCATGATATTCTCCTCCACGATCAGATCTGACACTCTTAATGGATTTTTCCAGTTGGTTCTTAACCTTCAATCTTTAAGTGAGAACACATAACTGTAATGGGAATAATCATCAACAAATGTCAGAATATTTTTGGAATTGCACAATGCTACTACATAAGGTCTTCTGATATTCGTATGTATCAGAATTAACAAGTCATAAACACGAGTTGACCCTTCTTCCTTATTAATCAACTTACCCTTGCAATAGTCAACACATGTTCCCATATCATCATAATCTAAAATTGAGAGAATGCTTTCCTTAATCAATCTCTTAACCTTACCTTTGGAAAAGTGGCTTAAACTTTTATGCCACAATATGTATGACTTTTCATTCATTAGAGTCCTTCATTTCATGACTTGTTTAGCAAGATACAAAGAAGCATATATCTAATTCGGGATAAGGCATATTCTATACAAACCATATCATAAGAAAATTGTACCATTATGTTTTGCATTAAACACCAACTATACAATAGAAGCATTAAATACAAAATGTCAACCTTCTTTGTCCAAAATTGATTCAAAGATCACATATAAAATGTGTCGTGTAAAAAACTAAAATGAACCTTGCAGCAAGGTTCAGCTTATACATTCCCCTCCAGATATTTCACCTAATTCTTCATTAATGTCAACCATCAGTTCCTCCTTCCCTTTAATTTGGCTTTATCCTAGATATGAACCACTGCATTGTGGAAGCATCATGATCAGATGTTCCACTATATAGTCACCGAATACTTAATGCGACTATCACAAATTAGATTCATAAATTGATAAGCCAAGGAGTTATTGATGGTCATAGTCTTTCTTTCTAGGCTTCATACTGCTAGCTTCTTTATTTCATACAGACCTAGTTGTTTATGACTGGATTCCGGACAGAAGGTCCGATGTATTGGGAGCTTATGACATAGAAGTGCTATTTGTCTGAGACTTTGGAACCTTCGTGATTTTAATGTGATTAATTGTGAACAAATTGTTTGAATGCGATAATTTGAGTTTGATTGTGATGTGATATTGCTCAATTGCGACATATGCATTCCATGCATGATCAGTTAATGACAGTTGTGACCGGAGCAGCCACCGAGAGCTAAAAGCTCAATATATTAGGGCCTCGAGTCTACAGTGATTCAGAACCGCAGGCTCAACGATTAATGTGCCCTTATTGGGACAGTTTAGGTGCTCGGTCACAACACCGTAATAAATGAAAAAAGTGTCACATACGCATTACATATGCATTCGAGTGAATTTCTTGATTCAGTGAAAAAGGCAATATGCCTTATAACCTTTACCTGCACTAGATTGACCAACATTAGTATGTGGAGAAGATTTAGTCTTTCTACCTTTGATCTTAGTGGGCTTCATCTTTGCCTTCCCTTTAATTGCTTCGAGGGCTGTAGGAGTAGCAAGCTTGAGTTTCTCCTCCTCCTCAACGCAATGGTCAATCAAAGCATTGAAGTCTCATTCCTCATCTTACGAAAATGTGTCGTCACCATATTATTAAACTCTAGAGGGAGTGTATTCAGAGTCTGGTGAATTATGAAGATATTAGGAAGAGGAATATTCAGCATCTTTAATCTACTGTGATGATGAATCATTCTTGATATGTACTCCATTACTCCCCCTTCTCTTGTATACCTTATGGAGAATAATTCTTTCATTAAGGCAATTGTCTCAATATTAGGAGAGACTGTGTACCTCTGGGAGACATTACCAAGAAATTACTTCCCTATGTCTTGTGTCTAGAAGTCCACTAAGTAGATGGTCAGGTATGGATCCATACTTCTTAATGGTCATGAGACATTATCTGTTAGACTAATCCCAGGCTTCATAGGTTACTTTATGAGCTCTCAAGCTCATAGATGTAGGTGGAGATGGCCTACCCTTCTATATGGGCATATCAACCTCAACTATCTCTATAGCATTCAATACATCCTTTGTTCACTTCTTCGTTCAATGGTGGCACTAATTTTATTAACCGAAAAGGTGACTGTAAAATGATAATGTTTAAATCAGCACAAATGTAGGATAACAACGATACTCAAAGCTATTAAATATTAGCTTTACTGAAAATCTAGTCACATATATTATGAAACACCTGTGGGCTAAATATATAATATATGCAATTAGACCTCTACATAAAAGCGATCAAAGTACAAACCATCAACTCTTATGACACTACTACCTTTGTGCGAATAGATCACTTGAGCAACATCTTTCCTCCATCTTATGCCTTTATGCATATCTCAAAATGTTATGTAAGCCCAACACCTTTGGGCAGAATAACCAAATATAAAATCAGAGACATCCCCTAATATGCAAGCAGAACAATTTAAAGTACTGACTTGAAAGGCTATTTTGGTGGCTACATCCTCATCAGCATTCAAAAAAGTCCATAAACACAATGAATACATCCTTATGTAATCCTCACATTCTTTATGGGCATATAGTATGTGACAATGTAACATCAATAAATGCTAAACCTGAATGTACAGTCTCATTGTCACGCACTCATGCTGAAGACTTTCTCTAAAAACTTTATTCGAGACTTTCGTAAAGGAAAAATCTCATTATAGTGACTATCGTGTGTTGCTAGACACCGAACCAACTACTTAAGACATGAGAACCTCGTGTTCATTGCCTAAAAATTCACTAAAAAATGGCTTCAAAATATCTTAATTCTTATTCTAAGTAATTATCATGCAATCCCAAACACAAAACATAAGACCCGAGACACAAAAACTTGAAGTATCTATCTCATATGATGTCCGAAACCTGAAAATTCACTTGAAATCAAATTCAGAACACCCTATTTCCTTTTCTGGAATTAAACTTTAATTTATTACTAATGTAATAAACCCATAAAATATAAATTTTCACTTTATAAATTTGATGAGCCCAGAAACTGACCTAAAACACCCCGAGTCACCTTTACGGGAAATTTAAAATTTTTTGTGTTTTTTATTTTAAAAAAATGCAGTAGCAATTTCGTACGACTGACGTCACCCATGCGTCGAGGCAAGAGGCCCGTGTTAGACACGCGCCAGAGTAGATGCATTGGAGACGCATATGGAGCCTGTCACATACTCTTGGAGACACGTAAACGCGTCCACCGATGCTAGCGAGTGGTTGTCGTTGCGTCACATGTTTGACGCGTGCCTTCGGGGTGGTACTGTGCATCGTCGGGCTCGTGTGGCACACACACCCAACGATCTCCGTCGCCTTCTATCATCTAGGTGATTTTTAACGAGTTTCGGGCTAGTTTTTCGAGCTCCCATACTCGTTTTCAACCCATCTCTTAAGGATAAACACATTTATACCAATTTTATGCAATAAAAGGCAAGAAAAAACTTAGAAACAGAAGTTAACTCTTCGAAAACCTTATGAAGAAAAATAAAAAAATCTTCGTTTTTAACCACCTGATCACGTCACCACTCTGATACCACGCGTAATTGATGCAGTCATATTTTTATATATTTTTAGTACCTTATATTTAGTATCTTGCATGTGTTTTATGGCTATCTATGGCCTATTTATCATGTTTTATAATTATTAGAGCTTTAGACACACAAAATACAAAAAGTCCTTAATAGGTTGAAATTAACACTGTTTTTCGGTTTGTGACAGATTTGAACTTTGGACTTTTGGAAATTTTTATCTCGGGATTGGTGCATCAGAAAATTCTAAGATTTGGAAGGAATAATCTTGACTCATTGAAGAATGTTTCCACCAAGGTTCAAAATTTTTGGAGCTCTCATTTGAGAGTAGTAAGTTTTTGAAGACTGATGAAAAGTTGGAGACGTATAGTTTGACCTCTAGTGCTTCAAAAATTCATATCTGAAGATCCAATCGTTGGATTTTTGCGATCCAAAGCATAAATTGAAGCTGACTCAATGATATTTTTGATGACCAATTTTGAACAGTCAAAGTTCTATATTTTACTTTTTATGGTTAGTCGAAGTTGGTCTAGTGAGACAGCATAACTAGTCTGAGAATGATCAGAGTTTGGAGCCAATTTTGAATGGCTTGTAGCGACGAACTTGTCGATAGACAACTTGAAAAGAGACCCATCTCGATGTAGAGAAAATCCAAAAGAAATACAAGAACAACTCAGCCCATGAAGAAGCCCGAAACAGGCTCAAATTTAGGTGCAAGAACGTGTACAACTGCGATGGAGGCTTCCATAATGGAGGTTACTAATACAAGTCCTATTCCAAGTCTGCTTTCTAGGAGAGACTATACCTCCTCTAGCTAGTATAAATAGGGTCCCTTAAAATAGAATAACAACACACATCTCCTTTGTTTTCTGATGGGCGCAAATCATGTTTTCTTTTTGTCATTTTTCTTTCTTTAGGTAAAAACCCTAATTTTCTTTTCTTTATAGCCGAAACTTGCACCATGGTTTTAAACAAGATTTTTGGCTTTGTTTCAATTTTTAATCATGAACTAAGTTTTCTTTTCAATTATGGAAGTTAGTAGCTAATTCTTATGGGTTGATTTTATAAGATTTTGTGCTTAAATCTTAATATTTTATGGTTGAATATTTGTGCTCATGGACTGCATGAATGCCGAATTATGATGGGTATTTTTGAAGTCTAGAATTCAATTTATCTTGCATGATTTGTTTGCCAATTAATTGAATTAGGTGTTAGTCATCAATTTGATTAAATAAGTGGCATTAATCTATTAAAGTTTGAAGGTATATGTAGAATTTTAATAGGTTAGTTCTTGAGCATAGAATTATTTAATGTATGTTAGTCATCTTTGAATAATTTTAGGTTTGATCAAAGCCATCTAATCTTAATGCTTTCATGTTTGTATTGTTCATGTTAGTTTTGAATTGATGCTTTCATGAAAAGGTTTTGCATTACATATTAGTTTTGGATGCAAAGAATATTATATGTTGAACCTAAATTTTGATCATAAATTGGCTGGAAAGATCTTTGGTTTCAATGATTAAAATCAACCTAGGGAATTAGTAAACACCTTTGCAATTGATCTTTAATTAATCTGAATTTTTATCAAACTTCCCTTTGCAAATTTTTTTAAAGAAAATTTTCAGCATCTACTCTTAATTTTATGTTTTAATTCATGTCATCCTCTCTTATTTTTCTTTAAGTTTTTGCCGTGAATAACCCCCCCAAGTCAGGTCCTTTGTTTAAGCTTTAGTTGCATGCATATACTATCATTAACGTAATAGATGTTAGTAGATTTGCATTAATCCTTGCATGTCATCCACGTAGCACTATTTCATGAATAAATAGTTAGGTACATACATAACATATAGGTAGCTAATTTGCATTAAAATTCTGCTCAAAGGTCACGGCACACACCTACACATATTTGAATAAATTAGTTTAATCATCTTAGTTTATTTCTGCATACATATCAATTAATTTTAGGATCATTCATGTGTTTGTTCATAATTAGTTAGTTTGCGTTTAATTCTTAATTTTCCCCTTACACACGCGTACTCTTAGATTGAAGGTTAAAATTCTTCCTTGAAATTTGATCTATGTGGACGATACGCTTGCTTCACTATACTACATATTAATTTAAGTAGAGGATTAAATTTTTAGGCTAACGATAACTTACCAAATTTTTGGCACCATTGTCGAGGATCAAATTTTTGGTGCGTTTAACCTTTTGTTTTGAAGATTGTATGTCCCAATCATTTGGTGAACAACTCTCAGATCAAGAACAAGCCAAGTTAAACCAGTTCTATATTGAATTCTTGATCAATTCCGATCGAACACCTGTTCAAACATCATTGCACGACCCCATCATCCTTGAGCAACACCAAACCTTCAACTCACTCTTCCAATCCAACTTTGAGGAGGAGTTATCTTTTACACGTGCACAACTCACCAATTCATCACTGTCCAATGTCTACGAGGACCCCAACGCTTCTGGTTCATCTTCATCTCCTATTCCTAAGATCACTCACACATACCACTACTAAGAAGATATAGCAGTTGCACAACTAAGGACTTTAAAGGAGCTTGCTGCTCCTAATTTGGAGAATGGTAACTTTGAGCTTAAACCTGGTTTTATCCATTTGTTTCCTTGTTTTAACGGTCTTGCAGGGGAAGATCCACATGCTCATCTTAAGAAGTTCCACATGATCTGCAATGGAATGAAGTCGAATGGTGTGGAGGAGGAGCATGTCAAGCTGAAGGCTTTTCCTTTCTCTTTGAAGAGGGCAACTGAGGAGTGGCTGTTCTTAATCCCATCTAGCTAAATTAGGACATGGAATGATCTTAAGAGCATTTTCTCGGAGAAGTATTTCCTAGCTTCAAGAGCTGCCAACATAAGAAAGGAGATATGTGTGATAAGACAAGCTCATGGTGAATCATTGTCTGAGTATTGGGAAAGGTTCAAGAAGCTCTGCAACCAATGTCCCCACCACCAAATTTATGACCAGTTACTTATTCAATATTTCTATGAGGGTTTAACACCTCAAGATAGGAGTATTGTTGATGTAGTTGGTGATGGGGCGTTGGTGAACAAAACACCCGAGGCAGCTTGACCCTTGATCTCTGATATGGCTACAAATTCTAAGCAATTTGGCACCCGAGCTGATCATAGACGCGTGAATGAGGTAAGTATTTCTAAATTGAAAAACAAGGTTAATGAGCTTACTTCTATAATGCGATCTTTCATGAGTGGTGATATGCAAGCTATTATTTGTTCTATATGTTCCACACATGGTCATAATGCTAATACATGTCTTACTATGCAAGATGGCGCTAATGACCATGTGAATGCAGTTGGTGGTATTTTTAATGCTAACCCACAGAGAAAATATGATCCTTGCTCTCAGACTTACAATCTTGGATGGAGAGATCACCCTAACCTTCGCTACTGGAATCCTCAGCAACTACTCATGCAAAATGGAGCAAGAGCACCCAATCCCCCTGGTTTTCAACTTCGGCCGAATATCCCTAGACCCATGCCTCCACCTTCTAACACTTCTTCTTTATCTAACCCTTCTTTGAATAAAGTTATGGATATGATGAAAACTATGACATCTAACACTTTGTCTATGCAGTAAAATTTCATGTCTTTTCATCAGGACTATAAATCTTTTTAGCAAGAGACAAGGTCTGGCATCCAAAGCCTTAAAAGGCAAGTAGGGTTGTTGGCATCAAGCCTTGGCAAAATGGAGGCTCAAAATTCAGGTAAATTGTCATCCAAAGGGGTGTCAAGCAAGAAAAGTGCTTTCGCAGTGAAGCTAAGGAGTGGTAAGAAAACTAGAGATAATTTGACTGATTTGGATGAGGAGGATGAGTTGGAGACTGAAAATACCACCCTTGAATCGGTGACACCACCCTTTGATTTAAAGGGTGCTGAACCTTCTTCTCAGCCCAAACAACCTTATTCTTCATCTAAGGTACCTCTTAACCTTGTTGATTCCAATTTTAAGCTAACTCCACCTTTCTCCTTAAGTTCTAATAGGCAAAAGAAGGAGGATAAGGAGAAAGAGATCTTAGAGTTGTTTAAAAAGGTGAAAATTAACATACCTTTGCTAGAGACAATAAGACATGTGCCTAAGTATGCAAAATTTCTTAAGGAGATGTGCACCACTAAGAGAGTCAACAAGGTCAGAAATGACAACATAGTTGGCTTGGAAGAGAATGTAAGTGCTATTCTCCAAAAGAAATTACCTATTAAGCAAGGAGACCCAGGTGCGTTTTCTATACTATGTGTAATTGGAAATATGTGCTTTGATAAGGCTATGTGTGACTTAGGAGCTTCAATTAGTGTGATGTCGAAATCCATTTTTGATTCTCTTAGTGTTGGTTCTTTGAAAAGAACCTCTGTTATCATTCAACTTACTGATAGGTCTTTTATATATCCATTGGGTTTATTGGAAGAAGTGTTAGTAAAAGTTGGTAGCTTGGTTTTCCCTTGTGATTTCTATATCATTGAGATCTGTGATAATCACCCTCATACATGTTCACCTCTCTTGTCAGGGAGACCATTTTTGAGGACAACCAAGACTGTGATTAATTGTGATGATTGCACTTTATCTTTGAGAATTGATGATGAGCATGTCTTGTTTAATTTTAATGAGGAAATGAAATATAATGATGATGTGCATGAATTACATAACTTGGATATCACTGATATATTGGTGGATGAGTTTTGTGTTTTTGGTGGAGATGATGGCATGAATTTAACTCTCATGTGTACTTTCTTTTCCTCTTATGATGCGAACGTCAATGGTGCCATGATTTTTGAACCTCATGTGATTGATGCTATTATGGTATTGCAGTCTACTTATAAGGTGCCAAAATTAGATGTGTTGTTTGATTCACCTCTTTTTCACAAGAAAATCTTACCTTCTGTGTTGCATGCTCCTGAGTTAGAATTGAAACCATTGCCTGATCATTTGCAGTATGCTTTTTTGGATCTAATGATATTCTTCCAATGATTATTGTAAAGAATCTAATAGATGCACAAGAGGAGAGGTTGTTGCGAGTCTTAAAGGACCACAAGATTGCCATTGGATGGACTTTATCTGACATTAAAGGGATTAGTCCTTCTATGTGTATGCATCGCATACTTTTAGAGGATAATTCCAAGCCTTCAAGGGAGATGTAGAGACGACTTAATCCGTCCATGATGGAGGTAGTGAAGGCTGAAATTTTGAAACTCTTGGATGCAGATATCATATACCCTATTTCTGATAGCAAGTGGATGAGTCCTATCCATGTGGTTCCTAAAAAGATGGGCATTACTATGATGAAGAATGCTGAGAATGAGTTGGTGCCCACATGTGTGCAAAGTGACTGGCGAATGTGTATTGATTATAGCAAGCTGAGTTTAGCAACGAAGAAGGATCATTTTCCTTTGCCCTTTATGGACCAAATGCTTGAACGCCTTGCAGGTAAGTCTTTCTATTGCTTCCTTGATGGCTATAGTGGTTATAATCAAATTGTTATTGCCTCTGAGGATCAAGAAAAGACTACCTTTACTTGTCCATTTGGTACATATGCTTATAGGAGAATGCCTTTTGGTTTATGCAATGCACCTGTTACTTTTTAAAGATGCATGATGAACATATTTTCTGATTATGTTGAGAGGATCATTGAAGTTTTTATGGATGATTTTACTGTCTACGGTGATTCCTTTGCTCATTGTTTAGGAAATTTGTCTCTAATCTTGAAAAGATGCATGGATACTAACCTTGTTTTGAACTA
>JANVCQ010000006.1:37529077-37558242 GCA_025531925.1 Erythroxylum plowmanianum | reverse complement strand
ACACATAGTTGAATAAATTAGTTTAATCATCTTAGTTTATTGCTGCATACATATCAATTAATTTTAGGATCATTCACTTGTTCATAATTAGTTAGTTTGCGTTTAATTCTTAATTTTTCCCTCACACACGTAGACTCTTAGATTGAAAGTTAAAAATTCGATCTCTATGGACGATACTCTTGCTTCACTGTACTACATATTAATTTAAGTAGAGGATTAAATTTGTAGGCTAACGACAACCTATTAGTAACACGTAACGATATCTTAGTTACGTGTCCTAGATTGAACGTGAAAGGGCAATAAACGAAGAAATGCAATCTTATTTCGGTTCCATAAATTCAAATGAGCTTTTTGAAGCTAAAACGAGCTTGAATCTACCACCGTTTTTTATGGGAACTGTTCATCGAAACGCAGTCAACATCTTTCTACAGTTTTTTCAAAATGTAAGCTCTCTTAACGGGTCAGAGAATTCTTATGCTTACGAATGATCTAAGCAACTGCAGGAGACCTTAACTTTTATATATAGCTTCTATATTGTACTTCTCCATCACATGTCCGATATGAGTCCGGTTCATACTAATTAGGATCAATTTTTTATCCGGACTTCGATCTATTAATTTAAATAATTTATTAGGTCATTTTATTATCTTTATTCAGATCAAATTACATAACTTAACTGATAAATTATTTAAAAAATAAAAAATGCAATTAAATATCGTTCAACATTATGAGAAAAGTAAAAAATGTCCAACATAATAGTCATCATCTCTTTCTCCAAATGTGGAAGTTAGGAATCAAACTTAGAAGAGATTCACCGTAAGTAAGTGCCTTTATGGGTTAATTTTCAATAGATTCCATTAGAATAAAGTGCAAACGGTTTGACCTTTCTTGCTAGCTCATTGGCAAGCTCATCTGTATAGATGAGGTTACTTCACTAAAGAAGAGAGTGGGGTATGCCAAGATATGCATAAATGTGGATGTTACTAAAGACTTTTAGAAGAAATTCCTTTAGTAAAGTTAGGGGAGGGGGGACCAAGTAATGCATGATTGTATTACATTCTTCACTTTGATCTAGTAAAGCAGCATGACGTGGCATCTAGAATTCTTTATCTTTTCAGGGCAAAGTATAAACAAAATTCATACAGAAAGCTAAAACTTGACCCCAGTTAATGTCAATTCTACCGAATCTTCAAGGAGATCTCAGAAACCTATTGTATGCTCATCATATTAACAGTTTGGTCTCAAACGTTAGTATACAAATCAGCCAACGAGATTAACCATACGTAATACTTCACTAATTGACGAACTAAAACTAAATTAATTTAATTTAATTAGTCATACAAAATCCTAAACAAATATCTAAACTTTTTATTTGGAGTACAAAAGCTTTCATGGTGATCTGTGTAAAAGAAGTTATATTATTGAACTTTTGTACTATCTGAATTATTTGCTAACACTTTTTATACAATTATTGAATTGATCTCGACTATCCACTTGTTAGAAATGACAGAATAAAATAAAATGTTAGATTTATTCAGTTACAATAATTGTAATAAACCAGCTAGCTATTAGTGACTGTCCATTCTGCCGTTAATTTCTCATCCGCTGCCTGTACGAAGAGTCATGTCCGTTGTCTGTATCTTGGCAAAGTCGTAGTGGTGTGCGTTGTCTGTGGCTTTCCTTCTTCTTTCTTGATGTCTGTATCTTTCCTCCTCCTCTCTCGATTCTTCTTCTTTAGCAATCTGAGGAAGATGAAGTTACAAGCCAACACCTAATACTACATATAACGTCATCACCAATCCTTCCTGCCTATAAGTACGATGCCAAGTTTCAATAGGCTATATATACAACAACCGAAGAGATGAATTCTCCAAGTTGTTCACTGCTCTCATTTCTTCTTCTTCTTCTCCTCCCATTCCCTCTGATAACTTCTGGTTTCACTCATTATCAGTTTATTCAATGCCTTCTCCAACGTTCAGGAGATCCCACTACCATTTCCAAGCTCATTTACACCCCCAACAATGCCTCTTATTCGTCAGTCTTGGAGTACACTCTGCAAGACTTGAGGTTTAATACAACTTCTACTCCTAAACCTCTCGTCATAGTCACCCCAACAAATGTTTCCCACATTCAGGCCGTTGTTCTTTGCGCCCGTGAAAATGGGTTGCACCTTAGAATTCGAAGTGGTGGCCATGACTATGAAGGTCTTTCTTACGTTTCTGTTCTCCCATTCGTCATCCTCGACATGATTAATATGAGTGCAATTAACATCGATATAGCAAGCAAGTCTGCATGGGTGCAAACTGGTGCAACAATCGGCGAACTCTATTATCATCTCGTCACCACAGACAGAACTCTTGCTTTTCCAGCGGGAGTTTGCGGAAGTATTGGAATCGGTGGCCACCTTAGTGGTGGAGGGTACGGCATGTTGGTTCGAAAGTACGGTGTTGGTGCTGATCATATAATCGATGCACACATAGTTGATGTCAATGGAAGGCTCCTGGACAGAGCTTCAATGGGAGAAGATGTGTTCTGGGCTATCAGAGGTGGTGGAGGGAACACTTATGGCGTGGTTGTCGCATGGAAGGTAAATCTGGTTTCAGTTCCTTCTAATGTGACTGTGTTCTTGGTCCAAAGATCCTTGGAACAGAACGCAACCAAACTTGTCTACCGGTGGCAGACAGTGGCAAATCAGATTACTGAAGATCTACACATATTAGGTGTGATGGGCAAAAGTAATTCTAGTCAAACGGGAAGCACATCAGTAAATATAACATTCTATGGAAACTATCAGGGTGGTGTGGACGATCTTCTCCAGCTGATGAAGGAGAGGTTTCCAGAGCTTGGCTTGGTTAGAGAAGATTGCACTGAAATGAGTTGGCAAGAATCTAACCTCTTCGTCAATGGATTTCCAGCCAATTCATCATTGCAGCTTTTGCGTAGTCGTATCATTTTTAAAAGAAGAACAAAGTCGAAATCTGACTACGTTAAGGAACCAATCCCTGAGGCTGTACTGGAGAAGCTGTGGAATTTGTTCTACCAGGTAGAGGTAGGATTACTTTATCTGGAACCCTATGGAGGAGTAATGAATCGGATTCCAGAGTCCACCATTCCATATTCACACAGAGCTGGGATTTTGTACCAGATCGGCTACTTCACGAACTGGGATGAAGATAGCTCCATTGTAGCTAACAAACATATAAACTGGATGAGAAAGGTTTACAGATACATGGGTCCATATGTTTCCAAGAATCCTCGCTCGGCATACATAAACTATCGTGATCTTGACATTGGAGTTAACAACTTATACAACACCAGTTATGAGAAAGCAAGCATCTGGGGCAGGAAATATTTCGGCGACAATTTCGACAGACTGGTGAGGGTGAAAACTAAAGTTGATCCTTCTAATTTCTTCAGGAATGAGCAAAGTGTACCCCCTGCTCTCTCCTAAGTTGGTGAAGAAATAATAGGGATTACTTATTATGCAATGCAGTGATGGTTCTACTGCTCTGTGTCTGTTTGTGAAATTTGGGTCTAATAATATGTATATAAAATAGTAACGTGGAAGTCAAGTCGCTATAAAATATATACTAAATTAGAAATTTTAAATAATAATAATTAATAAATGATTAATTAAATTTTTTTATAAAATTTAGGTAAAAGTATAGCTATTTAATTGTTAAAAACTTTTTGTTTGATGTAAATAAATTAGATATCATCTCACTATTTCTATCATCTCAAACTCTTAACAAATGCTCATGAATATGATTCATATAAATGCAACTCAGACTGGGGATCAGTTGTCGTTCCATGCTAAAACATGTCTAAAATACATGTAACTTGACATATATTTTGAAAAATGCTCATGTAAGATACTAAATCTGGGCTCTGATACCAAATTGTAACACCCCACTCTCACTTGGCACGTATCTGATATCCTGAGTAATGTACGAGTACGTACCCTGCAAGGGTGGCATGTTAAAACAGTCAAACACTTGAAACTCAGTACAAAATTTTCAAAAATAACATATGTGCATGAGGAAATCAATAAACAAATTGGGCCCACTTTATTCATAAACCTTTTCAATCACAAAGGTTACAACCGTTTCACAAGTCATCAACAAATCAGTAACCCTTTAGGCCCATTACATATACAAAACACTTACAAACATTTTCCAATTTGGAAAGTTATTACAAAATAGAAATATTCATACACACATGATGCAATAATTACGGAAGACTTAATTTGATACAAAGAAATAAAGAAATACAAAGACAAACGCGAACTGATCCTGACCTCTTTCTTTTAATTGAATGTAATGGCTATACTCTCGTTTACCTAATTGGGTAACTGAAATAACCTTAGATCTGATCTCGCCTTGGGGGTTATTTCGAAATTTAACCAAGGATTGCATATAGTGCAACCTCGGGTTGTTCTCTTCGAGGAACTAAAAATATGAAATTAATTTCCTAAATAACTAAATACAATGCAACCTAAACTATAAAATGGGATTTGATTTGATCAATTACCGCTAAAATTTGCAACGAATTAAAATAAACACTAAGGAGTTGTTTTTAGTATTTTAAAATTAAAATGAGTGATATGAAATGGTAATAAGTGAATGGAATAAGAAGAAAAACATAAGTAATTAACAATGATAAACGCAACCCTCCAATTCAATAGTGCAGGCAATCATCACTCAAACAGATGTTAGAGTTAAAACAAATGAACCAAGAGTTATAATCAAGCTTTTAATCTAACAACTGAATCACCTCAAATTGTTACAAAAATATTTTCCAAAATCTCAATCTACTAACTTCCACCGGAATAGTAAAATAAAACCAAGGATACTAAAACTAATGCTCGATTTTTTTACTTAATAATTAATTCTTGCTGTTTAACACCAACAACTGATATAACAATCTAATCATTCAAGCCACCTTGAGTAGTCTCCAAGCATTCACTAAAATCTCAATATCAAGTCTTGGCCCAAAACAAAGTAATCAAATTGAATCAAAATCAGCACAAGATTAGTTGCTAAACAATAATCCAACCATAGAAGTCTTTAAATTGAAAGATATAATCCATACATAATTTCAAATAATTAAATAGTTATCCTAAGACCTAGGAATCACTAAATAATCAATGGATAGAAGATAAATGCAGTTTAAACTCCCTTATGAAACCCAAGCTCCCGCCATTTCCATTGAATAAGAGGATTATGATGAACTAGCCACAGACAACCATGAAAAAAGCTGTCAATGTTGAGCTCCGATGGTTAGCCATAAAAGGTGGAAAATGATGTTTTGGATTTGTGGGAGACTACGATGAAGAGAACGAAACCTATGATCCCCTTCCTGTAGAATATCTTTGTCTTCAGCCTCACGCAGAACCTACACCAGAACCATGCAAAACCCACGCTCACACTACCACGTAGAACCACCATACGTTGTCTCTCCCTTGATGTGACAATTTAATGCATAGTGCTTGGTCCACGGTTACTGTGCGCGCACACACCACACTCTCTTCACGTCCCCTTGGTCTCCACAGCACCACGCACACACGCCCAAACCACACAAAATTCACACAGACCACCCTGCCGCCAGCTCCTATGTAGTTTGATATGACTAATTTTTAAGTTGATAGTCTATACTTCTATTGCTCAAACCCTTCAAAAACCATGCATACCCTACTTCTGCCGCCTCTCTTCTCTTCTTTGATGTCACAATTTATGTTGCTCTCTTTTTGGTCTACTTCACTGTACACTCCCAAAACCTTTGCAAAACACACACACTACTACGTCATTTCTATTCTTCTCTTCAATTCCATACCTGCAAGCCTCTCACGCACATTGTCGTTTCTGTCTTGCTTTTCCTTCCCACTGTTGCTGTCAACGTTGTTGTTTTTGTGTCTTCTTCAATGTTTTAAATGCCTTGAACCACTAATTTTTAATCTTTTTGAACTCCAATTCCTCCAGTTACCCTATAATAAAAATTACAAATAAAGTAGCATTAATTGTCCAAAATCAATTTATCACAGTTAAACACAAATTAGATGTAAGGCACAATAATTCAAATAATAATCAAATAATACCATAAAGACCAATTATAGTGACAAAAACTCATCCAATTGATATGAAAATATATATAAATAAATGAGTTTGTCAACTCCCCCACACTTAGCCTTTTGCACTCTTGGGCAAATTATCAATAAAGAGAAATCTAACAGTTAAACTCAATGCAAGCAAACATAAAACTGACAAGGCAAGAGTATGCAATCAACTCAAACAATCTCTATCTCTAATCAACCAACAGTCATGGAATGCTTCGATGCAAAGAAACTAACACAAGAGACATAGCATGATAGAAGGAAAAGAAACATAATAGATCTCTCATAAACTACAAGTGTTTCACTCATTTCTTAAATAGAAAATTTTCACTCAACCCACCTAGATTAGCACCTACCATAAACTTATAAAGAGTCTACTATCTCCATCACTAACATATCATAGATTCATGATCAAGGGGACTTTGTAGGGTTGTAATGTTGATGAAAGGTTAATGAATGGATGAAATGAAAAAAATGACAAATGCATTGCATGAGTGTTAAGAAACAACTCAAAATGAGTTAAAGTGCAACCATTAAATGAACACCAATGAGCAGTTATTAACTTTAAAAACCCAATCTTTAATCTTCAATCCACCAAAGTATGCCTTATTTCAAATTTTATTCTTTTTTGGCCAAACTATTCTCTTTTTTCTCTTGTTTTTCTTTTTGTTTCTTTTTTTGTCTGTTTTTATTTTTGTGCAAATTTGTCATACCCTAGCCCAAGAAGATAAAAATAACAACATCAATTATGCACTTTTAATCATGAAGAACATAATGTAACTCATGCAAAACACTTGTTCAAGCACAATGAAATGAATGAAAGTGAAGGGCTCAAAGGGGTAAGCAAAGGTCAATTGAAATGGCTTATGTTTGGGTAAAGGGGTTTAGAAATGAATGCCCCTATCATGCTTACAAATCTAGGTATTAACGCAGCTTTGAAAAAGAATCTATACAAGTTTTAGAGGCTAACCAAACTAGGTAGAAATCACATAAGATGAGAAAGAAAAAGTAAGGCTAAAAAAATCATTCCAACAAAGCTTTCTCTAAGATACTTCCTCCCTAAAATCAAGCTATACAATAAGGTAGGTAACATTGTACCAAAGGCATTCCACTATGCTAATCAACTAGGAATAAAAATTACTCAAATCAAAATGCATTCAAACCTTGACATGTTAATGTTCACATGCATGAGCAACAAGATTTGAAAACAAAACCCAAGGATTGCAAAAGTTAAGTCAGAAGGTAGGAATCATAGCAGCAAATCGTTCTCAAGATATAAACTCAATCAATTTAGCTCAATCAAACAAACAGTGCCTAATGAAAAATCAATAATATGGCAATCCAAGCAATGGTAAACAATTCACCAAAAGCAATCCCTTCCCCATACTTAGTCAATATATTGGCCTTAATGTAAGAAAAACAATTATAAGCGAAATGAAAGAAGCAAGGGGAAATTAACTAACAATAACTAAACGAAATAAACAACTACAACTACTTCCTACTGGAAAGGTTCCCTTCCCCCACACTTATTTCGAACTATCTCAGCAAACAGATATCACCATTAATATAATAGAGAATAAAGGAGAAAGGTGGAAGGGAACAACCGTGGGATTAGGGGGTGTTTGATCCTCATAACAGTGCTTAAGCAGATGACCATTGAATTGTGAAATATGACCAGTTGCTTCATCCACTAGCTCTACCGTACCAAATGAATGTACCTTAGTAACTTTGAAAGGGCCCTCCCACTTGATGACGAACTTTCTGGGCATCAACTTTAACCGAGCCTTAAATTTGAGAACTTTCTCACCTTCATGGAATTCTTTTCTCAGGATCTGTTTGTCATAAATCATTTTCAGCTTGCCTTTGTAGATGCTGGCATTATCATAAGACTCAAGTCTCATCTCTTCAAGCTCTTGGAGTTGCATTGTCTTATTTTTAAGTGCATATTCAAGGTTTGCATTATATGCCTTGGTCGTCCAATAAGATTTGTGCTCGATCTCCATAGGTCAAGACTTGCCATAGAGCAACCAGAAAAGAGACATGCCTATATGGCTCTTGTAGGCAGTCCTGTAAGCCCACAACGCCTCCTAGAGCCTTTCACTCCAGTCTTTTCGGGATAGCTTCACAATCTTTTCTAGTATACGCTTCACTTCTCGATTGGAGACTTTAGCCAACCAATTTGATTGAGGATGGTAAGGGGTGGCTAGCTTATGATTAATTCCATACTTAGCAAGTAAAGACTTGATAGTTCTATTGCAGAAATGTGTTCCTTGGTCACTGACGATTGCTCTTGGAATGCCATACCTACAAAAGATATGAGCACGTAAAAACTTGGCAACAGTAGAAGCATCATCTTTCCTAGTTGGCATTGCCTCGACCCACCTAGATACATAATCTACTACAAGTAATATATATGAAAACCCAAATGACTAAGGAAAGGGGCCCATAAAATCCATGCCTTAGACATAAAAAATTTCACAAAAATGCATAGGTATTAGAGGCATTTCATGATTTTTACCCAGACTCCCAAAACTCTGACACTTATCACAAGACTTGTAAAAAGTATAAGCACCTTTGAATAAGGTAGGCTAGTAAAACCCACACTCTAAAACCTTCCTAGCAGTCCTATTAGCACTAAAATGCCCCCCGCAAGATAAATAATGTGCAAAGGTAAGGATAGAGTGGATCTCATTATTAGGAACACTTCATCTGATGACACGGTCATTGCATTGCTTCCAAAGAATTGGAGCATCCCAGGTATAGTATCTTGCCTCCTTCTTCAGCTTATCAACCTGAAACTTAGACATAAAAGGAGGCATAAAATTAGCGACAATATAGTTAACAATATTAGAGTACCAAGGCTCCTGAACCGCAAGGTAAAAAGTGTAGAATTAGGAAAAGAATCAACAGTAAGCTCGAAAGAGACAACTCCCTCAATGCCTTTAGGTAACCGACTAAAGTAGTCAGCCACATGATTCTCTTCTCCAGCTCTGTCTTTGATTTCAATATCAAACTCCTACAGTAACAAAGCTCATCTCAGCTATATTATCTGTAAAAACAACCACTCGAGAGTTTATCAGAAGCTGTCTAAACTTATCCAAAGCAAAGATTATAGCAAAAAGTTCTTTCTCGGTAGTGGTATAATTCACTTTAGAGGAGTCAAGTGTCTTGGAAGCACATGCTATCACTCTAGATCGCTTTTCTTCCCTCTGACCAAGCATAGCACCAATTGCAAATTTAGAAACATCACAAGAAAGCTTAAAGGGCAAATCCTAGAATAGGAGGTGAAAGAAGCAAGGATTTCAAAGTGTCAAAAGTATGTCTACATTTATCATCAAAGTGAAAATTAATATCTTTTTTCAACAATGTAGAAAGGGGTAAAGCAATTGTACTAAAATTTTTTACAAAGCAACGATAAAACCTCGCATGTATCAAGAAAGATCTCAATTCTTTTAGATAAGCCGGATAAGGAAATAAAGAAATGATTTCAATCTTGGCTCTATCAACCTCAATCCCCTTTTGGGAGATGCGATGACCTAACACTATGCCACTATCTACCATAAAATGACATTTCTCATAATTCAAAGCCAATTTTTTCTAAATGCATATACCAAGAACACGTTCATGACTAAACAAGCAATCATCAAAGCTATCACCATAAAAGGTGAAGTCATCCATAAAAACCTCCATATTTCACCCAATAAATCACAGAAGATCGCCATCATATACCTTTGAAAGGTGCCTGGAGCATTACATAACCCAAATGGCATCCTTCCATAAGCGTAGGTACCAAAAGGGCATATAAAAGTAGTCTTGTCTTGGTTTGCAGGTGCAATCGGTACCAGGAAGTAACCTGAAAAGCCATCCAAGAAACAATAGTGAGATTTTCCAGATACTCTTTCGAACATTTGATCAATGAAAGATAATGAAAAATGATCCTTCCTAGTTGCTTCGTTCAACTTCCTATAATCCATGCACCTTCTCCAATCATTTTGAACTCTTGATGGAATGAGTTCATCACTCTCATTTCTCACTACTGTAATACCGCTCTTTTTCGATACTACCTGTACCGGGCTCACCCACTCACCGCCTGATATGACATATATGATTCCCGCACTCAATAACTTAAATACCTCCTTCATAACCACATTATGAATAAGAGGGTTCGACCTCCTTGGTGGCTACTTAATTGGATTGGACCCTTCAGTCAAAAGGATCTTGTGTGTATAAACCAAGGGATCAATTGCTTCGTGCAACTTCCTATAGTCTATGCACATTCTCTAAGAATTTTGAGCTCTTGATGGAATGAGTTCATCACTCTCATTTCTCACTACTGTGATACTGCTCTTTTTCAGTTATATCTGTACTAGGCTCACCCACTCACTACCTAATATGACATATATGATTCCTGCACTCAATAACTTAAATACCTCCTTCTTAACCACATCATGAATAAGAGGGTTTGACCTCCTTGGTGGTTGCTTAATTGGCTTGGACCCTTCAGCCAAAAGGATCTCTTGTGTACAAATCAAGGGATCAATTCCTGATATGTCCCCCAAAGACCAACCTATAGCTCTCTTACACCTTTTCAACACAAAAACTAATCTCTCTTCTTCAAAACTACTCAGAGAACTAGAAATAATAATAGGCAATTTGCAATCATCAGCTAGAAAGACATATTTCAAGTTAGGGGAAAGGGGTTTTAGTTCTAAATCAGGGGGTTGCACAATAGAAGGAACCAGCCTTGGTATATCAAATGCATTTAGTGGGAGTGGTACGTCCATGTGGCTTAAGGAAGAGGATATAAGCTTAGTGCAACGTATATGTCCTCCACTTCCCGATTCAGTGCCACCATTAGATGACCTAGAAACAACAGAATTAGGGTTAGTCTGATCAATAGAAAAAGAAAGCAAATCAGAAGTGAGAGTGGTATTAGAAGGGGTTAGCTCAGTAGTAGGATCACTGTTGTCCTCTTTTAATATTCCATCACCACTTAAATGAGAAACTACATTCGTAGCTTACATAACATCTCCTTTATCACCAATTCTTGCAAAATTAAGAAATACACCTTCCTCAAGGCTATCAAGTATAGAATCAGTAGTAAATATCAAAACAAAAGGATGTATCAAAATTTTGTGGAGTGGAAAACCATCTATCTATCTTCAAATAATAGACACATGATACATCACCCTCACATGTAAAAAAAAAATCAGAAGAATGGGATGAGGATGAACAAGTAAGTGCATCATGATGATTCTCACCCATACTATACCAGTCGGGCTCATGTAAATTTTCCACATCAATATCATGACATTCAATCAAATTAATAACCAAGTAAGAACAATTTTCATAATCATGGATTATAGCTTCTAAAAGATTAAATTGCACTTCTTGATCCCTAATTCCTATAGTGACAAGGCCTTTCTTCATGTTAATTATGGTCTCAGTGGTTAGAAGAAATGGCCTACCTAAAATCAAGGTATTCTCAGAAGGAAGCTCGTTAGTCATATCCAGGACAAAAAAGTCAGCTAGGAAAACAAGACCTTTGACTTGCACAAGGATATCCTCTAGAATGCCTTTAGGGTATCTCATTGTCCTATCAGTGAGACCAAGCACTACACTAGTGTCTTTCAAAGCTTCAATATCCAAGGTCTTATAAACAGAGGTCGACATGATATTAATTGATGTACCTAAGTCAAGTAAGGCATGAGAAATAGTAGTTCTACCTATGGTGCAGGGGATAGTGTAAGAACCTGGGTCTTTACATTTAATGGGCAATTGTGGCTTAAATAAGTACACTAAACCCTAGTTGGATTCTCTCCCTATGCCTATACTTTCTCTTATTTGTGTATAGGTCTTTCAAGAATTTAGCACACTTAGGCATGTTTTTAATCAATTCAAGCAATGACACATTCACCTCAAGTTTGCTAAACATTTCAAACAATTCATCATTATATTTTTTTTCAACAATCTTTTTACTAACCAAGTAAGAATTTGGAAAAGGTAAGTCACGAATGTTTACCTCATTACCTTTAGAGTTGAAAGGTGATCCTTCCTCTATTGGTCTCTTCATGATAGTTACTGCCTCTTCATCATTTTGACACCATTGGTTGTTTTCGAGACTTCTCCACTAGCTTCTTTTCTTGTAGGCTTTCATATTGAATAGAAGTTTTCTTCTCAGCTTGGGAAGTTTCTTGAGTAGTGTTAGTAGGAGGAGAATCAACTTTCATTTCCTCATCAACCGGTTCTTCATCCTCTTCATTCTCTTTGAAACTCACTTTCTTAGCACCAATTTTCTTACCACTTCTCAGTGTGATTACATTCAAGGATTTTGGATTTATCATTGTGTTGGAGGGTATAGAATCACTACTCTTTGCTTGTTGTTCACTCAAGTTGATGGAGATTTGAGTAACAAAGGTATTCAAGTTCTTATGTTTAGTCTCTATTTGCTCCAACTTAGAGAACACATTTTGTAGACATGAGTCCATCTTATTCTCCATAGCATTCAACTTAACATCGGTTTGTGTCTTCTCATGATCTAATATTGAATTAATCCTGGCAATGCCCTTCATGATTATAGCAAATTCATCACCCCTAAAAAAAGAAGATGATGTCCCTTGATTATACACCATTTGATTGGAAGAATTTTCTTGAGTATTGCCTTAATCTCCACCCATCTAAAGTTAGGGTGATCTCTCTAAACCGGATTAAAGGTGTTGGAGTAGGGATCCCTCTTTTGATATTGGCCATTCCTATTTTGGTAGAGGGCAGAAACTTCTCGATTTCCCAAAGCAGCAATTTCAATAAGAATATCTTGGGAAGAGGCCGAAGAGATATTGTACACCCTTCTTGTATCTCCAGATTGAGGGTCGTTGGTAGCCATCTTTTGAAGTAGGTCCCATGCAACATTGGGACTCAATTATTTGAGTGAACCATTTGCAGCGGCATGAATTAAGGGCTTATGATGTGGAAGGAACCCTTTATAGAAAGAGTTGACCAGATCATTCTTTGAAATGTTGTGGTGGGGACAATAGGCTAGAAGTGTGATAAACCTTGTCTAATATTCATGAATGGATTCATTGTCTCATTGCACAACACTAGTTATCTCCTTTTTAAGCCTTGAAGTCTTAGAGGAAGGAAAATATTCATATAAGAATGCTCCTTTTAATTGATCTCAAGTCAATGTGGTGAAATGTTGAGGTAGTGTGTAAAGTCATTCCTTGGCTTTTCCTTCTAAAGTGAAATGGAATGTTCTCCTCAATACAGCTTCAAGATTTGTCGTGGGTGGTTTCATAGAAGAATACACCATGTGCATAGTCTTCAAATGCTTATGTGGATCATCACTTACAAAGCCATGGAATCTAGGTAAGGAAGAAATTGACACTCCTTTAATTTTGAAGTTCAAATCATCAGTATAAAAGCCATAAGGGTTATAATCAACATTGGAATTATTAATCTCCCTAATGCTTCTATTATCCTCACCATTATTCCTTAGGTTATTCTCACCATGTCCATTATTCCCATTAGGCCCATAATGTCTATTATTACCATTATCACCATCCATGATATCTTGCTCCAATTCAAAATTACTAGCAGACAATTGTTTACTAAAGGTAGCTCTCTCACTAGGTTCTTGTTCACTAAATGACAAACTTGACTCTCATGAAATATGCTTCTCCTCAACAAGAACTTGACTTGTCCTCTCTATTCTCCTCTCTCTTCTAATCTTTTTCATTAACCTCTCAAATTCAAGATTTAAAGAATTCAGAGGTAAAGCCTTATCACTCCTAGGCATAAACAGTAATAATAAGAACGAGGTGCAAGTGTGAAAAGGAAGAATCTAATAAGTGCAAGTGTGTGTGTGTGTATGAATGTATGAGTATGGATGACGTTACACTTTATAGTGTATGGAGTGTGAAAACCTATAATATGCACAAGTAATCAAAGAATGTCAAAAATTGCACCAATATGCATAAAAGAGCAACTCAAAACTTTTATCTAGACAAGAAAATGCAAAATGCAAAATGCAAAAAGAAATGGACTATGCAATACCAATGCAAGTATGAGGCTCAACATAAAAATCCCAGTCAAACGTTACCTGACACTTAATTACTAAGGAACCAATTTCTTGGTTCCCCGGCAATGGCGCCACTTGAAATAACCTTAAATATGATGTCATCTTGGGGTTACTTCGAAATTTAACCAAGGATTACATATAGTGCAACCTCGGGTCGTTCTCTTTGAGAAACCCAAAAAATGAAATTAATTTCCTAAGTAACTAAATGCAATGCAACCTAAACTATAAAATGGGATTTGATTTGATCAATTACCGCTAAAATTTGCAACAAATTAAAATAAACACTAACTTGTTTTTAGTATTTTAAAATTAAAATGAGTGATATGAAATGGTAATGAGTGAATAAAATAAGAAGAAAAACACAAGTAATTAACAATGATAAACGCAACCCTCTAATTCAATAATGCAGGCAATCATCACTCAAACAGATGTTGGAGTAAAAACAAATGAACCAAAAGTTATAATCAAGCTTTTAATCTAATAACAGTGCCACCTTAAATTGTTACAAAAATATTTTCCAAAATCCCAATCTATTAATTGCCACCAAAATAGTAAAATAGAACCAAGGATACTAAAACCAATGCTCGATTTTTTACTCAATAATTAATAAAACATGATTAACACCAACAACTGATATAACAATCCAATCATTCAAGCCTCCTTGAATAGTCATCAAACATTGACTAAAATCTCAATACCAAGTCTTGACCCAAAACAAAGTAATGAAATTGAACCAAAATCAGCAGAATATCAGTTGCTAAACAATAATCCAACCATAGAAATCTTCCTATTCAAAGATATAATCTATACACTCCAAATAATTAAATAGTTATCCTAAGACCTAGGAATCACTAAATAATCAATGGATAAAAAATAAATGCACTTTAAACTCTCCTATGAAAACCCAAGCTCTTGCCATTGCCATTAAATCAGAGGATTATGATGAACTAACCACGAACAACCATGAAAAATGTTGTCAATGTTGTGCTCTGATGTCATCCATAGAAGGTGGAAAATGATGTTTTGGATTTGTGGGAGATTACGATGAAAAGAATGAAACCTATGATCCCCTTCCTATAGAATATCTTTGTCTTCAGCCTCACATAGAACCCACGCAAAACCCACACTCACACTACCATGTAGAACCACCTTACGCCGTCTCTCCCTTGATGTGACAATTTAATGCATAGTGCTTGGTCCACGGTTGTAACACCCCATACTAGGGGTTAAAATATTAAGAAAATTCAGTACATCTTATGTTTTGCATATTTGAATATTTGCTTATTTGTGCATAAGCATTTTGGACACATACAATTATTGTGCATGCATTCATGATATTTTTCGGTTATAATTGAGTTATTGAATGTGATTGAAAATGTGATTTGGCCATTTTGGTGTATTTCAAGTATTTTGAAATTTTTGATTAATTTTAGAAAAGTATTGAAATTTTGGACCAATCCTAGTGTGACACGTGGACTAATTATGGATCGATAATTGGACAAAATACTATGTGACAAGTGGAGCAATTAGTAAGTGACATATGGGCTAATTAAATGGGTAGCAAATGTAAGACATGCTAAAGGACATGTGTCAATGACGGATGGAGCCACTCAGTCACACTTTTGGGTATGAAAGTTTCTGCATCTCCTTTATTTTGTCTCCACTAAAAACACTATCTTCCTTCTTGCTCATCTATTGTTTAAACACTTAACTTCTGCAATTTTGGTGTTGTTGGCTCACCCACCTTACACCTTGCAAGTCTTCTTCCATTTGAGGGTCTTGATTGTTACAAAATCTTTTTGTAATCCAACACCGAAATCTAATAGTTGCTCTCCCCATTTCTGGAAATTTTTGCTGAAGTGAGAGAAACTTAAGACAAGTAAGTTTTAAGCATGTTTTAATGTTTTAAATGGATTCATGCATGAATGGTGTATATTTTCATGATTGTGGATTTTTGCATGCGTAATGATGTTGATTCATGTGTGAGTGGTGAAAGAAGAACCAAATTTGGTGATATGATTAACAAGATAAAGGGTTATAGTCGTTGGAAAATGATATAGGCAGTATTTTACTGAACTTACATCGGTATTTAGGGTATAACTTGATCTGTGAATATCCAAATTATATGAAGTTAAATTCAGATTAAACTAGAAAGATATATCTACAACTTTCATGAAGGAGTCGAATTTGATTTCTGTCACTAAGTGTGTCAAAATTTGGCTTTAAATGGAGTTTCTGGATTCTGCATTGTTGTGAACAGTATGTAGTATTTTGGGGATAACTTTCAAAATACTGAACCAAATTGCACAAATTAGGTGTCGTTAGAAACTTGAGACATAAGGAAACAATTGTTTAGCAGAAAGTTTGGCCTAAATCCTTCGTTTTTATTGTCAAAATGATCGGGTAAAAGTGACCCGAAAGTCTGTTTTGGGAAGAGCTGGAAAAAAATGGAAGAGAAGAAGAAGATGCAATTTGTAGTTGAGTAGAAGTCACCTTCATGCTTAAGAATAATGGTGACTTTGCTTGGTAGCACGAGGGTGACATTGCTGGAAAGTTGGAAGTCATCGTCGTGCTTAAGCACGACGGTGACATTGCTAGTATGACCAAAGGGGTTTAACTCACCCTGAACACCTTTGCTTCTTTTGACTATAACTTCTTCATTAGATATCCAATTAATTTGGGAATTGAATAAATGGATTCATAAGATATTAATCTTCATCTCCACCAAAAATTAGATATTTCTGAATTGAATTGATTAAGGAATTTGAGATGAAAGTGTGACTGTATTGAAGTATAATAACTGGGATGTTATTACTGAATATACTTCTGTAATTGACTTATATCTGGATCTGTGGATCTCCAAATGGAGTGATTCTTGTTTTAAATTAAACTAGAGTCATAAAGATACAAATTGTCTGAAGTGATGGAATTCTAATTCTGCCTCCAAGAATTTCAGAATCTAATTGGAATTTGAGATAAGAATTCTGTTGAAGCTTAAGAACAATCTGAAATCTTTTGGGAATAACTTTCAGTATACTGACCCAAATTGGATGAGCCTAGTATCATTGGAAACCTAAGACAAAAGGGACAACTTTTTATAAGGAATTATTACCTAATTACCTTACCTACATGATGAAAATAATTGAACAAAGTGGATCTGAAATTTGGTTATGAAATAAATCTGTATTGAGAAATTTAGTATGGTTTCTCTTGATTGTTAATGTGTCAAGATTAAGGATAAGAAACTCGAAATTTGTCATGAACATGCATCATACATATACAGTATACATGAATGTGCATAACTGAATTTATAATTGTGCACAATAGTAATATGTGTTTATGTTAAATATTTTAGAGGAACCCATCGAGCGACCGATTCTAGATATTGTCAGGACGTGGAGGCAATAAGCAATAAGGGAGATTTAGAAAGTAATTTTAGAGGATAATTTTTTAAGTAATTTAGATGGTCAAATTTGATAGTTTTTCTTTGACTGCTTTGTTTGCTACTGCTTTTGGTCTATTGAATGATTTGCAAAGCTGTTGGATTGACATGTGAATTGAATTTCAGACATTTCTATTTTGATTCTGTTAAGTCCTAGTTGTGGGTAAATAGGCATATCTAGAAGGGTCTGTAGTTGCTTCTGTGACACTTCGATGTCTTCTGTTATTGACACTTTGGTGTCTTTTGTTATTGACAGTTCAGTGTCTTCTGATATTGGCACTTAGGTGTCGAGACTTCGATCTCTTCTGTGACACTTCGGTGTTGAGACTTTGATCTCTTCTGTATAAGTCCCGTTACCCACTTCTGTAAATGGATTTAGTAGTTTTATGATTTTGTACTCTGATATCAGTTTAATTTTGGCATAAGCTAAATTGTATTATGTTTCTGAAGGGTTTATACCCTCTTGTGTTGAACAATTCTGTTATTTATAAAACTCTGTTTGGTTCTGAATTTCTATATTTGTTTTTGACTTATAGTTTAGTTATTACTCACTAAGCTATATGCTTAGCACAGTGGATTTGTTCAGTGTAGGTTCTGAAAGAGGGACGTAAGAACTAGGAATCGCGATGGCCAAAGGAGTCTGATTTTTGTTTTGTTCATATGTATTTTGAGATTGTTTCTGGACTTGTATCTATTGTCTATAACTCCTTAATTTTTATTTTGATGGGTTGTAATAACCTTAATTCAGGTTGTTTTTTGAATTATGATATGCGATGTATATTTGTTAAGATTATGGTAATGCATGTATAAAGTGTTTTGTATGTTTCGAAATGTTTCGTGTTCTGTGTTCTGTGTGTGTGGCACTCGCAATATCCTCCTAGGGGGTATTAGGGCATCACAATGGTTACTGTGCGTGCACACACCACACTCTCTTCACGTCCCCCTGGTCTCCACAGCACCACGCCCACACTCCCAAGCCACGTAGAACTCACGCAGACCACCCTGCCGCTAGCTCCTATGTAGTTTGATGTGACTAATTTTTAAGTTAATAGTCTATGCTTCTGTTGCTCAAACCCTTCAAAAACCACGTATACCGCACTTCTATCACCTCTCTTCTCTTCTTTGATGTGACAATTTATGTTGCTCTCTTTTTGGTCCACTTCAATGTACACTCCCAAAACCCTTGCAAAACACACGCACTACTACGTCGTTTCTATTCTTCTCTTCAATTCCAGACCCGCAAGCCTCTTCACGCACGCTGTCATTTCTATCTTGCTTTTCCTTCCAACTACTTCGTTTTTGTGTCTTCTTCAATGTTTTAAATGCCTTGAACCACTATTTTTTAATCTTTTTCAACACCAATTCCTCCAATTACCCTATAATAAAAATTACAAATAAAGTAGCATCAATTGTCCAAAATCAATTTATCACATTTAAACACAAATTAGATGTAAGGCATAATAATTCAAATAATAATCAAATAATTTCATAAAGACCAATTATAGTGACAAAAACTCATCCAATTGATATAAAAAATATATAAATAAATGAGATTGTCAATAACTCTTCCGAGCCTGAAAAATATTGTAAATTTTGGGTGAGTTCTGCAAACTCAGTGAGTGACCATCCTCGATGGCTCACTCAATCACATAACACATATCAATACTTATAAACACATAATTCACATCTTTTCATTTATAATCATTTCAATCATTAAAAAACTTATCACGTTCAGAAATCATTCAAACTATTTAAAACGTATATATCATATGCATATGTGATGCTCATGAGACTCACTTTTAATTATTATTGTTGTGACCGAGTGCCTATAATTGTCTCGTATCTATTGTGGATACCAGGCTCATTGATTACTGTCCTATATCTATTGGAGATACTGGGCTCATTTTACATAGTAAGCCTTTATCTATTAATCACATTCTTATTCTGAGTTTTAAGCTCTTTTTTAGTGGCTACTCTAGTCACAACTGCCTTTATCTTTCATGCATTCATGAAATGAAATGCATCACATTTATTCAGTCAATTGAAATGCTTAATATTATACAATCATATTCGCTATCACATTCTCATTCACATTTGTCATCGGATCTTGATCCGACATTCAACATTAAAGTTGAGAACCACTTATTCAATTCAATTCACATTTAATGAGCACTTCTAATAATTTTCACATGTATTAAACTCCTCGGACATTCAATGTCCGGAATCAAAACAATCACATTCATATTTCACAATCATTCAATCCATGATACATAAAAAAAAACAATAAGAAAAGTATGACCATTTAGGTCGACTCACAGTACACTCCAGATTAGCATTAGCTTCCATAATTTGGAAACATCTGGATGCAGACATTTATCCTACACATCAACATTATGCAATACACACATTGCACACACACATTAATAACTTTGCATAATTATAAGCATTCATTTATGTATAAATGTGTATATGGCCTATGTACAATGCATGTTCAATGACAATCTCAAGTATATTATCAAATTTCACAACTTATGCACATTCTCATTTTTAGCATTATTTGTTCTCATAATATCAAATTCTTATTCACTTTTACTTGATACCCATTACTCATTTCCTTTGATTCACAACTACAATCATATGAACATCTTTCATTCCCATTATATTCATGCCTTTGGTACTTTGAGATCAACAATTCATTCACTAATATTATTCTAACATTATATGATCATACAAGATCCAAACTCTCATCTTTTCTTATAATGTCTCCAAAATTCCAAATCTTCTGGTCTATTTTCCATGAAAATTTTAACAAGAGAAATGGAAAATTTTGGGACATTTTCTTCTAGAGAGTTTCTCTTCTATGTCTTAAGTTTCTAATGACACCAAGATCATTCAATTTGGCTCAGTATTCTGAAAGTTATACTCCAAATATTTTCGGACTATTCTTATACTGAAACAATGCCCTGTACTCAACTTCCATCCAGAAATTGATATTTTTAGAGATTGAATTAAAATTTGATTTCTTCAGACAATTTGTATCACTATGTCTCTAGTTGACTATAAATAAAAAATCATTCTATTTGGATAACTATAGGACAAGATAATGTCAAAATATTGAAGTATGTTTAATGAAAATACCCCATTCATCAATTTTCCAGAACTGTTCATCATTTTTATCCCAAATTTATCACTCAATCTCTCACAATTGAATTTATATGGTTATAATTTTTTGGTGAAGATGTAAAACAATGTGTTTCGAATCTGTTGGTTCAAATCCCATGTCATTTGAAGATCAGGAGAAGAAGTTATGGACAAAAGAATAAGGGATGATCGAAATTGTCAACTACCACTACACCTTCATTGTGCACGGTCGTGCTTCCATTGTCACGATAGTGATTGTGCCCTATTGTCCAACCCCTTTATGAACCCTTAGAGTCACGATCGTGCTTGTGCACGATCGTGCACTACCTTTTATTCCAACTTCTTCCAGCTCTTCCCAAAATAGACTTTTGGATCACTTTTACACGGTTATTTTGAATATGAACATGAAATATTTAGGCCAAACATTCTTCTAAACAATTGTTCCTTTATGTCTTAAGTTTCTAATGAAACTAAATTCATGCAATTTAGTTTAGTATTATGCAAAAAAACTGTACATTGCTCCCAAACCACAATAAAATCCAAAAACTCAACATTAAGCTAAATTTTGAAACTCTTAGAGATAGAATTTAATTTCTATTTCTTCATAAACAATATAGCCACATGTCTCTAGTTTAATATGAACTTAAAATCATCTCATTTGGATGTCTACAGATTAAGTTATAGATAAAATACAGATGCATGTTTAGTGAAAACACTGCATCTGTACATTTTTTAGCACTCTTCATCATCATTTTCATCTTAATTCATCTATTTTGCTTAGTCTATCACTTCTAGCTTATTTTTTCAATATTTCCTCTTCATTCCTACTTCCATTTCAGTTTATTTCAATCATAAACAAATCATGATTTATATTTGACCATTAACCCAAAAACAGAACATATACATATACCCATTCATCATCAATTTTTTGTACACAAGTTTTACTCCAATATCACCTTCTATCATCATAACATGTTTCATTCATCAAAGCCATAAAGATTAATAGGTTACTTATTGATTTAGCCAAAGCTTCTTCAATCACCATAAAACCTTAGCTTTCCATGCATGGCTTCATGCGACCTTCATGATTCCAAAGGTAGTAGAGATAGGTCTTTAGTGACAAATATGAAGAAGATAGCAAAAATGATGATAACAAATGGAGGTGAGAGAAAGCTTCAACGTTGATGGGGTGAGAGTGAATATCGTGGATGAAGAAGAGAGCAGTTGAAAAAGATGAAAAAAAAGGAACATGTGTCGTAATTGATAAGTGAAAGACCATGAGATGGTCTTTAATTTAAGTAAAAATTCGTGAGTAGATGCCACTAGTCATTTTTTTTGGTCAATAATTGTCTCTTTTAAAAAGTTGGTCTATTTGTCTTCAATATTTAACCCAATTTTTAATGACACTTGTCATTAAATCTTAATGTCATTCCTAAAAATTTCCACTGCCGTTTGACTCTTATTTCTACCACTATTCATCAATTGTTCTGTCACTTGACATTTTTCTTAATCCAAAAATACTCTTAAATTCTGAAAAAATTCTCATATTTAGCAAAAATTTTAATTCACTACTTATAATTTCCCACTCAATTTTAAGACATATAATCCACAATTCACATATATAATCACATTAAATATCAATTACATCCAAAAAATGTCAAATGAGTGCATGTATAGTCATTATAATGTATCAAAAAATCAAATTCACATGTATGTATGCTAACATTATGCATGAGTATGAAATGCATTTTTCTAATCTTTCATTGCTATTTTCTCAATTATAGAAATCTTGAGTTCTAACCCTTAATATGGGAACGAGATATTACACCTGTCCCTCCTACAAAATGGAGATATATTGTTCAATGGATCATAAAACCCCATGGTATAAGGAAGGATAATAGACTACTTCTCCAGGTGGCTTGGTCCTACCTTATATATTGGATTCGACGTGAGAGGAACTCTAGGATCTACAAGCAACTATTTGTTAATCAACAAGTCTTTCAGATGGATGTTATCCACTTTGTCATGGAAACTATTCTAATTAGAGGTGCAACATTAAAGTCCTCTATCATAGTTTTAACTAACTAGCTTTTGTAAAATGATTAAGTTGTTACCAAGTCTTTGAAAGATCAACTCTTTTTTTGTTGTAGAATTTTCCTCTTGATTTGAGCATTGTTTCATTAGGCTTATGCCTTGATTTAGACTATTATGCAACTTTTTAAAAAATCTAAGAATATATATAATATAAGGAAAAATACGAAAACAATATAAATTTACATAATTTTTTCAATTGTAGAGATGCAAATAGTATTTATAGATAGGGATGATAGTTAGGTTCGAACTTAACTTGAAATCAACGAGTTAAGCTCGAGTTGATCAGACTTCGAGTCAAACTAGAGTTTAGGTTTGGGACTTTGTTTGAAAGGTCAAAATAGTTTAGTTTT
This sequence comes from Erythroxylum plowmanianum, assembly GCA_025531925.1. Classification (NCBI taxonomy): domain Eukaryota; kingdom Viridiplantae; phylum Streptophyta; class Magnoliopsida; order Malpighiales; family Erythroxylaceae; genus Erythroxylum; species Erythroxylum plowmanianum. Next base: position 37,535,029 of record JANVCQ010000006.1, on the reverse strand, counting down.
TCGCTCAAAAAGATATTATTTTGACAAAATTGCCCCAGACAATATTGTTTTGATTTTAAATTTGTGTAAAATAAAAATAAAAATGACAACATTTTGGGCAATTCAAGTGGACTCAAGTTGTGAGTTAATGGAGTTAAGTCAGATTAGGCCGGTAATAGATTTGACGTAGTTCAACTTGTTCCCATCCCTATTTGTAAATATAAGGAAGAAATAAACTTTATATGTATAATTGTTAACTACAGTGTCAAACGTGTAAAATTTAAAAGTTTTTGTATTATAAACTTAGTGTTCTAATTACACTTTTTATAAAAGAGAATAATTGTGACATCTTTTAAAATACGTGAAGAAATTAAAAGCAATCACATTTCTTATATAATAAAAGTTTAATAATCTAGGATTTTAATTTTTAAATTCAATATTTCAAAATCATATATAGATAATAATTATAATAACCTTATCATAAGTATATATTTTATAATAAATATAACAACTTTTTTTCTCATAAATAGTCATACAATTATTTTTACATTATACTTAGTATTAGAGATAAAGATATGAACTGTTTAGATTTTATGCAAAATACTAAGAGGTGAATTGCACCTTTTGCTTTAAAAATTCATAACAATCACTTCTCCATCTACATGGCTAGAATTATATAATTTACATGTCACATGACAAGAGTTAATAGTGTGATGACTGAAATTTGACATAACTTATAGTTGAAGGTGCAAAGTAATACTTGAGATTATGACAAAGTTCATCTCGAACATTTTGGGAAAGCTTAAGAGATGAATAAGACTTTTTTTTCTATTTATTGTAGTTTGTAAGGGTGCTTTGATATAAATTAGGGGAACCTTACATTATCAAGAAATTTGATCAATGTGCTAGGACTTTTTGGATAGTCAAAGGATCGATCTTGTCATTTTGTCAATTCAATTTTAACTGCTCTAAAGTAGGATGATTCACGGATAATATAACTTATATAGATAATTTACTTTTTTTGGTTTAATTTATTTTTAAAATATAATTTTAAATTATATAATAAAATTGTCAAATTATAAATTTTTCAAAAGAGTCTGAATTTGTTTTAATAAATATTATTATGTGATTATAGTTTTTAATGTTAAAAAATCTTTAATAATATGATAAGATTAATTATAAAAATAATATAACATAAGAAAACTGTTGTCAAATAAGCATTTTAATATAATATATGCGTTGCTCATGTGCATATTAGTTTATTTGACTTGGGTATAACCAAAACTATAGGCGTGGAATTTATGGAGACATTTACATTTTCCAACGTAACATAGTTTCGGGTTCCTGTTGGCGCAAAGATCCGACATATTGTGGGAACTGGTGTAAGAATTTTGGGCAACAAATTTTAAGAAGAATCCTTAATTATGACCAGATTTGGAGCTTTGACAACACGAAAGTCAAGCTAAGATGCCCATTTTTCTAGAACATATGATGTGGTATGCCTCATTTTCTTTAGGAAACTTAACCGAATGAATGACTGCGTTGTTTGATTTAACCTTAATCGCAAGACATCACCAAAAAAAGACAAGAGGATGTTATTAGAATATTATAAAGTTATTATCAAAATATTGATTCTTATAATAATATTAACACCAAAATATTTTATATTAATTTCTTAAAAATTATTTGATTTTGTTTATCTTTATTTTTTATAAAAATCATTCATAATTATTTAAAAATTAATAATTTTATAAATAATTGAAGCTTTCATTAATTATTTAAAAACATAAAAAATTAATTAATTATGTACATAATATATTATATAATAATTAAATATGAGTAAAATATTTCTCTTTATTATTTTTAATATTTAATACCAAATATTAACATAACTGTTACTTTTGTTTAATAGTATACCACACACGCATAATCATTAATTTTATTCCTATTTCGATTCACGCTTTATATTCTCGTTCTTATTTTTTTATTATGATTTCTTTGTTAATGGCTACCAAACTAGACCTTAGGTTTAGGCGTGGAAGCTTACTATTGTACCTTATGATGAGCGGTTTGACAGCTTAATCAGATTTAATTTGGATAAGTCGGCGACTCATGACTTGTCCTAAATGTTTAAAAAATAAAGTCTTCAAATTTCTAGCTTGCAAGAAAACAGAAATTAAGACTTGTCAAAGCATCAAAACTTAGACTTCAAAATGAATATATAGTACACGAAAAAAAAAACCATAAATTTTGACTTGTCGTAGATTAAAAATATGCATTTTCACTTAGCTTTATATTTTAATATTAAGAAATTCATATTTTATTTAATAATTTTCATACATTTTTAATTAATAATAATATGTTAGAATACTGTTACATTGATCTAGTAAAGCAGCATGACGTGGCATCTAGAATTCTTTATCTTTTTCGGACAAAGTATAAACAACATTCAGACAGAAAGCTAAAACTTGACCGCAGTTAATGCCAATTTACCTAATCTTCAAGGAGATCTAATCCTACTAGGATTACTTACAAAAGCTTTCATGGTTATCTGAGGAAGATGAAGTTAGAAGCCAACTCCTATACTACATATAACGTCATCACCAATCCCTCCTGCCTATAAATACGATGCCAAGTTTCAATAGGCTATACATACAACAACCGAAGAGATGTATTCTCCAAGTTCTTCGTTGCTCTCATTTCTTCTTCTTCTTCTCCTCCCATTCCCTCTGATAACTTCTGGTTCCCCTCATTATCAGTTTATTCAATGCCTTCTCCAACGTTCAGGAGATCCCACTACCATTTCCAAGCTTATTTACACCCCCAACAATGCCTCTTATTCGTCAGTCTTGGAGTACACTCTGCAAGACTTGAGGTTTAATACAACTTCTACTCCTAAACCTCTCGTCATAGTCACCCCAACAAATGTTTCCCACATTCAGGCCGTTGTTCTTTGCGCCCGTGAAAATGGGTTGCACCTTAGAATTCGAAGTGGTGGCCATGACTATGAAGGTCTTTCTTACGTTTCTGTTCTCCCATTCGTCATCCTCGACATGATTAATATGACTGCAATTAACATCGATGTAGCAAGTAAGTCTGCATGGGTGCAAGCTGGTGCAACAATCGGCGAACTCTATTATCAACTCGTCACCACAGACAGAACTCTTGCTTTCCCAGCGGGAGTTTGCGGAAGTGTTGGAATCGGTGGCCACCTTAGTGGTGGAGGGTACGGCTCGTTGGTTCGAAAGTACGGTGTTGGTGCTGATCATATAATCGATGCACACATAGTTGATGTCAATGGAAGGCTCCTGGACAGAGCTTCAATGGGAGAAGATGTGTTCTGGGCTATCAGAGGTGGTGGAGGGAACACTTATGGCGTGGTTGTCGCATGGAAGGTGAATCTGGTTTCAGTTCCTTCTAATGTGACGGTGTTCTTGGTCCAAAGATCCTTGGAACAGAACGCAACCAAACTTGTCTACCGCTGGCAGACAGTGGCAAATCAGATTACTGAAGATCTGTACATAACAGGTTTGATGGGCAAAACTAATTCTAGTCAAACGGGAAGCACATCACTAAACGTAACATTCTATGGAAACTATCAGGGTGGTGTGGACGATCTTCTCCAGCTGATGAAGGAGAGGTTTCCCGAGCTTGGCTTGGCTAGAGAAGATTGCACTGAAATGAGTTGGCAAGAATCTAACCTCTTCTTGAATGGCTTTCCAGCCAATTCATCATCGCAGCTTTTGCGTAGTCGTGCCATTTTAAAAGAAAGATCAAAGTCGAAATCTGACTACGTTAAGGATCAAATCCCTGAGGCTGTACTTGAGAAGCTGTGGAACATGTTCTACCAGGTGGAGGTAGGATACCTTTATCTGATACCCTATGGAGGAGTAATGAATCGGATTCCCGAGTCCAGCATTCCATATTCACACAGAGCTGGGATTTTGTACCAGATCGGCTACTTCACGAACTGGGATGAAGATAGCTCCATTGTAGCTAACAAACATATAAACTGGATGAGAAAGGTTTACAGATACATGGGTCCATATGTTTCCAAGAATCCTCGCTCGGCATACATAAACTATCGTGATCTTGACATTGGAGTTAACAACTTATACAACACCAGTTATGAGAAAGCAAGCATCTGGGGCAGGAAATATTTCGGCGACAATTTCGACAGACTGGTGAGGGTGAAAACTAAAGTTGATCCTTCTAATTTCTTCAGGAATGAGCAAAGTGTACCCCCTGCTCTCTCCTAAGTTGGTGAAGAAATAATAGGTACTACTTACGTAATGCAGTGATGAATCTGTGTCTGTTTGTAAAATTTGGGTCTAGTAATTGGTCTCGTACTCTTACCTACAAATTAATAATAATATAGAGTCTTATTTGTTATAATTAAATATTAATTAAAGCGACGTTTTAAATGTCGATTCAATTTTACTTTAAATATATAGTAAAGTCACACGTAGTTATTTAAAATTTAGAGTCTGAATTTTATCTCCTGCAAGAAACCTATTTAATTCAAGCGAGGATTACTCTGAGTGTAGATGATTTAAAGGTGTCAATTTAAGTAAAGATTAATCTGAATATGGATAGCTTAAAGGTATTTTTTTCATAATTAAAACCCTCTTAAAATATCTCACAAGTAATTAAAAAAAAGTCAAATCATTACTATTCATGTTAAAAGTTATATATTAATTACTTAAGACTTCTTGCAAAGTTATCATTAATCCTTGACAATTGATATAAAGTGCAACATCAATCAGTTATATTGACTCTAAATAATGTATAAAATTATTTAATAAATTTAAAATGTACTATAAATATGAAATTATTAGTTATTAAAACTTTTTTATTTAACGTATAATATGACATTAATATGTATATAAAATAGTAACGCGGAAGTCAAATCTCTATAAATTATATACTAAATTAAAATATTTTTATTAGTTTTATTAATAATTAAAATGTTTATTAAATTTTAGTAAAAGTATAGCTATTTAATTGTTAAAAACTTTTTATTCGATGTAAATAAATTAGATTTATATGGGAATCATATAAAGCTTATTAATAATTGAAATTGATGAAATTAATCTTTTATATTTTTAGACCCTTATGACTATTTTTAAATTTGCACAAAAATCTTATATAGTTCTAGGGTTTTTTGTTTTAATTTTAACTTTTGATTATTACTACAAAATTAAATATAGTTTTAAATAAAAAATTTAATTTGTTCAAATTTAAGACTACGAAAATCGATTAAGCTCAAATTAGCTTGATCAATTAAGATAAAATAATATTGTTTTATTCTAAATTAAAATAAATTTTGATTGAGGTAAAAAAATTTTAAATCAAAATTTAACTGATTTATCATATTAAAAATTTTATATTAATAATTTAAGTTAAGATTGTTAAACTTAAGATTTCTTGCAAAATAATGCTAATTGATCAGAGAAATAAATTAATTTAATAAAATATTAATAATTTTAATATATATGAATGTAATTTAATATTAATTGACATAAATTTCAACATGAAGTGGATATATGTCAAATAATATGTAAAATAATAAATAAATAAATTTCTTTATTATTATTATTATTATAAAAATATTATTATAAAATACCATTCTGTATGGGTTACTGGGATTTACCGGGGATTGAATTATAATTTTAAAAAAACTATGAACTAAATTGGAAACAAAGAAAAATGTAAAGCTAAGGACACTCCAGCGGCACACATCTTCAGTATTCTTTTCTTTCTTTTTTTTTTCTTCCTTACAATCTTTATACTCCTTTAATTATTTTTTTAGATAAGCAAAATGTTATTTATCCAAATAGCAGAAAAACTGCAACACAAACAAACCCCAATTACAAAGTCAACAGTAAAACAAGACCAACTAACTTAAACACCAACTACTACATAGAGAAGCAGTTCTCAAATTAACAGCAGCAAAGCTAGTACCTAAGACCT
>JANVCQ010000006.1:37502961-37524068 GCA_025531925.1 Erythroxylum plowmanianum | reverse complement strand
ATCAACCATTGAAACTCAAAAGTCCAAGAACCAGGATCTCGACAAAATCCACAAGCCAACAACAGCTCCTTCCAGATGAATTTCACATAAGAACAGCTCATAAACAAGTGATCCCGAGATTGATCAGAACCATCAGAACAGTGCAAGCAAGCTCCATCAGTAACCAAGCCCCAACTGCTCAACCTGTCCTTTACTCCTTTAATTATTAATGTCAATTTATCTTTAAAAAATTGTCAAAATGTAATTTTTTATAGCAGTAAAGGAAAAGACAAATATTTTTGGTTTGCTTATGCTTATGCTTGGAAGAATATGACTTTTATGAATTTCTTTTCGTATATGACATTTATATTTAAATTCTTACTAAGAAAAGAATAAGAAATTAGTATTTGTTGTAATCTCAATCACATTAATATAAATTTTCTTTGTACTTGAGATTTGTTCATAAAATAATATAAACTATAAATTTTCATATATAGTACAAATATAATAACATAAAAATATTTTCTTATTTTTATTAATATTGTATTGATTACTATAAGATATATTGGTATGAGAATGTTATCTTTTAAAATTTTAAATTGTCATAAATTTTAATTAAGACAAATTTATATTTAATTTTAAATTGTAAATAATATATTTAGAGGATGAACTAGTGTATCTTTATTTTTGTATCAAAATATTTGCATTCATTTATTACAAAATAAAAATATGTTTCTTTAATTTATTTCAAAATTGAACATAGCAAAGATTTAAATATAGTTATGTAATGAAATTTTAGAAAATTATTAATAATAATAATTTAAATTCTCTATGTTAGTGATATATTAATTACCCAAGAGCTTTAAAATTGTAATTGCTAATTCTATAAAAATTAATGAATTTTGATAATAGAATAATATTCTCTTTTAAATTAGAGAAAATATCAATGTTTTCATTTCTCTTCTTCTTTTAATTTCATTTATATTTGATGTATATGTTAAATTCTATATATGCAATTTAAAAATAATTGTAAATGTTCTTATTTCTTCTAGTTGATTGTTTCCTCGGTACAAACTCTTATTGTAAATTGTAGTACTTAGAGAGCTGTGAATATTTATTATTCTTTTTATTTGATTTTTTATGTAATATTATTTAGGGTTAATTACTAAAAAAGCCCAAACTTTTTTTCAAATTTTCAATTATAGTCTGAACTTTAAAAAGTAGCAATAAAATGCTCAAACTTTCAATTTTTTTCAATTCTAGCCTGACATTAGTCTTATCGTTATTTTTGCTGACATGACATTGCCATGTTTTAAGGAACCCTCATTAAAGTCTTATTATTAAATTGATGTCATTTCATTATAAAATTGAAACGATGTTGTTTCAACAAGAGAAAATCACACCCCTCAATCTGTAACCTAAATCCATTGTTCTCATTCGTCCATTCATTTACAGATCAAGAGCTAATGGAAGACCGTTGGCATATTTCACGAAATCTTGGCATAACTTAAAATGCTCTTCTATGGGGCAATAGTTTTTAAAAGCTTTTGAGCACAGAAGCTAGATTGCTTCTTCATCATCCAACATCTCAACCCTATATAATTCTTCAACTCCACGGCCTATCAGTAATGCTCATCTCTAGTTGTTATGATTATCTTACTTCCATTGCCAAACCATTCACTTGTTCTTGCTAATGATTTTAATTCTTTTAGTTGATCTATATCATCAAGAACAACTAAGAGCCTTCTTTAGCATAGTCTGTGCTTGATCTCATCCATTCCTTCATAGATATTCCATATTCTCAAGTTTCTGTCTAACAATGTTTGATGAAGTTGTTTTTCTTGTATATGAGCAAGTCCATGTTTTTCATTATTTTCCCTTTTATTTGGAAGAAAGTAGCTACATTCGAATTGGCAAGAAAGTTCCTTGAAGGCAATTCTAACAATAGTTGTCTTACCAATTCCTCCCATTCCCCAATTACCAACAATGTGAACATCATCCTTCCTCCCAACATCAAATGATGAAGTTAGTTTCTCCATAAGTGAATCCATTCCAATAAAATCCTTGGCCAAGCTAGAGAATCTATTACTTGATTTTCTTAATTTGCTTAATATCTTTTCAACCACTTAAGGATTTAGGTTACAAATTGAGGGCTGTGATTTTCTCTCGACGTCATTGACGTCATTTCAATAATCACAGTCACTTATGCTAATTACACTGACGTGTCTGATTAATAAGGATCTCTTGAAATGTGACAGTTCCATGTTAGCAAAGATAACAGTGAGACTAACGTTGGGCTAGAATTGGAAAAAATTTAAAGTTTGAGTATTTTATTGCTACTTTTAAAAGTTCAGGTTATAATTGAAAATTTGATGAAAGTTTAGGTTTTTTTGGTAATTAGCTATATTATTTATTATACGATGAAATTTTAATATTTTAAATACCTTATATTGTCTTTTATTTTATATTTTATAATTTTTTCATATAAATTGTGGTTATCATTTATATGTCAAATATGTGAAAGGTAATGTTAATATAAATTAATAGATTGTTATTATTTTAATTTTTATTATTATGTTTTTAGAGATATGATTGATGTAAAATTTTAAATTATATAGTATAATATATAAAAGAACTATTTTGTAATTTAAAAAAAAATTAAAAATTATTTTATAAATTTATCCAAAATGATATACCGACTTTCTGTTTTAATAGTAATTATTAGAATTTTTCTCTAATAATTACGAAATTTTAATTTATTCTTAAAAAAAGGAACTAAGTAGTTTAATTTTTGTTTCAGTTGGTTCAGGTTGTACTTGTAGTCATTGGGGATGAGATCATCTGCTCCCAATTCTCTATGTCATTATATGCTAACTTCTCTTGCCCACATGTTTCACAATAAATAAATAGGAAAGTATAAAATATGAAGATGGAAGACGTTGGCACTGGAAGGGCACAGTCATTGTGGGCCCCTCCTTCCCATCATATCTTAAAACCAAGATTTTAAAAATCAGATCAGACAGGCCAGTCTGGCCTGAAATAGTTTGAACCGGCCTGTTGTCCAGTTCGATTTCATCTAATAACCTTTCAAAGTAAAAAGCGACTGATTTACTATAGAACTGGCCAATTTTTCAACCAACTGGTCCAACTGATCTGTCGATAAAAGGTTGGCTAATGTTGTTTCGCTCAGCCCAAACGCTCCAAACGCTCTCCTTGTTGGATTCACTCTCTCTTCAGTCACCATGTCTCACTGTCTTTTTCCATTTATGTCAATCTTCACCATATCTCGTCATCATCTTCCATTTTTGGCCATGTACCATCTTGGCCAAACTATTAAAAAACGAGACTCTCTCTGCTCGGTGCTACTCTCCTCTCTTCGCCGTCCTCTTCGTAGATCTCATCGCCTCCATCTTCTGTACGTAAATTTCTTGTCTACGTTTGGTTTTGCATTTGATTTCTTTTAAGGATATTGCTAATTCTTGTTTGTATCTGAGGCTTGGACTTGTTGCAGTTGTAATATCCCGTTACCTATGTTGGGGCTAGAATAGTAAATTATGAGAAATTTATGTGAAATTAGGAAAATGCACCTCATGCATAAGTTATTTGTGACATGCACTTTTTTACACATTTATATAATTGTGCATGCATTCATTAACATTTTTCCGGTGTAATTGAGTTATAAATGCGATTAAATTATGAAGTGTGGTTTTTATGTATTGAAATTTATTTAGAGAGTGTTATTATTATTTCAAAATTTTTGGTAAATTTTAAAAAATTTTCAAAAAAAGAGACAAATGGGAGTGTGACACATGGCAGGCTCACATGCATGACAAATGAATTACATGCATGGGTACCACGTGTAAGTTAAAAAAAAAAAGAGAAGAAGAACAATTCTTCAGCTCTTTTGGTGTTCTTCTCTAGACGTTATCCAATTCTCTTCTTTGAACATTCATCACCGAAACACTTGTTCAATATTTTCTATTTGGCAGTCCATACATTGCTCTGTTTCTATTCATCTTGGATTTTCCCCAACCACCAAAATTTAGAGCTTTTTGAGTTAAATTGAAAGGGGTTGATAGGATGAAAGTGTGGAAGTCTACTTGAATGTTATGAACTAGAAAATTTTCATGAACATGCTTCGGTATTCTGATTATAACTTGATCTGTAGATTTTCAAATGAGTTGATTTTTAGTTTAGATTAAACTAGAGACATAAGTCTACAATTTCTTGAAGAATTTGAATTTTATTTCTATCTTTAAGACATTCAAATTTGGCATGAAACTGCATCCTAGCTTAGGCTGTAGCATGATCAGGGACAAAAATCATGTCCTGTGGTTATTGAATAAATTGTATTGATGTAGGTCGAATTAGACTAAGATGTCTTCACCAAAGTTGTATCTTATTCTCTTAGCTTTAAATTGATATAAATTTGGTAATTTTTGGATATCTGAGCTGAAAGATATGAGTTGTACAATTAGAGGGTATGATCATGTACTAGCCAAAAATTCAAATGTGCATAGTTTGTTGTATTTTGTGCATAACTCATTGAATACTGAATCACATTAGATGATCTTAGAGTCATTAGAAACTTAAGACATGGTTAAACAATTTTACAGAAGGAAGTATTACCTAATTTTGTCATATACACTATTAGATTAATTATGCAAAGTTGACCCGAAATCATGTGGGTAAAAAATCTAAAGTGGACAATTAAGTTATGTAATGGATTTCACATTGTTTTATTATAGTTCAAATTATATGTACAAATGATATTAATGAGGACTTTTATTTCTAATCGATTTGATGATGAGAATTGCAATAAGATACCCGGAATTATCATTGAACATGCATTGTGCATATTTTATATAATTACATGTGCATAAAAGAATATTTGTATATTTGTGCAAAAATGTGATATTTATGAATGTGTTATGTATGTTATAGAGGAGCACATCGAACGCCAGACGGACATTGCCGGACCATCCAGGCAATAACTTCTTGGAGCGTTCTGTGAGTCAACCTAAATGATTTCCTAGGATTGATTTGATTTGAATTTAATTTGATTAGTTAAACTTCCAATATTATTGAACTGTTTATGAGTTATTTTTAGATTTCGAACCTGAGTTCCGAGGAGTTTAATAGTTGGGCATGTATTGGGAGTGTTTTGATTTGATATGAATTTGACATTAAATTCTCAACGAAAGTTGAATGCCGGACTTAGATCCGATGACTGTGAAATCTTGTTTAAGCATTTGTATAAGAATGTGATATATGAGATATTCAGAATTTGTTGCATTTCATAAAATACATGCTCAGATAAAAGCGTTGTGACTTGAGTTGCCAGTGTGAAGCGCTTCCACGTAGAGCTTTGCTCCATGATTCTTGATTTTGCACGTAGAGCTACGCTCCGTGATCCTGTTTGACTGAGCCCTATGAGCCAGTATTTGAATAAGTTTGTGATAGTGCTCGGTCACAACAATAAGAAAGAATGTGAGTCTCATGCATATAACATTATAAGACTAAAATTTATTGAATGATTTGCAAAGCTGAATGAGTGATAAAATGATGTGATTCATTTACTGTACTTAGCAATGTGAACTGTGTGATTTTATGATATACCATGTTGTGTGAACATCTAGAATGTGTTATGATCGGAATGAGTGTCTGTGAAATAAGTATTATATATATGTGATCTGGTGAAATCATCAATGATGGTTTACTCTTTGAGTTCACGAAACTCATAAATATTACAACGTAATTTTTCAGGTACGAGACAGGAGAGCTAGTTCTTTAGACAGGACTAAAGGACCCTTTGGATTTTGTTATGGCTCGGAGGTCTGTCAGCTAACCTCAGGAGTGTTGTGTCTTGTATTTTGTAGTTTTGTTAGATCCTATATGACGTTATGTAAATATTTGTCTAAAGGAAACAACTAAAATTTTGTGTATGAATGCAATGGATGGTTTTAAAATTTGCTGACTTTTAAATGATGTTAGTTGAAGCCATGTGTAAGTTTGGATTTGTTTTTGCTCTAACATACCATTATCATAGGTTATGTACCTGAAAGTTTGGGCATGTACCCTATGGTAGTGGGATGTTGCAGCAGTAATATATGAATATTTGGTTTTATGATTTAGGTATTTCTGGGTAGTGTGGGTCGTGTGAGTCAGAGAGCAAGAAGCAATCGGACAAGCTCCACAACTTTGGACACTGTAAGTGAAGTCTAAATCAGTTATTCCTAAAATGGATTTGATGAATTTGGTTTCTGCAATCCTTATGATTTCTTCTCGAACTCAGCAAATGAGTTTTGAAATCCATGAAATGAGTGCTAGAACTAGCATATGATTAATTCCGTGAAGATCCAACTCCCTAATTGAAACAACCCTTTGTCCCATTTAGAATGAGCAAGGATTGAGATTATTCTCTAAACGCTATAATTGTCTCTCTATCTGAGATTCTGATTAAATGTTGTAAACAAAGTCACCTCAACATTGTGGCTTCAACTTGAACCCAAGAGTTTGATTTGGAATGAAATATAGATTTTGGATTATGTTATTTAAGTTTCAGATATGTTAAAGAGATAATGAAATACATAATTTTTTTTGAGTGAAATACATATTCTAGACCGTGTTATTTAAGTTTCTGATGTGTTAAGAGATAATGAAATACAGAATTTGTTTTAGAGTGAAATAAACATTCTGGGCTGTGTTATTTATGTTTTTGATATGTTAAGAGATAATGAAATACAAAATTTGTTTTGGAGTGAAATACAAATTATGGAGCTTTTCTACAAGAGTTCCAACTATATAAGATCTCTACTTTATTCGTTGTTATTAATTAATTAGTCTTCATTAACGTTGTGTTAGATATACACTTTTGAATGAAAACTACACTTCAAATATTTTGGCAAGGTAACAATCGATTATTTTAAATGGCATAAGTAATTACTGGAGCAAAGTTTGATAAGTGAGTGTATTTGGTCTTTTGTGTATGTATGTGATTTTATTTTATTCACCATTCTACTATTAGTTTTTTTTAATGTATGTGAATTGATTTCATCGTGCATGTGATTACTAATTTGTGTTGGTCTTTAAAGGTGCCTTTTAAATAATTTCCTAACAAAATGATGAACTCACTTGTTGGCATAAGTTTTCAATTAAAATAATTTGATTACCTAAAAGATGATACTTAGAAGAAGAAAGATTTTGAAATTAACATAATTGCAAAAACTAGAGTGAGAATTGTGTATTATCTAACATATTAAAGTAGTAGTTACCTTTTTATGTAAAAGAAAAATAAAGAGAAATTTTGTAACTAAAGCTATATGTGGTTTAGATTGAAAATTCGTTAAACGTTAGATCTAATTCAATTTAGAATTGAATTGTCAATACTTTTAAGATTTGTTTGAGAGTTAATCAATATATTAAACAATACATGAATTTAGTTAAATCTAGAATTTCAGCTGATGACATATTTTCAAGGATTTCTCTAAATGTTAAAATAGTATCCTAAACAACAATTTTATACTTGTGACTATCCTTTTATATATTTACAATTTACCTTAGTCAATGAGATAAGGTTTCTAAATTGTTAAAAAAGGGTATCCTAAAGAACAATTTTAAGCTTGTGACTATTGATGACCATAATTATTTTAAGTAGGAGATTTTTTTCCTGACCATTGTATACCTAATTATTTTTATACCTTTTAGGTTAAATCATAATGGAGAATATAGAATCATTAGAAAAAGATTCAATGAATGTCGCATCATCTACTCATGGTAAGTCTGATCTAGCATGAAATTATTTTTCTTCTTCTTAAGCATATGATGGGAATATCCAATATAACTGTATATTTTCTGATAGAATATTTAAAGAGGGTGAAATTTATAGAATGAAAGAACATCTTGATGGAGTTAAGAGTAGTATTGCTTCTTGCAAAAAATTGCCACTTGATGTACGTGATATGATTGAAAAATATTTGTAGCAAAAAGTAAAAAATAAAGTTCATGGTATATTACTTGGAGATGATGAAACGCCATAAGTACTAGATAAAGGAAAAAAAGGAAAGCTATTGTTGACATAGCTTCTTATTTTAATTCAAGAATTACTCCTGGTTCTCAACCTAGTCTAAAAAGTGTTTTGACTGATAAGAATCTTGTTTTGCAATGTAAAGAGCACGGGCTAGATGGTTCTATCACTCATGCATTCCTTTAAATGCTTTAAATTCACCATATTTTCAAGAAGCAATAGATGCTACAATAACAATAGGTCTAAGATTTAAGGTACCTTCTTATTATAAGCTGCATGTGTCTTTATTTCAAGATTTAAAAAATAAATGTTAGTTAATTGTGGATACATATAAGTCTAGTCGAGAATCGGTGGGATGCACTATTATGGCAGATGTGAAGACTGATCAAAGACAAAGAACCTTGATTAATTTCTTAGTTTATTGTAATGTTGGAAGAACTTTTATCAAGTTTGTTGATGCTTCTGATATGGTAAAAAGTACTAATGCTTTATCTGAACTATTTTATGAAATTGTCGAGAGGGTTTGATGTGAGCAAGGCTGCACATGATGAATATATTGATAGACACCAAGATCAACGTGCCACTATTCAAGACTTGATGTTGCCTCCTAGCCTCTCAAGTCGGACTGGGCTTAAAAGATTCAAGGCTGCGTTAAATTCATTTGTGGCTCGTGGGGTTGATGATTTACTCCAGAAGAATCAAGATTCTCGCTCACAGATTCAGTTTGTTAGTTTGAGCCAAGTTCTGGGCCCGAATAGCCCTTGACAGGTGTGCAAGTTAGGCACGTACGCCAACGACCAGTAGGCCCAAGCGTGCACTCTAGCGCCTAGCAGGTCAGACGCCAAGTGCGCCAGATCAAACGCACTGCCTGTTCTTTTTTGTTTTGAGTTATTTTTCTTTACTATTTTTTGGACGATTTGGGTCATTTATTTTACCTATTTAGGCTAGGAATGTTGGCCCAATTTTGAATCATTTTGGCAACTATTTATATTAGTTTTAGAGTTACACACACACACACTTTGATAATTGAAAGCTTTTTATTGCAAGCTTTGTGAGGAATTTTCTTCACGTTCTTATTGTTCCACAAACCCTAACTTTACTTATCAATTAATCTCAATTGTGGCATATTGTTTTGGTTCAATTTTCTTGGTTTTCTACTTGGTGTAGGTTGCTTGGACAATTGCAATCGTTGAGGTCTAGAAAAATATTGAAAAGCCTTGTGTATCTAGTTTGTTTAAAGGTTGTCGAATCATATCAAAATTAATCTCCTTCCGTGCACGTATCATCTTGGTATCAGAGCAAGAAGTGGAGGAGAATTCTTATTCAACTCCATCGGAATTCAAGAAACTATCGCCCATCACCATCCAATTATCGTCAGTTCATCAATTTAGGTGTGAACTAACTTTCAGTCTAGGGCTTTCCATTATTCTTCTTATTTATTTTGTTGAACTTTTGACCTATATTAAAAAAAAGTCCAAAAAAGTTTGATAAATTGGGGTTAACGGTTCTAAAGCATCCGGAACCATATCACTTGTAGTGGTTTAATGACAGTAGGGAAGTTAGCGTGACTAAACAAGTGCTACTATCTTTCTCTATTGGATAGTATGAGGACAAGGTTCTTTATGATGTAGTACCTATGCAATCTGGTCATGTTCTACTTGGAAGACCGTGGCAATTTAATCGTCGAGCTAACCATGACGGATACACCAATAAGTACTCGTTCAAGTTCAAGGGGTGGAATTTCATTCTTGAACCAATGACTCCACAAGAAATTTACTTGGACCAAATTCAAGCCTTGAAAGGAAGATTGTGTTCAGGTAGTAAAGAGCAAAAAAATAAAGAGGGACAAGAAGCCGAAAAGAAAGGAGATAATGGCTCAACAGAGAGAGAAATCACAAGTGATCAAAAGAATGAGAGATGTGTAGGAGAGAAAAGTGTAAGGAGGGAAAACAAGAGAGAACTGAGAGAAAAGAAGGTAAGCTTGTATGCATGTGAAAAGGACTTAAGAAGAGCATATGGAGCGAAGAGAGCGTTGATGGTGAATAGACATAGGGATTGTTTTCTTTTGGATACTAATCCTATTGATGAATCTTTGCCAAGTGTTTTTAAGTCTCTTTTTTAGGAATATGAGGATATTTTCCCAGCGAAGATGCCAAAAGGGCTGCCTCCTTTGCGAGGTATAGAACATCAAATCAACTTTGTCCCAAGAGCACAAATTTCGAATAGACCAACCTATAGGAGTAATCCAATGGAAACGAAGGAGCTTCAACGATAAGTAGATGAATTACTTGCGGAGGGGCATATGCATGAAAGTCTTAGTCCTTGTGCAGTTCCAGTCCTACTGGTGCCGAAGAAGGATGGATTTTGGTACATGTATGTAGACTGTCAAGCTGTCAATAAGATCACAATAAAGTATCGACATCCTATTCCTTGACTTGATGATATGTTAGATGAGTTGCATGGTGCATGTGTTTTTACAAAAATTGATATGAAAAGTGGTTATCATCAAATTCGTATGAAACACGAGGATGAATGGAAAACTATGTTTAAGACTAAATACGGTTTGTATGAGTAGTTAGTTATGCCATTTGGTTTATCTAGTGCATCGAATACCTTCATGAGATTAATGAGCCATGTCTTGCGTGATTACTTGGGTAAATTTGTTGTTGTGTACTTTGACGATATACTTGTGTATAGCATTACTTTAAATGATCATGTGGAGCATGTGCGTTGTGTGCTTGATACTTTGAGATGTGAGAAGTGTACTTTTTGCATTGATAAATTGATATTCTTGGGGTTTATTGTGAGCTCGAAGGGGATTGAGGTAGATGAGGAGAAGGTGAAGGCCATTCAAGATTGGCTAACACCAAAGGGTGTTTTAGATGTGAGGAGTTTTCATAGCTTAGCTAGTTTTTACCGCAGGTTTGTGAAAGACTTCTCCACCATTGCTGCTCCTTTGACTGAAGTTGTCAAAATGGAGAAAGGATTTAGTTATGGAAAAGATCAAGAGCATGCATTTAACTTGTTGAAATAGAAGTTATGTACTGCACCTATGTTGTGTTTGCCTAATTTTGATAAAGCTTTTGAAGTAGAACGTGATGCGTTCCAAATCGGTATAGGTGCTGTCTTAATGCAGGAAACCATGCCTATTACGTACTTCAGTGAGAGCAACTCAATTATCCAACGTATGACAAAGAACTTTATACAGTGGTGCAAGCTTTGGAAACGTGGCAGCATTATTTGTAACCAAAGGAATTTGTCATCAAAATCGATCATGAGACTCTTAAGTACCTGAAAGGACAAAGTAAACTGAGCAAGTGACATGTAACTTGGGTGGGGTTCTTGGAAACCTTTCCATACGTGTTGCACTACAAGCAAGGTAAGGAGAATGTGGTCGTTGATGCTTTATCGCACAGGTATTCCTTAATCTCAACTCTTACTTCAAAACTTTTAGGGTTTGAGCATCTTAAAGAGTTTTATACCAATGATGTGGACTTTGCTATTGTCTATACTGCTTGTGAACATGGTGCTTTTGAGAAATACTTTAGGTATGATGGTTATTTATATCGCCAGAATTGTTTATGGGTGCCTAATTGTTCATTGCATGAATTATTTGTGCTTGAAGCCCATGGTGGAGGACTTATGGGGCACTTTGTGTCGCTAAAACCTTGGACATATTGAATAAGCATTTTTACTAGCCAGGAATGCGAAAGGATGTAGAACACATTTGTGCCCGTTGCATTACTTGTAAGCAAGCTAAATCGACCACCAAACCTCACGGCCTATACACGCAGTTACCTGTACCTAGTCACCCTTGGATGGACATTTCTATGGACTTTGTTGTAGGGTTATCGAAGACAAAAAAGGGGTATAGATAGCATTTTTGTTGCTATGGACAGATTTAGTAAGATGGCTCACTTTATTGCTTGTAAAAAACTAATGACGCCGTGCATATTGCTGATTTGTTCTTTAAAGATGTTGTAAGATTGCATGGTATTCTTAAGTCAATAGTTTCGGATAGGGACATCAAGTTTTTGGGTAATTTTTGGCATATTTTGTGGGAAAAATTAGGAACAAAATTGTTGTTTTCTACTACTTGTCACCCGCAAACCGATGGGCAAACGAAAGTTGTGAATAGAACGTTAGGGAGTTTGTTGCGTGTTGTGATAGGAAAAAATTTAAAAACGTGGTTTGATTGCTTGGCGTTTATTGAGTTCACTTATAATCATAGTGTGCATTCTACTACCGGTTATTCTCCTTTTGAAATTGTTTATGGCTTTAACCCTTTAACTGTATTAGATATGGTGCCTTTACTTTTGCCTAAGTTAAGTAGCCTAGATGGAGAGAGGAAAGCCGAGTTGGTTCAAGAGTTGCACGAGAAGGCTAAGCAACATATGGAGAGGTTTCCTAATCATAGGCAGTCCAAGCTTGACCTACAAGGAGATGGTCTTTTTCAAGTCTTAAAAAGGATCAACAATAATTACTATAAAATTGACTTGCCTGGTGAGTACAACGTGCCCACTACTTTTAATATCTCTGATTTATCTCTGTTTGATATGGACACAGATTTGAGGATGAATCTTTTCGATGAAGGAGGGGCTAATGTGAGCAAGGCTGCACATGACAAATATATTGACAGACATCGAGATCAACGCGACGCTAATCAAGACTTGATGTTGCCTCCTAACCCCGCAAGTCAAACTAGGTTTAAAAGATTCAAAGCTGCGTTAAATTCATTCATGGCTCGCGTGGTTGATGATGGACTCCGGAAGAATCAAAATTCTTGCTTGCAGATTCAGTTTGTCAATTTGAGCTAAGTTCTGAGCCCGAACAGCCCTTGACAGGTGCACACGCTAGGCACTTATGCCAACGACAACTGTCCTCTTTTGCTTTGGGTTATTTTTCCTTACTATTTTTAGGACAATTTGGGCTGTGTTATTATACCTATTTAGGCCAGGGATGTTGGCCCAATTTTGAATAATTTTAGCAACTATAAATAGTTGCCTTGACATTAGTTTTAAGGTTACACACACACACTTTGATAATTGAGAGCTTTGTTGCCACAAGCTTTGTGAGGAATTTTCTTCACGTTCTTGTTGTTCTATGAACCTAACTTTACTTATCAATTAATCTCAATTGTGGCTTAATATTTTGGTTCAATTTTCTTGGTTTACTACTTGGTGTAGGTTGCTTGGACAATTGCGATCCTTGAGGTCTAGAAAAGTATCGAAAATCCTTGCATATCTAGTTTGTTTAAAGGTTGCCGATTCATATCAAGATTAATCTCCTTCTGTGCGCGCATCAGGATTGGACCAAAGAATGTTGTGCATTTTGTTACTGATAATGCAACTAATTATGTATCAGCTAGGTATTTATTACAATCAAAGTATGAACATATTTATTAGTCTCCATGTGTTGCTCATTGTATAAATCTTATTTTAAAAGATATTGGTGGTATGGATCATATTTTTAGTCTTGCTTCTCGCGCTTCTAAGATCATAAATTTTGTGTATAATCATATCGCATTTTTGTCATGGTTAACAAAGCAAAAAGATTAGGTTAAGATCATGCGTCTCACTGCTACCAGGTTTGCAACTACATTTATTACTTTAAAAAGAGTTTATGAACATAAGCAATTACTTCAAAATTTAGTGACAAGTAAACACTTTTCAAGTCATAAGCTATCAAAGAGTGAAAAATGAAAAGAAGTTTGTGCTATCATTATAGATAATAAATTTTGGGATGCTTGCTTGATCATTGTGAAGATTGTGGCCCCACTTATAAGGTTGTTGAGGATTGTTGACTTAGATGAGAAGCCTTCTTTGGGGTATATATATGATGGAATGTATAGAACTCACAAAACAATTATAAATCTTTTTAAAGGGACTGAGAAATTGTACAAGTCATACATAGATATTATTAACCAACGATGGGATAAGCATCTTACCCAAACGATCCACTTAGCAGCTTATTTTCTCAATCCTTATTGCTTATATAGTGAAGACGTGTGTATAATTTATATTATAGGCAGTCTGTTTGATATGATTGAATGCAAAGGTATTTTCTCTATTGAAGAGCAATTACAAGCGATAAATGAAATTAAATTATATCGTAAAGGCTTAGAGAGTTTTGATAGATCATCAGCAAAGAGAGAACTTATGATAAAAAACGCAACCAGGTAAGTTGTATACTTTTAATTCATTCTTTATTTGTTGTTAATATATTTATTTATCATAACTATTAGTTTAAAATACAGATAAGTGGTGGAGATTATTCGATGACAATGCTCCAACATTGAGAAAACTCGTTATTAGATTACTCAGTCAAACAACTTCTGCATCAAGTTGTGAACATAATTGGAGCGTTTTTGAACGTATTCATACAAAGAAACGAAATCATTTAGAACATCAAAGACTTAATGACCTTGTTTATGTTACTTATAATATAAGAATGAAGAACAAGTATTTTATAGTTTTATTTTATTTCATTAATTTTATTTTTATTATTGACTTTACAATTTTTCTATTATGTATTCGAAGCGTTGAGTAAGAAGAAAATGTATGATCTAGTTGACATTGATTGTATTGAACATACTGATTTTTAGATCGAAGAAGAAGAACCATCACCTGATCTTTGATTATAATGAACTTGAAAAGGCGATTTATGAAGAAAATGTATGTCACAAAAAATGAATTAAGAATATCTACTGATAGTCAATTTATATCTTCTTTTGATCATATTTAAGTTAAAAGTGTAATGTATTACAAGTTTACAATTGAGAAAATTTTCATACATTACTAATTTGTAATTTATTTAAATGCAGTAGAAGAAGTTGATGCAAATACTTTAAATGAAAGCATAGTTTACACGTCTTTAAATAGCATTGGAGAATTTGGAGTTTTTAACGATGATAAGACACAACCTCCTTCACAAATACAATTTTGATTTTTAATGTTATTTTAAGTTTTATATTAGATTCATATTTATTTATTATTAATTCATTATATAATAATAAACATTGGTGTATTTTTATTTCAATAAAATATTTTGTTTTTACTTATTTGTATAAATTTTACTTCTTATTTATTGTATACCGATTTTATAGCAGTTTACTACCAGATGAACCTTTAAACGTTAATTTTTTTTTGTCTAATTCGATGTTCGATCCAATTTTTAAAACATTACTTAAAACGGTACATGTGTCTCTCTTTCGCGACAATCTTTCTTTAGCTTAACCAAAACTTGTGTCACAAGAACATCCATGTAAAAAAGAAGCAAAATTAACATAACAAAAAATAATTAGAACTAAAAAATGGTGAATTTGATAGTAGCCAATCTGCCACCGACCTCTTCTCTGACCCGTTTGGAGCCCACCCTCTCTGGTTTAAGCCTGACCTCTTCCTATCCCCAACCTTCGACTGCGAGGCCTACATATCTGAACTTCACACATTTGTCCCCTTTGACACTCTCCAATCTAAGCTCCATTCTCACTTGACATCACTGAAGCATGAACTTATCAATCTCATCAACCATGACTATGGCGATTTCGTGAATTTGAGTACTAAGCTTGTTGATGTGTTATGAATCATATACACCCATGAAGGGTATTAGTGTCAATGTTCTTGAAATAACTACCAAAGGTAGTTATTTGAAGACAACCGTGAACGAAACGTAAAAGATGAAAGGCATCTGCGTGTATTGGTCTCTTCTCATTCTACTATCAAGTCTGGAAAAAGAAGAATATCTCTGCAGTAAAATATAACAAAAGTTCTTTAATCGGTGGAGCTACAACAATAATCGAAGTACGTGATTCTTTATTTTTTATATGTGTATGAACAAATCCTGTTTGACATAATTTACGTGATGATGTTCTATAGTATATATTTACTAACATTGGTATCATAGCAGGTTAAAACTTTTTTTTGTATGTTATATGCATGTGTAGCATTTTTTGATTTCTGCATAATGATATGAATTTGTCATCATGTTTTACACTGGTATAAGAACAAAAGCCAAAGTTTTTTTTGTTATGGTTTTTACACTGTTATTAGAACAATATTCCTCTTATGATTTGTCATCTCATTTTACATTGGTATAAGAAAAACAGTCAAAGGTTTTGTTATAGTTTTTACACTGTTATTAAAAAAGAATCCAAAGATAGCAGTAACGAGAAGGACAGAACAAAAGAAGAAAGAAGAAGTCACAGAAAAAAATTGCATTGCAGGAAGAAGAGGAAGAAGACTCTTCTTCCTTCTCAACAACCTAGAGGCACGTGGCCTTTCACAAGAGTTTCAATACGTGGTTTTTTTTCTAAAAAGTTGCATTGAGAAAATGGCTACTGTTTTTGTGCAATGGTCCATATTCCACGATTTTTTTTAATATATGCATATATATATATATATATATATTAAATGTAACATAAAGAATTAGCAATATGTTTTCTAATTTTACACAAACTAATTAAGTTAGTTAAATTAGTTTCTAATTAATATAAAATATTAGAAATTATTTTTCTTAATACAAGTAAACTAATTTGTTTAGTTAAAATAAAATTAAAAATAAGTTTCTAAAATCAAAAAAATAAGAAATGAGTTTTCTGATTGTATTATTTTTTGTTGAATTAAAATTAGACATATGTTTTCTAATTAAAATCAAAACTAATTTGTTTATTTGAAATTAGAAAAGAATTTCATTAGAAATTAGTTTCTAATTAAACCAAGATAAATTGATTAGTTCAATTATAATTTAAATTAGAAATAAGTTTCCAATTCTATTTGAATTATTCATATTTGAATATGATTAGATTAGAAATAATTTTCTAATTGATTAGAACTTAATAGCATAATTTGAATAGTTCAATAAATTGCTAATAGAATTAAATTGTTTCCATAATATGAGCATGAGTTCGGTATATGTTAAACAAAATAATTTGTTATTTTGGGTACTCTTTTGATTCCTGAAAATTTGTTTTTCAGGAAAATGCCTATTATTAAACGAATGTCTAAGTTTATTCGATGTAAGGCATAGAAGAGATGAATTGACAGTATGTATGTAAAATTAGTTAACATGCGTTTAATGCCTGGAGACAGTTAACACGTGTTATTTAAGTTAATAACATGATGCAAGAATTATACTTTGGAGGTTTTCGAGCTTATACAAATGTTGAAGTAAAGTATATGACTTTGCTTGCAACATTACCTCAACCTCAAGGCGAACTGTTACGAATGCTCTAAAATAATATACCTAACAAGAAAACTTATAATTTGTTAGTGATGACATTTATTAAAGAGATGCATAGAAGGGAGTTGACTAGGACTTTGTATCCTATAGGCCTTCTAATGGAAATAATAAGAGTTATTGTACATTGAGCTTCACAAACTATGTCACATGAACTCATTTCCGCGTAGAGTTCATTACCAATAGACTGTTCGAAGGTTATAGCACAATTAATACAATATGTTGTTTTATAAGAACAAAGTCCTGATATTTATATAATATGTTTACATGAATTTTTATATAGGAATTCGTCTAGAGTAAAGTAATTAGGATTCGATTGTTGTATGAATGATAATTGAACACATTTGTGGACTTTTGATTTCATAAGTAATTGTGATCGAATTATTTACTCTATGAGTGATTAATATGACATTAACGTGCATATATATTTCTTTCTTATTATAGAAACTGAGCATTTCAACATGGCTACTGCTTCAAAGAATACTATTGTTGAACTCAATAGGTAAATGGTGACAATTATGAAATCTAGAATATGAAAATCCAATTTGTACTAGAAGAGTAAAAGGCTCTTGAACCATTAAACCTAACCATGGAAGTTCCTGAAGAGGGCAAGATAGCTCAACATAGGAGGGACTGTGATGCATGTGAATTATGGAAAAAGAAGAACTCTTTAGTTTGCATCATGTTGTTGAGTAGCATAGATAATGATATCATGCGTGAGTTCTGTAAATTCGAAACTGCAAAGGGCATGTGGTCCACATTGGCTGCTCGTTTTGGAGGTGCTTTAGTGACCAAAGTGAGGTCACTTACAATTAAGTTTGATACTTATAAGAAGCGCCCAGATGATACAATGTAAAAGCATCTGAGGAAAATGTCCAACACGGTAAGTGAGTTACGTGATGTTGGTCATGAGCTTTCTGATTAACAACAAGTACAAGCTGTGATTCGTTCACTGGCTCAGAGTTAGGAGCATATAAAGACGCACCTAACTCATAATGAAAACATCAAGACAATGGAAAATGCTACGAGGCATCTCATCTTGGAGGAAGAGCGTCTTGAAGCCTTAAAGATGTCTTCTGAGGCATATATAGTTAGCTTTAGCTCACATGGAGCTATGAACAAGAAATACAAGCATCATGGTGGATATAAGTGGAAGAAGAATAACACTCTCCTCAGGAATCCAAGAAGAAAAAGTGGAGCCAACTGGGAAAGGGAAATCATCCCTTCAAGAAGAAGAACATGAAACATGTGAAATGCTATAATTGTGATAATAAGGGCCACTTTGCTCGAGATTGTATCGAGGTTAAGAAGGTACAACTTTATAGTACAAACATTTGTTGTATGAATGTTTCTTGTTCTGTTTTTCTAACTGAATCACATCTTTTGCGGATTGCAGACTCAGGAGCAAGCAACATGTAGTGAAGGACAGAGATGCCTTCGTTGAGTTTCGTAAACTTCCACATGGTAGTCGATGGCTTTATGTAGGTGACAATTCTAGAGTTGTTGTATAAGGAATTAGCACATGTAAATTGGACATACGAGGAGGACGACCTCTCATCCTACATGAAGTATTATTTGCTCCATAAGTTCGTAGGAATCTTTTATCTGTGTTGATATTGGTTAGACTTGGTTTCAATATAAATTTTCACAACGGTGGAATGAATTTGTATCTTGGATCTATTTATTATGGTTATGGTTTTTTACTGATGGTTTTATTATACTGGATGTGTTAAAGGAAAATAATAATATTAGTTATTCATTATTTACATCTAGTAATTCCAATAATGATGCAACTTTGTGACATGCTAGACTATGTCATATATTAGTCGAAATCGAATCAATCGATTAGCTAAAGAAGGGCTTTTAGGTAGTCTAAGACAAGTAGATCTACCTACATGTGATCATTGTTTAGCTGGTAAAATAGCAAGAAAGCCATTTGGAAAGGGAACATGAGCTTTATTTCCATTGCAATTAATTCATTCTAACATCTATGATCCAATGAATGTAAGGGCTAGACATGGGGCAATTTATTTCATCACCTTCATAGATGAGTATACTTGATATGGTCATGTTTATTTGATTTCTCATCAATCGGAAGCATTCGATTGTTTCATAAAATACATGAACTTAGATGAGAATTAATTAGACAAGAAAATGAAAGCATTACAAACTGATCGTGGACAACAATACTTGTCAGAAAAGTTCAAGGCTTTATGTGATGAGAAAGGAATAGAAAGGTAATTAACAATTCCTAGAACCCTACAACAAAATGGCGTCGCTGAAAGACGAAATAGGATACTATTAGAAATGATTAGGTCCATGATGGCCCAAGCAAATTTACCAATCACTTTTTGGGGTGATGTGTTGCTAGCAGCTACCTACGTACTTAATCGTGTGCCCACAAAATCAGTTACTAGCACACCATATGAGTTGTGAACTGGCAGGAGACTTGATGTGTCAAGTCTTAGACCTTGGGGGTGTGTAGCCTATGTTAATGATCTCTCTCACAAACATGAGAGATTAGGCCTAAGAGGGAGAAAAGGTATTTTTATTAGATTCTCAGAACACTCAAAAGGATACGTGTTAATTGGTGAACAAGGTAATGGAGGTGTAACTAAATTTGAATCATGAGATGTAACATTCTTAGAGAATGATTTTCCCAAGAAAAGCAAAATAGGTAAAGACCTATTGTTATATGAGTCGCTTGATCAGAATGATTCTGTTATGAAGAATCAAGATGAGGAACTTTAATCAAGTGAGATTAATTACACAAAAAGGTTCTCTATGATGACTAATCCGAGTAGGAGCAATCAGATCAATCATGAATTTATTTATGATGAATCTCATTTAAGATGAAGTAATCAAGGAATAATTCCCC
This sequence comes from Erythroxylum plowmanianum, assembly GCA_025531925.1. NCBI lineage: Eukaryota > Viridiplantae > Streptophyta > Magnoliopsida > Malpighiales > Erythroxylaceae > Erythroxylum > Erythroxylum plowmanianum. The sequence goes on along the minus strand of JANVCQ010000006.1, from coordinate 37,503,948 downwards.
GACATCGTTTTAAGATTGAAGGAGAAATTAATATGATTGTTCTGCAAGAGGAAGAAGAGCCAAAGAATGTAAATGAGGCTCTTACTGGCCCTGCTAAAGAAGAATGGATGAAAGCAATGAAAGAAGAAATGACTTCTTAAAGCTCAAATCAAGTATGGACTTAGTTGACCTCCCTGAAGGGCATAAAACAATTGGAAACAAGTGGGTTATCAAAATTAAGCGAAAAGTTGATGGCAATATCGAAAGATATAAGGCATGTCTTGTAGCAAAAGGATACACACAATAGGAGGGAATTGATTATAAGGAAACTTTTCACCTATTGTAAAGTTTGCTTTAATCCGTCTTATTTTGGCTATAGTAGCCAGTATGGATCTTGAATTACATCAAATGAATGTAAAATATGCTTTTCTCAATGGAGAATTAGATGAAGAAATCTATATGGAATAACTTGAAGGTTTCATCAAGGCAGGTCAAGATCCATACTGGTATCTTTATACATGGATGATATATTGATTCCTTGTAATGATTGTGTATTTCTTATGCAAATCAAAGATTAGTTATCATCTGAATTTGAAATGAAAGACATGGGTGAAGCAGCATACATTATTGGAGTCTTCAAGAGATTGTTCAAAGAGATTGTTATCGCTTTCACAAGCGATGTAGATTCAAAGAATTCTTGAACAATTACATATGCAAGATTCCAAATCAATTGATAATCCTATTTGTTGGGTCCGGGATTTGGTACCAGCGGCATTGGCCGAGCGTATCCCCACGGCCCAGGGTCCGATCACACAGCGTCCCCCCATTAATTAGTATTGTCCTCTTTGGTTCTTGGGTGAGTCACTGCTCGAACCCAAGACCTCAAGGTTTTGTTGCTCTTAAGAGCACGCCTCTCACCATTGAGCCAAGTTTGGACCCCAAACTTTTAGTAGAAATTAGAAATATGAAAATGAAAATTTGATAAGAGTTTTTGTATATGAATGGAGT
>JANVCQ010000006.1:37440583-37462859 GCA_025531925.1 Erythroxylum plowmanianum | reverse complement strand
GGGCATGTTGTCTCTTCTGAAGGAATTAGAGTTGATCCTAGTAAGATAGAGGCGATTGTTAATTGGAAGCCACCACGGAATGTGATAGAAGTGAGAAGTTTTCTAGATCTGGCTGGTTATTACCACCGGTTTGTTAAAGGGTTCTCGATGATAGCATCCCCTTTAACTAAATTGTTACGGAAGGGAGTGAAGTATGAATGGTCTGATAGATGTCAGAGAAGCTTTGATCAGTTGAAAAGTATGCTTATTGAAGCTCCTGTATTAGTTCAATCTACTTCTGTTAAGGAGTATGTTATGTATACTGATGCATCTGGAATTGGTTTGGGTTGTGTTTTGATGCAGGAAGGAAAGGTAGTTGCTTATGCCCCTAGGCAACTAAAGACTCATGAACAGAACTACCCTACACATGATCTGGAGCTTGTAGCGGTAGTGTTCGCCTTAAAAATTTGGCGACACTACTTATATAGTGAAAAATGTAAAATCTTCACAAATTACAAAAGTCTGAAATATCTATTTACCCAGAAGGAACTTAATCTGAGACAACGACGTTGGTTGGAATTATTTAAAGATTATGATTGTATTGTGGACTACCATTGGGGTAAGGCTAATGTTGTAGTTGATGCCTTGAGTCAAAAGACCATCTCAGCATTATCACTTAAGCAGAATGGATGGAAACTGGGATCTGATGGAGCTTTGATGGCTTAATTAAAAGTAAGATCTACTTTGAGACAGGAGATTTGTGACGCTCAAAGAGCTGATGATAAGTTACAACAACTTATCTTGACTACTCAGGAAGGTAAACAGTCTGATTTTTCTGTGCAAGGTAATGGTGAATTGTATTATAAGGATCAACTATGTGTGCCAGCTAATGATGAATTGAAGAAGAGGTTGTTGTTTGAGGCTCACAATACAGTGCCATATATGGCTGTGTTGAGTAATTTGCTTTATTGAGCAGGGGGTAATATCATAAAAATAGAGGAGACTCTGTCGAGATTTTTATAAATTCTAGTTTAACTTATAACATTTTATTGTTATGCAAGAAAAGTCTATGGGCGTTAGGCCTACACCCCATCAATTGTTCTTGCATACTCACACTAAGAAGCATGACGATGTGACATTTGTCAACAGCTGATGTCGAGAACTAAATGTATGTGAAGTTTATGGTTTAATATTCAATCTTAATAATTATCACTTACTAATTATAATATAAGCATTGCCTCATAATAGGACCAAATACAACAAACAATTGGGCGATAGTCTCAGGAAGAACAAGTTGTTGATGAGAGCCAGGCATATTTTGATGCAGTGGGTGGTAGGGATAGTCGTGGAAGGATCTTCAACCTAGGCTCATATGCCAACACATTTTTTTCGTAGCCCTCTATGTCGAGTACAGTAGCATTTAGTTCATAGCTGACAGTGGAACGTATCAATCAGCGTGAGAACACAGTGCAGACTTTGATGGACTTAATAAGTAAGCTCCAAAATGACATGGAGCATATGAAGGGGAGGAATAGAGACTCAGACCATCCACGCTCACCAGGACAATAGGATTGTTGTTGTCATTTGGTTTTAATTTATGTACTATTTAATGTTTTAATTATCAGTTAGAAATCTTTTTCCTTTATATGATCATTTAATTTTCTATTTAAACAAAATCAATATTTAAACAAATCAAAAAATTATGAATGGATAATTTATAATTATTGACATTGAAATCAAATTTGACGTCAAGATTTTAAAAACAATTGTCATTCAATAAGTCATTTATAGAGAGTTAAAGGTGACCTCAGTGAGCATACAGCTTCAAACTCTGGATTAAGCAATCAAGGTTGCATTTCAAGAAGGAAAATCATTACCGACGGAAAGGTTTCGTTGCTAAATTATATTACAATTACCGACAGTTAGAAGTAAACCATTGGTGAGGACCAACTAATATATTGATGAAAATCGTCGGGAGATTATTAACTACTTCACCGATGGTTATCGTAAACCGTTGGTAAACTATGTCGACGGATCCGCTCATTTCGTCTAGAAATATACAGACGAAAACTACATTCCATCGAAAAAGTTTACCGACCGCTGTTTTAAAGAAGGAAGTCTTCGTCGGTCACTTTCGTCGGTAATTTATACCAAATTTGAATTGGGGTCAATGTAGTTATAGCAAGTTTTTAATTGAATGAAGCTCTAGGTTTTTGCTTTTCCACTTCTTCTAATTTCACTTGTATTTAATATATATGTTAAATTCTATATATGCAATATAATTGTAAATATTTTTGTTTCAGGTTTCACTTTTAGCTGGTTATTAGGCATAAACTCTTTTTGTAAATTGTAATTGTTAGAGAGTAATGTATATTTAATTGTTCTTTTTATTTGGTGTTTTTCATGTAATTATTATTTATTATATGATTACATTGTAATATTTTAAATAGTTTATATTGTTCCTAATTTTATATTTATATGATGATTAAATGATATTTTTCATATTAATTATGGTTACTATTTATATGTGAAATATGTAAAAAAACAATGTTAATAAAATAAAAATTGTTGTTATTTTAAGTTTCTATTATCATGATTTTTGGAAACAAGGTTGATGCAAAATTATAAAGTATAAAATACAATATATTGAAAGATTGTTTTACAATCTCAAAAAGATTTAGGGAATATTTAATAAATTTAAAAAATGACCCGAAATGATACCTGAAATTGACCGATACCGATTCACTATTATACCAGAACTAAATCTATTACCGATACCAATAATTTCATCCGATTTTTCATCTTGATTTTTTATCCAATAATTAAAACTTGTTAGGTTTTGAAGTTTACAAAAGTACCTTTACGTTGACTGATTTTAATTAATTCAAAGGAATAATATACTAAATGATACCTATTAGTCTATATTACTGAGAACACACTTTATATAAAAATAAATTCTTTTAATTGTATATTAAATTATTTTAATACAAATTATTATATAATTGAGTGTTGAACATATTAAAAAATTTATATAACCAATTAACCATATGTAAAGTTGAATAAAGTTTAATAAAATTTCTAATGATATAATTTTTTTGTGAAATATTGAGAGATAAATTGCATTTTTAACTCATATTTTAAAATAAATTATTTGATTAAATGTCAACTTAATATATGAAAGATTTATATTTTATGGCTAGAAATGTTGAGGGATATAAATCATATATAGTTTTGGAATGTTCTTTAGTCATACCTAACTCAATTCTCTTAAGCTCTTCCTGAACCTTTGAAAGTTCTCTTTCCTTCTTAGAGAACTCGAGGATACAATAGTGTTGGTCAATATATCGTCTTAGATCATAATCTAGTTGGGTAGCTTGGATGAGTAGTCGTTGTTGTAGCTATCTCACTTGGAGAGATATAGCATCAACCTTTGACTTTAGGCCTTGTGTTTGTTGAGACGGACCATCAAGATTTGAATTGATTCTTCGAAGGACATTGTTTTGTGCTACAACATTTTGTATTTGCCAGTTGAGCACTTCTTTTGCTAGAGAGACAGGGACATGACTGTCATGTGGACTGATACATATGGATCTTGAGTAGGGCCTGATAGATACTCTAGTGGTTTTATTAGTTTAGGCTTCTAAAGGTGGAAAATCTTCCTAATATGATCTCATCATCATACAAGGAACTAGTTTGGGGCGCTTCGTAGGAATTAAGGCCAAGAAGGATCTTAGTTGGATTAAATACTCTTTTCCAACTTCTCTTTCTAATTTAAAGAGATTCTTTGTTCTAGGCTTAGGATTCCTAAGACCAATCCAAGGCCCTGAGTTGTCATTTTCGTCATGCCGATGTCGAATCCTCTTTTGTGATTGGCATAAAGATTTTGTCTTTTTGTAGGAGTATAAACTTCATCATCACTATCAGAATCGTAATCCACCTAGCATTCAAAATGAGAATCGCATATAAATATCTATATCCCAAATAAAATAGCCATTAACATGGCTAACATATGTTTCACATCCATTAGGGTGGAAATAGTGGATTAGAGGGCCATCAACAACTTTTACATGAGAAAAGGCTAGACTAATCATCATGATTGGGCCAGAAGAGGGTTTGGATGGTTCTGGGTCCTCTTCTCTAGGTTTGCTGAAATGGATTTTATGTTTCCATCTTTCAAACCTTTTAAAATAGGAGGAGTGGTAGTATGAATGGAGCGTTATTGAGAAGTATGGAACTCCTCGTAATATGTGATCCATTTTATAAGCATTAACTTTGCCAACTGTTAGGATGGCAACTACCACAAAATTTGGATGATAGCAGTCTCATTTTGAGACATGTCAGCTACTATGTATATAGCATCTCGTGTAGAGTTGAGAAAGTTTAGATCTAAGGCATGGTTCTATAGTCTATAGATGATCTAGTGGTGAAGCATGACCATGATGGCAGTAAGGCATTAATCTTGTCCAACAATTTAGACCTGGACTTTTAACCATGTGGGTAGTGTCAAATTATCAAGTTTGATGTTGAAATATAGTGTGATCATTATGATTACACTTCCACTTCCATTATTAATAGTGCTCAAGAGGGTACCAATTAAGGCATTTTGGTAGGATGTGTATGTCGTATCCATGAGAGAAATTTTAACTGTTATTGGAATTCATTTTCTGACATGCAATGTCAAGACCATCCGGATAACACCTACATAGAGATGAGTGTAACCTTGGTCTATCCATAATGAGATTAACTAAGAGGAGAACTCTAAAGTTACATATTGAGGCCTATTAGTAGAAATTAAGGAGCGAATACTCCTTATAAAGGATTTGGATATGTGATATAGACTATATGGGCTCAGTAGAGGTAGATAGGTGTCATGGACTTTTGTGTCTTCAGGTAAGTGAGTAATTTCTATAAGGTTTTTATTTGATGGGAGAGAGTTTTCTTAAGATGAGAGGGAATCTGTCCTAAAGAAACGATATAAGAGAAATGAACTTGGTTGGAAGAGATTGGAACTTTACTCGTGCTTATTTGGGCCTCTCTGTACTCATTTTTTATCAATAATAACCTTACCATTGTCACTTGAAAAGCGTTTGACTATAATAATGCAGTGATACCCTAGCTGGAGGGTTATGGGGATAACAAGAGACCAACGATGATATTATAGAACAAATCTGTAAAAGAGCTCTAAGATACATAAAGAAAATTGACAAGTAAGACCCCAGGTATGCTAGTTAAGACATAGACCCTTTCTCCTCAATGGGCATAAACTCTCAAGGCCTACCTTTTAAGGATCTAAGTTAATCAATCTTCCTCGTATAACTCATAACTCAAATAGGATCATAGGTCCTCTACTTTTTGATGCACATGATCCTTATAGAAAGATAAGTGTTGGATCCTGATTTTGCTAAATTACTTATTATTTGCTTAATTATTTATTTATTTATGGTTGTTTGTTGGTTTAATTATTTATTTTTAGAATGGGATCATTAATTTAGTAGGTATGAATAAAGATTGAAAATTTGATGGAAAGATTGGGACTTAGTTAGAATTAAGTTAGCTTAAGGAGTTAGTAAAGGCAATAAATGAAAGAGGAGTAGATTGGGAAAGGCCAAGTAAGTGAGGGGTATAATTGGAAGAATAAGCTAAAATTGTGTCTTAAAATTAGAAGAGGAGAGGAAGGTGTCGTGGAAGCTAAGAGAAGAGAGAATAAAAAACATGAAAGAAGAAGAGAAGAGAGAAAAATCGTGGAGAAAGAAGAGAAAGGAAGAAGAAATCGTGGGAAGAAGAAGAAGGAAGGAGATTTGTCAAGGTAAGTCCATCTTTTCTTCTTGTTTAATCAAAGAGATGAGTTATGTTCAGAACGAAGGAGTTTTAGAGAGAGAAAGGGGTTTTGTGTTGGGAATGATTGGAGGAAGAAGATGATTGAGAGACCCATTTGATTTTAGGGTTTCTAAGTTAGGTTTTGGGTTTTCTAACCTAAATGGACTATGGGTAGGTTAAGTTTGAGCTTATTTTGTGTTAATTTCATTTTGTTATGATTATGGAAATTTGAGGGATTTCCATTTGAGTTTGGAAGAGGTATGGCAAAAGCAACAACCTACCCAAGAGCAAGAGGTAGGGTTAATTTGAGTTTGGACTTTCAAGAGTTATAAGGTGGGTAAAATATTTATGGTTATTGTGTAAATGGGCAATGTGCAATGTGTGTATATATATGTTTGAATTGATAAATTGTGAATTGCTATGATGTGTCTTATGTTATGTTATGCATTGAAAGATGTATGACATTTTGATATGGTTAAATTGTGAGTATGGTCATGTTATGCCATTGAATTGTGTCATGGCATTTTGTATAAAGAAAAAATATGAGAATATGAAATTGTGATTGAATTAAGCATGAAAGATGATTGTGTTTGGGCAAGAGTGGAACCGTTTCGTAGTCACGTGTAAGTCGACATAAAGCCTTCTCTCGGCTGCCCGTTTGTGGCCCACGAGATCTAAAAAATGGACTCGTTTCGTTCACGAAGTAAACTTCGGTTTCTCTGTTTTGTTTCACGGAACCCTCGAACTAAATTGTTTGTGCATTTGCATTTTGATATGTTAAGTTATGATGAAATTTGAGTGTTATGCTTTGATGTTAAATTACATCCAATATGTCCTATATGATGATGTATTGAATTATGAAATGTGAATTGGAATTGTAAATGCTGAACTTTCATTGCTAGATTAAGATAAGAAGTGTATGCCTATATGAATGTTTATATATATGTTTGACTGTGTGGTTTGTTGCCAATGGCTATACACATATTAGCCACTGAGCTGTATAGCTCAACCCAATATTTTTTTCCCACTCCTTATGTGCAGATCTAGAAGATCAGTGATCCTTGCAAGGCATTTGGAAAATCCAAGATAGCTAGGAATCTTTTGTACTAAGTTAGTAACTAATTGGGATAGCTTTATAGGCATATCAAACATGAGCATCTTTTGTATTTTGTATTAAGTTTGATGTTTATGTTGATATGTAAGTAAAGCTTGTTCAAACATTGATTTTGTTTAGAAATGAGAATGAGAATTTGAGAAGTTCCTCTTTTTTGTATGATTGTGTTATTGTAAAGTTTGAGCATGATGGATATGCATATTCTTTATTGAAATTGAAATTTGTTGCTAGTATTAGAATAGTGTGTTAGAGTTGGAGAGATTGTATGGGATGAATCCTTTGGAGTTGAGATTCAAGTGTTAATGAGATGTATTTAGTAGTTAAATGGATATGAAGTGGTTTTACATTAGAAGGGTTGAATTTGGGAAGATTATGAGTGAATATGGTGTTAGAATGGATGTTGGAAGCATGTCCATTAAACGGACATTAGGTCTATTAAACGGACCTTCTTGGGTCTAGAAAGCACCCCAAACCCATTTTTACGGGACAACTATAGTAAATTGAAATTTTGACCCTTTTTGAGGTAGAATCTCGCTTTAAGTTCTTCATAAAAGTTGTAGATATAGAAGTTCTCTTTCAAACCGTCCATAAATGACATAAACTCAACATCTATAGTGAAAGTTATGACAATTGCGCCAAGACAGGTACAAAATGATTAAAGACACAAACATGCTGGATTGTTTTGGCCATAACTTTTTTATCCGACATCCAAATAAGGTGATTCTTGAAGAGATAGATTCCTAACATATCGTTATACCTTTCCACAAAAATTGTTAGCCTTTGGTATTGAATCCAAAAGGAGTGATAGAAAGGAAGTTAGGGTTCATTGAAATAACCCTATAAGGAAACCCGCTCACGCTTTATGACTCCGGAATGATAGTTGGGCTCCCGAAATGGGGCCCAACAGCAAGTGCAGAGCATACTTGTATCTTTATATGACAAAAGTAAACTTATTAAAGGCTTAAACTTTTAGGGGGAGATAGAATTAGAGAGAATCTCTAGGGAAACACACAATTGTTAATGATAGTAATATCTTAGATACAATAAAGATTCGTTACAATAGAAGAAGTCCCTTACTTATATAGGCAAAGGAAGTTACGAAAGATAAAAGTTTCTAGATAAGATCAATGTCACATCACAACGAATGGATAAAAACAACATCACATAACCTATTCTAGATAAGAACAACATCACATCAACTATAGATAAAAATGATGTTACATCGCATAGTAATTATATAAGAACAATGTCACATGACGCATAAACATAAAGACAAACAATATTAAATAAAGGGACCCAAAATAGTATGTGGAATTGTAATCATCATCCCCGACGGATAGGTTCTAACCATAATTGTAGACTGGACAGGGAAGCTCCTCTTCTTGTATTGCTAGTATCATCATTGTTTGTTCTCAGTCTTTTACTAGGGTGCGCTTCTTTAGTGCGTAACTTTTGCAAAATTTTATTGAGCTCCTCTTCATTGATGATAGAAATATCATCATTAGGATCTTGAGCATGGAGGGAGGAGACTGGGTTCTGAGATGGTCCTATAGTATTTAGGTTGGAAGAAACTTGAGTTTGATATGGTCCAATAGGGTCAAAGTCCAAACCTATTAGGTCATCTGGGATGTCAAAGTTTGATATTTTGGGTTCACTAGGAACAAATTCTCTTATGTAGGGTCCAATAGATGTGGAGATAACTGGGGGTGTATGTTGAAGAAAATGATTTTTGTCGTTAAGAAAATCCTAAAGGTTTTTAAGGACATTTGCCTTATACCCTGGCCACTGGAGTAAGGTATGCTAGAAGAAAACTTGATTATTAGAGTAAGTTGCTCCAGTATGGGTTGTGTTGTATAGTCGATGAAGAATAAAGAAGCATTGAGCAAATTTCTTTCTAATGGAGTCTCCCATAACCTATACCGTTCAATGACTTGTGAGAGTTTCATCCTCTATTGCACCAGTGGCTGATACCATTCAAGGAAGGTCCATATGAGGAAACTTTCATTTTCTCTAACACACAAGTGTTGATAGACTTGTAAGGGAGGAAGGGTGATAACACATGTATAAAAGGCAGAAAGTGCCCATAGATACCATAATGCATTTTCTGAGAGTAAACCATTGATAAAAGAACACATTGAGATATGATGCTTGAAAGTTGAACAAGAAGGGGTATCAAGGTAGTTTTGTTTGGCTGAGGAAGAGGTGGAGATAACAAAATAGGCTTAGTCAGGAAAGAGAGTCTATCTCATCAATAGTAGTAGTGTACCTGTAATAGGAGGGAAGAACTTCTTTGTTTTTGCAGTGGTAGGCAGGTTAAACATTGAGAGGAGGAAAGGGATATTTCTAGAGGGAGTGATAAGGTTACTATACTTTTGAGGCCGAGAGAGGAAATTAGCTAAGATGTTCCAGTGGCCTTTGATGTGGTGGACTATGAATTTATAGTGGGAGGACTAATCTTTAGTTGGTTGACATGCTCTGACACGTGAGGGATAAAATCCCTAATATAATTTACGATTCACAGAAACTGTTGTATCTACTTAACAGTGAGATTAGTACTTAGGAATTTTAATAGTTTACCAGCTATATGTGGGTCAAACTGGTAAAAGCCATCATGAAATTTCATACCTAAAAAGTCAATATGGGTTGACCCAATTTGGCTTTTGGAGGTCGAAAGCATAATCCTATATATCTTTGTGAGATCCAAAAATTGTTGCAATAACTTGATGCTCTTCTTGGTTCTGAGAGTAAAGCAGAACGTCATCAATATAAATCAGAGCACTAAATAAGATACTATCATAGATTTTGGTCATGACTCATTGAAACAATGATGGGGTGACTTTTAATCCAAATGATATGACTACCCACTAGTACTGGGCATTAGGAACACAGAATGTTGTCTTGTGTCAATCTTTTGGATCAACACCCAATTGTTAAAATCTAGCTTTCAAATTAAATTTTGAGAATATTTTGGTTTCTTTTAGAAATAACACTGTGTATTGATATTGGGCAGAGGAAACTTGTCATCATGAAGAAAATGTTTTAGAGGCTTGCATTCAATAAATAACCTCTTTTTTCTCTAGTTTTTTTTGTTCTTTTTTCCACATAAAATGCTTGACATGCCCAATTTGATTTGGTTGGCTCAATCAGTCCTCGCTTTAAAAGTATAGCATGTTCTTCTTGTGTCATCTTTAAGTCATTTGGATTCATTCCTAGATGGGTGAATTTTGTTCGATTAATGCTACTCATTTTTCTTAAATGGTGATTGGACATATAAATCTAAATTTTGCCATAAAGGATATGGGTGCTTGAATTGATCATAGCTTTCCGAGTAATATTGTAAAAGTTGATCTCTGATATCTTCATATCCAGAAGGAACGTCTTGTAGTTCGAATATATTATGATCTTTAGTGTACTTCCGAAAATCATGTTTGTAACGAATCCCTTTTGACAAAATCTATAACTTTTTTGTTTGGCAATAAATATCCATCCCAATAAGTATGTCAAGACCAGGAAGATTGCTTCCTAATATTTTTGTCCAAACAATGCAACTTGGGAAGAAATTGATTCTAATCCTTCTCTTTATGATAAGATCTATCTTGAAGGATTTGCCATTTGCTGTAGTAAAGTATTTTTCATATGGTTGCATTTCTTATGTAGGAAGGATATGGAGCTTCATTACGCTTCTATAGGAGTTTATATTAGTCGGGTTATCGAAGCCCCCAAAATAATTCAAATTCTCTAAATTTTTGTAGCAGTCATGGAACCAGGTCGATTCCCTACAGAACTAAACAGTAGCTTCTTAATTTCAAGTAATAAAAGTAAATGGGTGGATTGATTAAATAACTGATTAATTGAAATTAATACGAAAACAAATTAAATGAATTGAATTTAAATATGAGAAAGTCAAGATTACCAAACTCCAAGTTAAGGGAAAGATCTCATCTAATTGTAACATTGATTATTGGTTTAAAAAAGAATATTTTCATAATTCAAGTTGTTAGTCTGAAACATATTAGGATAGTTGTAATAAGTCTCAAATTTTCCTAAATTAATTGGTTCAAACCCAGCATCCAAACCAAAAGTTATCATCTATTGACTAGGTGTCATAGCATTTCATATCAAATAAATGATAGCAATAAGCTCCATGAAAAAGACTAAACCTTAAATTAAATAATCAAGATAGTTATAATTATTCAATGTAGTTTTCTTGTTTGTCATAAGTTAAACATGAAAATTTATTTAAAAAAACCTATTTGCTACTTGTACCATTTCTTCATGACAATTGCAGATCATTGAATTCCTGGATAGCAATAGAATAATCAATATCAAATTAAATTATCAGATTAATTAAATATTAATTATTAATGAAATATGAGAATTCAAAACAAGAAATACTTGAATTAAAACGTGAATAAAAGTTGAGAACACAAAACCTCACAAGGTTACAACTAAAATATCGAATTCCTTTGAATCAGAACAATTGAGTTTAGCCACATATGACTTTTGCTCCAATAATAACAATAGAAGAAAGACTAAGAATTGCGAAAAACGTAAGAAGAGAGAACATTTTTTTGTTGTGAGGAACATCCCTCTTATAGGATTTTCTAATCTAATCCTATTCTAACACTAACTTGAAAAGATGTCTATCTAAAACTAATTCAAAATCCTATATGATAAGGATAAGGATAAGGCGAAGTCTTTCAGTCAAACTCCAACTCTTCAAGTGATCAGCCTTATCTACTGTATCAATCTCTTTACTTTATCCAAAATTTGTCGTTATCATCAATAAAGTCCCAATTTGATGCAATCTTTACTTTTCATCTCCTAAAACAAAACAAACATCAATTTTAACATTTATGCACACAAAAAATTCAAAATAAAAGAGATAATATCAAATAATATGTCAAGAAGAGATCTTATCATATATCCATCTAACCAATGGCTAGAATTAGTTTGTGATGCTTTTCTAGGAATAACTGGAGCTTGACATATGGTCATGTGACTAATAGCCTTTTAGGCTCTATTGCATCGTATACATTGGGTCATCATCTTCTAGGAGAGAGAAAAGGTTTCATCATCAGAAGATTTGTTATCAGGGATTGCAAACAGTCTCTTTATCTTCACTAGATTGTTCCTAAAAAAGAGACTTGATTTCTTCATCATCTTTAATAGGCATCATGGCTTCCTTGGATTTTAGGATCTTCATATCTTTTTTCCTTTTTTAGGAAACTTTTTGCATAGTGGTCGGATTTTCCATAAATATAACATCGATTTGACTTTCTAACATCAGAAGCATGCCTTCTGAAGAATCTTATTCTCTTTTTCTTCTTCCTATTGAAAGGATGAATTCTCAACGGTTTTCTTCTGCAATGTTTTCCCTTCTTTATATGAATGCACATTTCTTCGTATCTTTGCATTTTATCTTTAAGTACGACTTCTTGCATGTTTGTTTGAGTTGAGGTCCACCTTTTAACATAACTTTGAAGAACATATGTTGCTCACATAATTTATCTAGTGTCACCAAAGCTAATTGATAGATTTCTTTTAAGAGATTTAGACATATCCCTATGAAAGGAATTGATTTTTCTCTATAATTAAGGTTGCAACTCATTAGGAAGGGAAGCAATAAATGTGTATTGAAGATTGACATCATTGAAGCTATTGAGCATATAATCTTTTTCAAACATTATTTTAAAATGGTTTTGTAAATCCTTTCGGTTCATAGAACAACACTTCATTTCAAAGTATTCATGTCTGCTTTGTCGATCAATGAGTTGGAAATCATCAATGAAGTCTTTATGAATCATTCCTAACAAGGAACTACTTTTTTGTCAATTGTTAGACTTGTATAAGCATGTATTCACCAAGGTTTTGGAACCATTCTCTTAAAATTCCTATCATTCTAGAGACAAATTTAGTTAAGATGTCTTTGGGGGACACATTTGGCCTTGAAATTTGAAGATCTATCTAGGCACTGAATTCGTAGAGTTGATCTCTCCATTTTGTTGGTGGAACATCATCAAAAGTGAATCATGGACCTAAAGTAGGTTTATAGACAGGAGTTACTTGTAGTCTTACTGGTTCAGTCATGGACTCAATGTCATCAATCTCATGTTCAACTTTTGTGTGAGAAGATTGTGGAACAATCATCATCATTTGAGATATCCAAGTAACATCTACAAGCTATTATGAGCTTTCTAAGTTTTCTATGAAAGAATTAGAATCTTGATTATCAGTTTGACTACCAAAGCTATCTGGTATTGGTTGAAGGTTAGCTATAAATTCTTTCTTGGGCATGGATTATTTGGCTTTGTCCAAGGAAGGTCTTTCTTTTGGTAGAGAAGGTGATGGTATTTATGGAGGTTTAAAGCTTGACGAAATATCTTTTGTTGGTGGGTTTGACTTGAAAGACTTTAATGTTTTTGAAAGGATTTGTCTGAATAATGAATAAGACATCTTGAAAAATTTTCCATATTCAGTAGCTTCAAGATTAGATGGGTTGTTATATGTGGGTCTTGTGACTGAAAATGTTGAAGAATATAGATCATATAAAACTCTAGAATTCAAAAAATAATTTAATATTACAACCTTGGATTTATATAAAAATAATTCAACATGAATTTCAAAAAAAATTAACATCTTTGACAATAATTAAAATATATATTTAAAATGAATAAAATTGAAACAACTTAGATGTATAAAGAAGATTGTTTCAACATATGCTCTAGACCCGTAGGATCTTATATAGAGCTAGGGTACATAGTTTTGGTAGTCTCCTAATTTAGGAAGATTCCTTAGCTGGAAAGATTCCTAATATAGCTAGATATTATAGGAAAATAGCTAAGAATAATCTCTAATAATAATCCCTTGATTACGGAATTATCTACACTCCCCCTCAAGTTGGTACAAAGATGTCTAACATGCCAAACTTGCTAATTTGCTCTTCAAATGGTTATGTTAACAGCCCATTTGTGAAGACATCTGCTCTCTGTTCTTTAGTAGGAATAAACGGAATACATATGCTTCTATCTTTAATTTTTTCCTTGATAAAGTGCTTATCAACCTCTATATGCTTTGCCCTTTCGTGGAGTATTGGATTGTGTGCAATATTAATGACTGCTTTATTGCCACAATACAACTTTATGGGAGGTTTAACCTCTAAGTTTAACTCAGACATAACTCTTCTGAGCCACAAGACTTCACGCACTCCTTGAGCCATAGCCCTGTACTCAGCATCTGCATTATTCCAAGCCACTTCATTTTGCTTTTTACTTCTCTATGTCACCATATTCCCCCATAGATAGGTGCAGTAGCCTAATGTTGATCTTCTGTCAGTGATTGATCTAGCATAGTCCACATTTGTATAAACTTTTATGCTTCTTTCTTCTTTCTTCTCAAAGAACAATCCCTTGCTGAGACATCCCTTCAGACATTTCAAAATTCTGAAAACAGCCTCTAAATGTTCTTCATATGGTGAGTGTATAAATGGGCTTACTAAGCTCGTTGCAAATGCTATATCTGGCCTGGCGTGAGATAAGTAAATCAGCTTCCCAACAAGCCTTCAGTACCTCTCCTTGTTTACTGGAACATCATTTTCAAGCTGTCCAAGTTTCTCTCCAGGTTCCACTGGCGTATCACAAGGCTTACAGCCACTCAAACTTGTCTCTTTTAATAAATCCAGTGTATTTTCTTATAGTCACCACAATTCCCTTCTCGGATCGAACTACTTCCATGCCAAGAAAATATCTAAGCTGCCCCAAGTTTTTTACTTCAAATTCCTTCCCTTTTAACTTCTCTATCTCCTTAAGATCACTCCCAGTAATTATGATATCATCCACATACACTATTAGGACAACAATTTTACCTTCCCCAGTCCTTTTAGTAAACAAGATATGGTTTGACTGGCCTTGAGAATACCCCTGACTTGTTACAAACTTGGTGAATCTATCAAACCAAGCTCTTGAGGATTGTTTTAGTCCATACAAAGACCTTCTAAGTTTGCACACCTTGCCCCTAAAGCTTTTTTTGAACCCAGGAGGTAGCTCTATGTACACTTCCTCTTCCAAATCACCATCTAAGAAAGCATTTTTTACATCTAGTTGGATTAAAGGTCAATCTAAGGATGCAACCACTAATAATAGGACCTTAACAGTGTTCAATTTTTCCACTGGAGAGAATGTCTCAATATAGTCCACCTTAAATGTTTAAGTGTAACTCTTTGTCACAAACCGAGCTTTAAATCTTTTTGTTGAACCATCTGCATTATATTTAATGGTAAATATCCACCAGCATCCAACCAACTTTTTTTTTTCTGCTTGGCAGGTCTATTCTCTCCCTCTTACCATTCTTTTATAGGGCCTTTAATTCTTCCAAAATAGCCTCCCTCCACTCAGGAACAGCTAAAGCATCATGTACATTGTTTGGAATTTCTGCACTGGTTAGTGTGGAATTAAAGGCAAAAAAAGTTAGAGACAAGTTTGCATATAAACAAAGTAAGAGGTAGGGTATTATGTGTATAATCTTTTCCCTAGGTATTGTGTGCATGATATTTTCCCTTTTCTCATTACAATAGGAAGAAAAACATCACTAGGGAGATCATTTGAGTTACCTGATTGGGTACTAGCAACTTTAGTCTCAGATTGTGAGATGTCAGGACTCAGATTCAGAGATGATGATTGGGTTGTATCGAAGATTACTTCCCTTGCTCCCCTGCTATATACTACACCTTGGAATGTTTTCTTCTCTTCACTTCTTGCTTCCTTCTCAACATTGTCTTTTTCTTGATTTTCTTTTTTCTCCCCCTAATTTTCTTTTTTCTCCCTCAGACTAGTAAGCTTTTCTACTGTTGGTCCTTCTAGATTCAAAATCTCAGTTTTTTCTTCACTAGACCTCTCATCTTCCTCACTGAAATACTCCCTCTAAAGATGAGTGAGGCTATCATATGGCTTACCTTCAAAAAATGTAACATCCATAGAGGTAAAAAATTTCCAGGATGTTGGATCAAAGCACTTATATCCCTTTTGGGTTCCAGAGTATCCAAAAAAGATGCATTTGATAGCTTTAGGATATAGTTTGGATTTTTTGGGATCATGGGTATAGACAAACACAGTGCTTCCAAATATTTTCATAGGGACATGTGCGTTTTGTCTTGTATTAGGAAAGAAGGAAGAGAAGGTTTGTAATGGGGTTTGAATTTTAAGGTTTTGGGGGGAAGTCTACTGATCAAAAAATTGGTAGTGAGAACTGCTTCTCCCCATAGGCATTTCGGGACATGTGTTTGAAAGTTGATTGCTCTAGCCACCTCTAAAAGGTGTTTGTTTTTGCATTCAGAAATCCCATTCTATTATGGGGTGTAATTCAAGAGGTTCAGTGGACAATTTCTTTTCTATCTAGGAAGTTTTTTAAGGCCAAGTTCACATACTCCTTCCCATTATCACTTCGTAACATTTTAATCTCTTTTTGAAATTGAGTTTTAACCATGTTATATAAGGACACAAATGTGGCACAAACATCATATTTATCTCCCAAAAGAAATACCCCATGTGACCCTAGAACAGTCATCAATGAAAGTAAGGAACCACCGCTTTCCATTAGGTGTTTGAGTTCTAGAGGGACCCTATAAATCACTATGAATTAACATAAATGGCTCCAGACATCAGCTGGTTTGAATAGGGTAATGACTTTTATGAAGTTTAGTTAATTCACAACATTCACATTGAAAACTAGCGCTTTTATTGATAGATAACTGTGGTAACACATACTTCAGGTATTGTAAACTAGGATGGCCTAACCTATAATGCCACAACATTATTTCTTCCTCCTCCTTATTGTTAGTAATGTGACAGCTCTCTTCTTCAGGTTTCTTACCTTCTTCTTGCAAGATATATAAGTCTCCAGTAACCTTAGCAACCCCAATCATCCTCCCTGATTCCGAATCCTAAAACATACAATGAGTAGACCAAAAATTAACTTTGCAATTCATATTTTTGGTTAGCTTCCTAACAGAAACTAGGTTATAGGAAAGATTAGGAATGTGAAGAACATTTTTTAGTGTTAAGGTATATGAAATCAGGACTGTCCCTTTTCCCGCAACAGAAGTTAGGGAACCATCTGTAATTCTAATTTTTTGGTTCCCTACACAAGCTAAGTAAGAGGAAAAAAATTAAAGCTACCAGTCGTATGATTTGTGGCTCTAGAGTCAACTATCCAAGAGTAGGAGGGTATAGAACAAACAAAGGCCTTTGGAAGGATTATATCTAACTGGACTAAAGAACAAGAGGGTTTTAGGGTATTCTCAGCTGGAAGGAATGTGTATAGATAATCAAGCTATTCCCTTATGAGAGGAAAGGTCCTGGATGACCTAAAGGTATCTTGGTCATGACTGGACTGGTTCCCAACTTGCAAAGCTTTCTCGTCTCTTACTCCACTAGCCCATTTTTTCTTCCAGTTTGCTGGTTTGCCATGTATCTTCTAGCAGGTATCTTTTGTATACCATGGTTTTTTGCAAAAATCACACCAAGATTTCTGCTTGTTTCTACCTTTCTCACCCTTACTGTCACTATTCTTTGAGACAAATGTTGAGCCTTTATTATGGAAGTCCATTGCTATTTTTTCCCAATATGACACTCTTCCGAGCTTCCTCTCTTCTGACTTCAGAGAAGACTTCTCGTATTGAGGGTAGTGGCCAACGTCCCCTGACTTCATCCAATTATGCCTTCAAGCTAGCAAGAAATATAAACACTCGTCCCCTGTCAACTTTCTCTCTATATTGGGCTGCATCTTCTGGATCTTTCCACTTTGTTTCCTTAAACATATCCAACTCCTACTATATTATATTCATTTCATTATAATATACAGTCACATTTTGCTCACCCTGCTGCATCTTCCACATTTTTTAATTGAGTTCAAATAGCTGAGCATAGTTTTCCAAGTTTGAGTATGTTTCTTTGACGACTTCCCATACATCTTTGGTTGTTGGGAGAAAAATAAAAGGTCTTCCAACCCCTGGTTCCATGGAATTGATGAGCTAGGTTATAACCATGGCATTTTCAAAGCACCACTGGTCAAAATTAGGTCTTCTGACCTTGGAGTTTGGATTGCTTCTGTTATGTATCCTAATTTTCCTTTTCTAGTAATCACGAGACGGGCTAATTGGGACCATTCTAGGTAGTTTCTTCCATTCCATTCAGCTTCTGGATTGAAATTTGTCGAAAATTTTCTGGTTGCATGTTGACTGAATCAGGTTGGTTTCCTGATCCAGAGGAAGGAGTTGTGTTGCTGGTGGTTTCAAGGGATGAAGATTGAGACCCCACCACTGCAGCTTTGTAATTCATGAAAAAGTGTGAAGCTCTGATACCATGAAACAACTTAGATGTATAAAAAAGATTGTTTCATACATATGCTCTAGACCGTAGGTTCTTATATAGAGCTAAGGTACATAGTTTTGGTAGTCTCCAAATTTAGAAAGACTCCTTATTTAGAAAGGTTCCTAATATAGCTAGATATTATAGGAAACAGTTAAGAATAATCCCTTAATTATGGAATTATCTACAAAAAATATGAGAAAATTTACCTTTTACCAAATAGGGTTTTATAAAATAATTTATTGAGATTTATTTTTGAAAAATCACTATTAGATTATGAAATTTAAGTTCCCAGCTATTCGTTAAATATTACTCTCTTTATCTACCCAAAAGGTATTTTCAAATATAAATTTATTAATTCCAATTTATAGTTTGCGTCTTTTTTTACTAGCTATTCTTTTTTTCTTTTTGTTTATTTCACACGTTTGATGGCAAGTCTTACTTTAAATTGAGGGTAGGATTATGTGCACAAAATATCTTGAATCAATTATATAAGAATTGTGATTGAGTCAATTATTACTAAAATGACTAGAACTGGTCATTTGGATAGTTGACTCTTACTATTTATAAATCTTTTAACATTTTTATGTTTAGTCAATATGTGATACTCTAACACTTCCCTTCAAGTGCAATTGAGACTGTTAGATCAGACTGCTGGGATTAGACATCTAGACAAATAACCATCGACTCTAATACCATATAAGAATTGGGTTTGGCTCAACTATTGCCAAAATGACTAGAACCGGTCATTTGGATAGTTAACCCTTCATGTTTAGTCAATATGAGGTACTCTAATAAATTAAAATTTCAAAATCAAAGAAGAATTAAATATGAACTCTTCCTATTTTAAATAAACTTCACGGTCACTGTTAGGTTGAATATGATTTTTATTTAACTATATCACCTTAGACCTTTTTGAATAAAGTTCAACGTCATTGTTAGGTTGAATATGATTTTTATTTAATTATATCACCTTAGACCTTTTTAGGTTGAATATGATTTTTATTTAATTGTATGACCTTGGACTTTTTTGACTGGCATCATTTAAAAATCCCCAGTAAACTGAATGTGCGTCATCGCCTGGAATCAATTATTGTTAGGAAAAATATAGGTGACTATTAATTTGATGAATCATTATAATGAGTATTATAAATTTAAAATATTTATAAAATATATTATTCGTATCAAAGAAGAATTAACTATCAACTCTTCCTATTTTGAATAAATTTCATAATCATTAGGTTGAATATGATTTTTTATTTAATTATATCACTTTGAATCAATTAAAATTTTATAATCAAAGAAGAATTAAATGTGAACCCTTCCTATTTTAAAAAAAAACTTCATAGTCATTATTACGTTGAATCTGACTTTTATTTAATTACGGCCCTATTTGGCAATCAATGAATTGCATTATTTGTTAGTAATCTTAGCTAACAACATATTAATATAGTTGATTTGACAAATGAATAATATTAGCTAATTATTAAAGATGTTTGGTAAAATTAACTATTTAGTATCAATTGTTTATATGCAAAATGACTTATAAAGTCATGATTTTAAAAAAAGATTTATAAGGACTTGAGTATTATATCTTAGTATTTCTTTGAATATTCTCATAAAAATTTATGCTTACGTTTTAATTTGCTTCAGTCAGTCAGTTAAAATTAAATAAATTAAAACTTATTTGTTTATGTTCAAAATAAAAAATAATTATTTAAATTAATGTTAGAAACTAATTGAAAATGTAGTAGTTAATAGGCATAAAACTTATTTTTAATTATATGAAAATATAATCCCTTAATAAACTAGCCTTATCTTATAACTAAAATCAAAAAAAGATTTTAAATAATTGTATCTATTAAAATTAACATTAGAATAATTTTTAGACATGATAACTATATGTAGAAACATTTTTATGTTTAAAAACATTTAAATATAAAAATATGTTTTTAATTAAAGCTTTAATTCTTCTTAACTACAAAATTTAATCTAGGTATGAATAATTATAACGAATGAAATTTGAAACTTTCCTACCCAACCTAACCTTTGAGTATAATATTATATTTTTATTTCTATCTCTATCTGACTCCTCTCATCTCTTGCAATTTGTAATAACTTTTGGACATAATCGTCATTTTGCTCCTTAATTTTTCAAGCGCTAGAGAAAAACGCTCCTTATAAGAATCTTTTCAAAAATAGTAGATTGGGTTTAATCCGTTAACTCAATTAACTAATTATTAAACATAATTATCAGTAATTTGATATGATCAAACAATTAAATACTTCTCAACTTGCCCAAAGTTAACTAATAAGTTATTTACTAAACAAGGCCTATATCACGTTAGACCTTTTTAGGTTGAATATGGTTTTGATTTAATTGTATGAGCTTAGACCCTTTTAACTGGCACCATTTAAACTCTGAGTAAAATGAAAATGCATTATCACTTGGAGTCAATTGTTACGAGGAAAAATATGATGTGTATGATAAATTTATATATATATATAATATGATGGTTATAAAATTTAATAAATTAATAGTTAAAATTTGAATACTTATTTTTCTTTTCTAATTTTATAAAAGCTAATAAAAACTTATTAGTTTATTGTAAATCATATTTAAATTATTTAATTATTTAGTCAAGTTTAAATAAGAGATAAGTAAAAATTATAACATTGTTTTGTCAAGGACAAGGAAAAGTTAAGTGTGAAGAATATGATAAGTAGAAATTATAACATACTTATACCCTATTTAATATTATTTTAAATCATTTAGATAGCCGAATAATCTTATATTTTATTATTAATAACTAAAACTGTTTAGTTATAAAATAGGCTTAAATTATATTAAATATTTTTAAGTTTAATGGAGCTTTAAAAAGCAAATAAAAACACAAGTGCCCACGCTAAAATGCCACCAGCCAGAACAAGAAGGACAGAAACGACAGAATAGCAGGAGAACCCTCTAGAAGCAAAGAAAAAGGCAAAAAGCAAGGATTGAAAACGACACAGCTTGAGGGAGAGAAATTTTTTTTTGATACAAAGGAAATCAAAACTAAAAAAAATCGTAACAAAACTAGCGTAGAACTCAATGGTACAGTAGACCCTGGCTGTCAAGCTAGAGAAGCTCTAGGATGGGCATCGGCGGTGTTTGAAAGATATGAAGTCCTGGACCAGCCAAAGTGGCAATGGCTGCTAGGCGATCTACACACTGATTTCCTTCTCGTTGCACATGTTGAAAATCCACCTCCCAATCTCTGTGAAGGAGTCCACGAGTACCTGCCACCAAAAGGTTATCATTAGGGAAGATTGGATGTGAAGAGGATAAGAGGTTGATAATCTGTAGTGAGTCCACTTCGACAATGACTCGGTGATAGCCCAAATTCCAGGCTAAAATGAATCCCGAAGAAACTCCCCATAATTCAGCCTAAAAAGGCAAGGCGCTGCCAATATGATGAACAAAACCACCGGTCCACTGGTCGTACTCATCGCGAATAAGTCCTCCAGCAATAGCAAGGTTGAGACCTGGTTTGACTGCATCATTAGTGTTAAGATTGATCCAGCTTTCTGAAGGCTTTGTTCACCCCACTAACCGTCCCATAGGGAGGCCCTAGGAGGAGAGAAATTTCGATAGCCAAAAACATAACATCCAGTAAAGAAGATAAATTAATGGCACAAAGAGGAGCAAACAACCAAGGATAAATGCAACAGAAGAAAGAAAAACGCAAACGTAGCAAGGAAAGAAACGCACAAGCAACAGAGAAAAAAAATGGAGATGATGGAAAACACGTCTTCATCTCAATCATTGGATAAGAGAATATTGATGGGCGCAGCGGATGTATTTTGTGAAAAAGGAAAAATAAAATGAGCAAAATGGACACAGAAAATTTAACGTGGTTCACCCTTAACTTTGGGCTACGTTCACGAACAAAACTCAGAATATTTCTTCCACTATTACAAATAATGGGTATACAGAGATAAATCAAAATAGTGGCTCACAAGA
>JANVCQ010000006.1:37387151-37398467 GCA_025531925.1 Erythroxylum plowmanianum | reverse complement strand
CAGCTGCTCCAGTTTATTCCACAACGTTCTGGCATGAGTCTCGTTACAAATGTGATTGTACACATTATCATCGACAAACTGTTGAATATAACCACATGCTCGTTCATGCTCAAACTCCCATTCTTCATTGGACATCTCCTCTGGTTTAGTTGTTAAAAATACCGGCAAATGCATCTTTGTAATCATCAAGAGATCCTTCATCTTGGTTCGTCATATACGGTAGTTCATACCGTTTAAATTGATCATTTTGCTCGTCTTCACCTCCATTTGCCAAATTAAGCCAAATTTGATAAAACAGACCTCAAATATGGAACCAGGACGTCAAAATTTGACAGAAAAGATATCTTCTAAATTTTCTTCACGGGATCGGAATAGTATCGCCAGACCCCACCAGAATAATACTGCGGGATCCAATAAATAGTAACTCGTCGGACCCCACTAGAATAATACCGCGGGACCCGGTAAATAGTAACTCAAATAGTATCGCGGGACCCAGTTACTATTGTGCACAGTGCGTCACCTTTGCAAATTAATTAAAACAACGTAAACTACTATTTAATACTATTCATTACCTTTTCCGTTTTACGTCAACTTTTCGAACGGATCACGCCAAAAAATTCATTGCAATTTTCTCTTCCCGATGATGTGCTTCTTTTCAAAAAATACCTCCGATAAAAAACTAGCTCTGATACCACTTGATGGGCGCAGTGGATGTATTTTGTGAAAAAGGAAAAATAAAATGAGCAAAATGGACACATAAAATTTAACGTGGTTCATCCTTAACTTTGGGCTACGTCCACGGACAAAACTCAGAATATTTCTTCCATTATTACAAATAATGGGTATACAGAAATAAATCAAAATAGTGGCTCACAAGGTGTTTTCCAACCTAAAAATACTAACCTCACTATTTTGTCACTCACCAACCTTTTAGGAATGTATTTCCTAACTTCAGAGCAAAAACAGTGCTCTGACTTTCTCTCTGTATTTCTATGTGTTTTGTTACATTTTTGTTGAAACAGAGAGTGCCTTATATAGGTACTCCGCCGCCTGAAGCTGTCTTTTTTTCTTTCTTTTCAACAAATGCTACATTTGTTGAAGTCAACAAATGCTGCATTTGTTGAAGTCAACAAAGACTGCATATTGCGGCACCGAATTTGGTGCTGCAATATTAGACATGGAGTCCCTCCATGTAAGAGGGACCCATGACTAACAAATATCAGTCTCAAATTCATTTGAAATGGGATGGAGAAGTTGAAACTTATCAAAGCATAGCAACCTACGACGTTTGGAGGCATTTTTTTGGCTATAAAATGGCAGCAGTAGCAGGGAAAATAAAATGAGCAAGCATTACAAGAAATGGGAGTATTCCGATAGGAAAAACACCCTTTTAAGGTAGGTCAAAGGTTGGAGCTGTGGCAAGGAGCGCCGAGAGTGATTGGATAGCCATAAGCCTACTAGATATGAACCGGCTGGGAACTGATAGAGGAGAAATTTCAGACCTTAAAAAGGCTGGTCTGAGGTGTGTGAAGACAGAAAAATTCAATGAGTTTTTCAGAAAACCTTAATCTCTTTGTTTCTTGTCTCCCATGTTAATTTATGATTAATTGAATTATAGTTTAGTTATGTTGTTTTGATTATTTTTAATTTAATTTAGTCGATTACCGAATGAATTTAACACTTATACAATTGCTGAAATTTTGACATTAAATTTCAATTACTAATTGTGTTTCTTTGTGTTTGACGTATTGAGTTAGTTCAATTTCTAAAAATAAAAAGAAATAAGGACTAGTTAGTTGGTTTTCTACGATTAATTCGTTAAATGTCTCTGCTAAGTTAAAATTGTATGATTAAATTAAA
Organism: Erythroxylum plowmanianum; assembly: GCA_025531925.1. Classification (NCBI taxonomy): domain Eukaryota; kingdom Viridiplantae; phylum Streptophyta; class Magnoliopsida; order Malpighiales; family Erythroxylaceae; genus Erythroxylum; species Erythroxylum plowmanianum. Next base: position 37,396,607 of record JANVCQ010000006.1, on the reverse strand, counting down.
ATTTAAAAATTACTTATTCTTGTAAATACTAAATTAAATTTATATTTTATTTCTCTTATTCCTAAATTTAATTTGATTCGTTTTAAACATGGAACACCTCCTTTTTTATTTATGTAGTAGTTTAGCACAATTTATAGGTTTTTTCATTGTAATTATTTTAGTTTTTGAATTTTTCCTAATTGATGAGGTTAATCTTATATCTTAATGTAATTGAATGAAATCTTTATATATGCTTTATTATGTATAAATAATAAAATAATGTTTGAATAAATTTTGCTAGGGGAATCTTGATAGCAGAGAAGGTCCATATAATATTGTCTATGTGCATAAACCTGTAATCATCTAAAATGCTGAGTTAAAATAAACTGAAAATATTGTAATTATTGATGATTAAAGCAAATACTACGTAACTTTATCATTCTTCTTCCCTACAAGAAGAAAGTGGATGATTACAAGTTCATCCACTTTCTTCTTATGTTATGTTTGGCAAAGACAAACCAACCTTATTTTGTTTGGGACACATCGAAATCTAAACTTTCCTAATTCATATAAGCGCCGAGAAGAAAGTGCCATACTCCACGATTCCTGGATTTCGTTCAAATTTTTCCATGTTTTCCTTGGACAGTGTCACTAATGCTTCAATACCCTCACCATCCTTGGCATCAATGAATATAACCAGATTATTCAGACCCATTGCGGTGCCTAACCAAGTTGGTTTTCCCCACCCGAAGTCAGTTTCATAAAAAGGAAACCTGCACCAACTGCTGATTGTTATTACACCTCCAATATATTTCACAGCTTGCTCGTCTCTTGCATGCTTCATGCGTTCCAAGTAGCTGCCATCTACATGATCCTTCCTCAGGTACTCGTCATTTATGATCCTTAAGGACTGGCTCAAAGTTCCTGCTAACCCATTGTAATCTGATGCGTTCATGCTCAGAGGCCATTGTGACACTTTGAACTGGTAAATGTTTCCTATGCACCGTTCTGGAAATGGTGGGTTCATCCTCTTTCGTAAATCTACAGTAAGAATACCAAGGTGAACCTTATGAGGGGGTTGATCTTTTTCTTGAGCTATGCCTATGGCTGCACTCCAGATGAGCGCAGACAAGGATTCAACCCGAGTTGGACGATCCGAAGATGGTCCGATGCTCCCAATTTTATCTCTTAAAGCAGCTATCTTGGAGGCTTGAAACAAGAACCTTTTGGTAACCAAACTCGGCAACACATCTCTATCCGAGTACTGCCCCGTGGAGAAGTCTCCAAGGTCTTGGGGAGGGAAAAGAGAAGTGCAGTCAACAACAATACCGTCGGAATCAATGGCACCACCACGAGCAACGGCAGCCCAGCTCCGACGAACGAAGCTAAAACAGATGCACTGGCTACGGAATGCCAAATGCAGACCCCAATCGCCACTCCTCCGCAGGTGAAGATATTAACTTGAACAGCCAAGATCAGTCGATTGCGCAGATCAGCTGATCTATCGTGGGGATTGCAGGGAAGTAACTGTTGAAGACTATTAGCGTCTGGCTGGTTAAGGACAGAAGACAGATCAGTGTCTACCTGGGCTCGAGTGTAACTTGCTCCACGGTCGTTGCAGTCGATTGAGAACGAGTCTTTGAATCGTCCAGCGAATGGATAGAAGTGGGATAATACCTTTGAAAGGGAGGTCTTCAGGTGATCGTCGACGTTTTTGTCAAATTCTTTTCCAGGTTCTGAATAGAAAAGAACCACAGGAGCGTACATGGGAGGGGATAACTGATCCAAAAGGGAGAGCTTATAGGTTGAGTGTTCATCTGGTGTGGGAGAAGAAGGTTTGATGGTTTCTCTGGATAGGATATTGACATTCAAATCCATTTTCCCTTCGCAAAATGATCAACACAGGCGTGCTGAGTTCATACAATATAAGCAAACCAATCTTACATGGTAAATAATGTGAAAAATCCAATACAGAAAAGCATAAGAGAGGTATATATATATATTATTCAACCTGACAATGACAATAAAGTTTATTCAAAATAGGAGGAGTTAATAGTTAATTCTTCTTCTTTTTTTACCGGGGAAAGAAAACAAAAGCAACTATCTCGCGAAGCCTAGCCCCCTACTAACGAATGGTTCTACTGTACAGAGCTCTATTCATATCTCGGAATAAGGTGTCCAAAATGTTCGTTGGAGGCTCCTGAAGTGTATGCAGGCCTGGCTCTACTGAAGAGGTTAAATGAGCCAATCGATCAGCACATTGATTTCCTTCTCGATGTGTATGCTTAAGCTGCACCTCCCATGCTCGAAGCATCAAGCCTTAGATATCTGTCACCAAAAAAGAATTCTCAGTCAGATCTCTCATGGAAGATGATAGAATATTAATGACCTCTAACGTGTTCACTTTGACTATCACACGCCTATAACCCCATTCTCACGCCAGCATGAGTCCTAAATACACACCCCAGAGTTCGGCAATTAGAGGATCGCCGACTCCTATATTCTGAAAGAAGCCTACACACCAGTGCCCCTAGTAGTTCCTAATAACGTCTCCTGCTGATGCAATATTGCATCCCATTTTTACCGCACCATCCGTATTAATCTTGACTCATCCTTCTATGGGTTTGTTCCAGCCTACTAAAGTACCCAAAGGTAGCCCCTGAACTTGAAAGACTCGGTTTTTCATCTCACTGGCTCGTGTGATCCAAGTGGTATAATCCATGACAATTTTAGTACCATCTAATGGCCAAACAAAACCCGGCTCAAAAATGTTGTTATTTTACCATTTTTAAAGAAACCAACAGGCGACTCCAAATATAGTAGCCCACGTTTGCTGATTCAGTTGCACTTGGTGACGAAGATTGGACCTGAGCCAGGTTCCTTCCTCCTGACTGAAGAAGTCCCCGTCAACCATGTCATGTGGAAATTTTTGCCTGAAAGATTTTGCTCGAGTACAATCTCGTAAAGCGTGTAAAGTCGATTCCTCCTGTCCACAGAAAGTACAGCCATTCTCCATAGTCAGATGGTGGGCCACACGTTGCTTGTTGGTTAACAATTTCCGCGTAGCCACCAGCCAGAGAAAAGACCTGATGCGCTGTGGTCCCACCCACTTCCATATTTCCTCCCAAGACCTGTTGGAGACGTCCGAGTTGATATTCTCAATAAGATCATAAACAGACGCTACGGTGAATCTCTGGTATGTAGTGTGTCCCCAGATCAATTTATCTTCCTCTTGATCGTTTATGTGAGTACGGGTCGACGCGATACTCATACAAACTGTGACAGGGAGATAGTGTTGGAATAACTACCAATGCCAGTTGCCACTCTCTTTTGTAAAATCAGAAATTCTAGCATTAAGAATGCTCTCAGGGATGTTGGTGTGAGCCACTAAATAGAGAGGATCCCAATTGTCTACCCAATTGTCGAGCCAGAAAAGGATGCGTCGTCCATTGCCTATTTGCCATTTAGCGCCTTGATGCATAAAATCCCACGTCACTAAAATCCCTCGCCAAGTAACTGAAGCTCTATTTCTTGCTAAAGTCTGCGGAATATGATAAGTATCTAACCGGTACTTTGCCCTCAGAGTCTGGACCCACAGTGCCTAGGATCTAGTAAGTAAGTCCCATCCGAGCTTCGTAAGGAGTGCGTCGTTAGTCGATCGAATGCACTTAATTCCCAGGCCCCTCGCTTTCTTAGGTTGACATACTTCATCCCAATTGACAAGGTTTATTTTCCTTTGTTCTTCCTACGACCCCCAAATGAAGTCCCGCATTAATTTTTCCAGGTGACGATTGACGAGGAAGGCGTACTAATCAACTTGACATATGGTTATATAAGTTTTTTATTAATATATTTATATATATACACTATCAGGTTGAATATAATTTTTATTTAATATATCATCAATTAAAATTTCATAATCAAAGAAGGATTAGGTACAAACTCGTCCTATTTTGAATAAATGTCATTGTCATTGTCTTGTTATGTTGATATGATTATGATATAATTGTATGACCTTAGACTTTTCTAGCCGACACCGTTTAAAACTCTTGAGTAAACTGAAGCTGCGTCATCACTTGGAGTCAATTATAAATCTGATGACTTTCATAATTATAATGAATATTATAAATTAAAACAATTATACATAGGTTTTATAACATGTGTATCCATGGCTTGATCGACTCAAACCTTAACAGATTGCTTCCTTGAAAACAACATGAATTATGCCACAACTTCATTGAAAACCTATTTTGTGACTCTTAACGAGCTTCAATTTCTAAGCATAAGAGGCACTTGAGATCTCACCCCCTACCAATTGGTGGTAACATGTCATAGAAAGTAAAGTTAATTATTAATGAATGTTGATCCTACTATTTCCTTGGACGTAGCAAGCTGGTGAAGCATTGTTCTATATGTTGCAGAAGTTTTAAGCGACATACTAACGCTGGAAGTGTGACTCTTGCACCAAATTCTAATTTCAGAAGTTATCGTAATGATTTGAAGCCTTGTTCCATCAGGCATGAACAAAATTGGAGCATCTGAAAGGGAAAGTAGAATAAAAAGTGACAACATAAGCTATATGGCTTTACATTTATGTCGTCAGGTCCTTCCTCCTTTTCTTGTCCTTCGACATTCGAAGTTTCCAATGAACACAAAATTCTATTCAACGTTACGGGCAAACTTCTGCTTCTATGGTTTCCAACAATCATACCCTCTCCTCCTTGTGCAATGCCAAGCCGAAAGAATTTGATCCTACGTCTGCTTTCTATGCCGATCCAAGGCAAATGGAAGGTTTCATTCTTATTACTTTATCTGTTTATTATTTATCTTCTTATGCCAACTTTTTGTGGTAAGTTATATTCCTTGAAGGAGAGGTAATTGGAGCTCCAGAATCATTTCAGACCAGAAATTGGTGCTTTCTAAATGCTGTAACTTGAAAAAGAAAAAAGAGAGAGCAAGCGCCCTTTTTCTTTTCTTTTGCTGTTTACAGTTGTAAACAGTAATTGTTAGGTGTCCGCGTTGAAAATGCAAAGCATCTCGATGGGCCTTCACAAGTATGTGATTGTACTTTCTGAGGTTCTGGATATTGGAAACGTGTTTGGTATGGCTGTAGGGGAAGCAATACGTTATTTCTCAAATTACCTGAAATAACAGCTTGTATCTTTTTTTTTTACGTGATGTCCTTGGAGGATCTTAATTATAGAAAGGTATCCTTTAAGTCATCCATATTCAGACTAATTCTCACTCGAACTAGGTAGGTTCTTTGTGGGAAGTAAAACTCTGGTCCTAAATTTTAAACGGTTATATACATAAGGCCGATTTATACCCACAACTTCACTTAGGTCAGGAGAGCTCCTTAACAAACAACTTTATCTTTTAAAACAACTGCAAAAAGGGTGGAACTATCTTGTCAAGACAGTGCTCTGATTCTTCCTATGACACGGTATCTTCACAGCCGTAGTTGACCCGCTAAAGACAGTCGGTGCAGAGACGGCTAATATGCTCATTCCATAGAGTGACCACGAATATTCAAGTACTGAAAGGGGCGGCCGCTGGCCCTAACTGGTTTTGGTGAAGCTTTAACGTTCTCTTTTGAACTAAGGTTACGACACTTTTGAGTCTTGTATGATGACTTTGTGCAAAGCAACAAGGTTCCTTTAGGGTTAAGAGTTTTCCAGAGACTTACTGACTAAAAATAAACGCTATTCCTGGTTCCTTGTTTTTTCTGATGGTATGATCATATTAGTGTATGAAGCCACCACTTTCAGCCGATTGCCTACCAAACTGTGCTTCTGTAGGTTCCTTGTTTAGCATCTGAACAACTAAACCACGTTATGTAAAATGAAATGGAAGCACCCTAAAGTTCCATGGAAAAAAACAAAAACTTGATGTGACCATCGTCTTATCTTATTGTCTGGCCGAGAGGTTAAACTAAGAATATGGAAGGGTCCAATACAGTGGGACGAACGGCATATATGTCTATTTTATTGTCCAGTGCCCATATATTTCAATATACCACCGCTTAGGTCGACAACAATGAAGCCAGCAGTTTTTTGTCAATTTCAAATGAATATGCTGTTTAAATTCGTTAAGAACTATAGAACAGCAGGAAACAAGAAAATGCTGATAGGTTCTTTCAGAGCTCTCTCTATGACTCTTCAAAGATAAAGAAGGGGAGGGAGAGCGAGAGAGAGAGGCATAGAGTAAGCTTCGGCTATGGCGTTTTCTTCATTGTCAAATGAGTTCGACAATGAAACAGGAAATGAGATGAGTGGATTTAATCTCAGCCTCTCTGCTATGGCTTGCTATCCTTACCCTTTTTTTCCCATGTTGGGTAACAATGATTCAGCTAAGTTCCTTCCGTTCCCCGAAGAGGCGCAACATCCTAAAAGGGTCAAACGAACAGCGAATGTTGCAAACTTCAATGAAAATAATAGCAGCCATTTTAGTGGAGGAAGCAGCAGCAGTTCTGATAGTAATAGCATGATGAGTCGCAGTAAGAGCGTTAATAGCTTGCCAAAGCTTCATTTTCGGGATCATATATGGGCTTATAGTCAAAGATATCACGCAGCAGAAGCAATTGAAGAAGCAGCTTCTGATGTGATTGGTACGAAAGAGATTAGGAATGAAGAAGATGATAGTGCTAATGGAATAAGGCTCGTTCAGCTTCTAATATCCTGTGCAGAAGCAGTAGCTTGTCGAGACAAGACTTACGCGTTAACATTACTGTCTGAACTTAGATCATATACTTTGGTGTTTGGTTCTTCTTTCCAGCGAGTCGCGTCCTGCTTTGTTCAAGCCCTCGCTGAAAGGCTCTCTCTCCTTCAAACATTAGGGTCTATTGGACTTGTTGCACCCGTCATGAACATAATGGACGTTGCCTCTGATAGAAAGGAAGAAGCTTTAAGCCTTGTTTATGAAATTTGCCCCCATATTAAGTTTTGTCACTTTGTGGCCAACTCTTCCATATTGGAAGCCTTTGAGGGAGAGAGTTATGTCCATGTGGTCGACCTGGGGATGACCCTTGGTCTGCCATATGGTCACCAATGGCGCCGGCTGCTTCAAATCCTTGCCACTCGTGCCGCGAAACAACCTAACCAACTTCGAATCACTAGTGTTGGCCTTTGTGTTGAAAGGTTCCGGGTCATTGGTGACGAACTCGAGAAGTATGCTAAAGAACTGGGAATCAATTTGGAGTTCGCGGTTGTTGAAAGTAACCTGGAAAATTTGCGTCCCGAAGACATCAAAATTAAAGATGGTGAAGTTCTTGTTGTTAACAGCATCCTTCAGCTTCATAACGTGGTGAAGGAGAGTAGAGGAGCTCTGAATTCTGTGCTGCGAATCATTCATAAACTCTCACCCAAAGTTCTTGTCCTTGTTGAGCAAGACTCAAACCACAATGGACCCTTCTTTCTTGGGAGATTTATGGAAGCTTTGCATTACTATTCAGCAATTTTTGATTCCCTAGATGCTATGCTGCCCAAATATGACACAAGACGTGCCAAAATCGAACAATTCTACTTTGCCGAAGAGATTAAGAACATAGTGAGCTGTGAAGGTCCATCGAGAGTGGAGCGACACGAGAGGGTGGACCAGTGGCGACGGAGGATGAGCCGTGCGGGGTTTCAGGCTGCACCTATGAAGATGTTAGCTCAGGCCAAGCAATGGATGGGAAACATTATTAAAGCTTGTGATGGCTACACTGTTGTAGAAGAGAAGGGTTGCTTGGTACTTGGTTGGAAATCAAGGCCTATAATTGCTGCTTCTTGCTGGAAATGCTAAATCAAGTTGACAATTGGAACGGTTGGATAAGGTCTTGGGTACTCCAGGCAAGTTTACAGCAACAAGTGTCATATGGTACATGAACTAGAGGCTTTTCCAAATAGTTTGGGAAAGCCTGACGATACTTGGAAATTGGAGACTTGATTCCGGTCTTGGAAAAAAAACAAGTGTAGGTGATCATTTACGGATATAATAATTAAGGTGAAGGTTGATAGTTTTCAGGATACCAAATAAGAAAATAATATTTTATAAATCCTTCGTTAAGTCCAAAAAGACTTGGCTTTAATCCTCAACTTCCTTTCCCCAGAAAGGCAATTCGAAGCTTCTATTGCCCATCAATGTTTGGATTTTATAACACCCTTAGGGTGCCTCTCCCTCCTCTTAGAGGACATGTCGGAGGTTTGTCGCCCTAGACTCGGTATGTAATTTGTTTTATGTTTTTTCTCTTTGTAAAAAAAAAATATTTGGATTTTATAATGATAGATGCTTGAAACTATTGTCCAATGCTTAATAATCACAAGACAAGACAAGGCAATCTTGATTTTGTAGATGATCAAGACAAGCGATTGAGAAAATTTGATTTTAAATTATATTTTATTTTAAAACATTATTTTTAATAGTTTTATTTAAATTATTTTCTTATAAATAAAGTTGAATTATTCACTTTTATAATAAAGACTTAATGATACACTTTAAAATATGACGTAAAGATTTATGTTATTTTATTCATTTTCAAAAATAATTATATTTAAAATTGATAATTTTTACTTAAATTTACAATATTAATTATAAATAAAAATTAATTAAATAATAAATACATAAAATTTTATTTTATTTTTATTTTTTTGGATGTTACAGGAGAGAGATGAATCGAATATATTCTCTTCCAATCATATTTTTAAACTAATGAATAAATTGACTATTTTAATAAATGATTACGACAAAAATACATAATCACAAAGTGATCACAATAATAAATAAAAGAGAGCTATCTATAGTAATTCAACAAAACAACCTTAAGTCCATCTCCATTTTCCAAGTTTCACTTAGGAATTTACTATCTTCATTCTTCAATAAGTGAAAAGCAATTCTCTATACAACATTTTCTTTGTCACCCGTAAAGAAGAACTCTTACAATCTTCTTTTTTTTTAACTACAAGTGATGAGTTGTCCTTTATAAATTTTGTTCAATATTAAGAGTAACCTTTACAAAAAGAAACCCTAATTAATTTCTCCATTTACTACAAGTGAAGAGTAGTCCTTTATAAATCTTGTTCATTACAAAAATATATCCTAATTAATTTATCTAATTACGACAAGAATTGTTAGGAAATCGGGTCCGGATATGATCCGACCATAGCGGAATAATCACGAAACGTTTTCGTGACTTTTGATTTCCTGAAAACCAAGATTTATTTATTCTATAAAATGATTAACACGAATCATAATAAAGCAGAATTTAATTCGTACCTTTTTTCCGAAGCTCGATCTTTGTCTTGATGCATCCCTCGAACTGTTTCCGAAACCGATCCGTCTCAACCACCGTAACCGCACAAGTGTCCAGCCTCTAACAGTATCCACAGAATGAGTTGAGAAAACTCTGTAACTTTTACAGAGAGGTTAAGCATGAAGTGCTAGCTACATAGAGCTTAAGCCTATTTATAATAAGCTTAGGACGTTTTTAGTAATTTAATT
>JANVCQ010000006.1:37364958-37378934 GCA_025531925.1 Erythroxylum plowmanianum | reverse complement strand
TCGGAGGTTTCTTATTTTTACTGTTTAGGATGAAATGAAACGTAACATGAAACCTTCCGCTTTCATCCTATTCCATTTCATTCTATTATAAAACTTCCTTCCAAACAATGAAAGTATGTTACGTTCCATTCCATCTCATTATTAACCTTTAAACCAAACAAAGCCTAAAAGGATTGAGAGGTATCCTATAAGTGCAGTATCAAAAGTAGTAAACCCTAGCTTAAAATGATCTACAAAATTGACGAATCAGTCCACACACCGGTGACCCTTCTTGTAAATATGACGAGATAAAACTACTCAGTTTTGAGTAAATAACTCGTTGATACTTATGATTGGGGGGTTATGAGATATTATCCGTTTAATTGAAGAGGACAGGATATTAATCACTACTAAAAATTTTGCTTCTAATTCAATCCGAGAATATCCAAAATCTCAAGCAAATATGAGATTAAAAAAACTCCCCAAATTAGCAATAATAGAGGAGCACCAGATTATCACAAATAAGTCCACCAGGCGTGGCTACGTATTAAAAAGGAATAGATTTCGTTAAGACCAAACACGGTAGTTATACCCGAAACGCAGCTTGGCCACTTCTCTTTCTATCTCTTTTCTAGTCTTGTGCTGATAGAGAACTGAGCAAGGGGAGAGACAAGTCAACAATGGAAGCAGTGGGCGTATTTAATGGAGCAAGACCTCATCTTTCTACGTCATCCATTCCCCGAGCAACTACTCACCGACCTTCCAAGCACTTAACCGACGCGTTCTCCGCCTCCGCCTCCTCCTCCAAGAGGCTATTTAACCTCCGTTCCAGCGACTTAGCTGCATTTCACTCGCACTGCCCTCAATTTTCTTATTCCATATCAGGTCCTCTTAACGCCAAAACCCGTCGTAGGTCCACTAAGACCCACATCTTCCTCCCGCATTTAGTCGCTTCCATGGTAATCTCTTCTTCCCCATCAAAGTTTTGCTTCTTGGGCTGCTTTTTTTTATTAAAAAAAAGTTTTCTTGTGTGAAATTGTTAAACCCATTTAATTGGTTGACATTTTCATCTTTATTTGCTTCTTGTGGTTCTATTTGGTGAAGCCCCATTTGCAATTTCTGACTGAAGGACTGTAAATTTACGTATAGGAACAGGTTGAGCAGACTTACATTATGGTGAAGCCCGATGGTGTTCAGCGGGGCCTTGTAAGTTGCATATCCACTTGATTAATTGTATAATTCTGGTGAACGAGAAAGGTTTTGATGACTCTGGTTCCATTTTTCTTTGGGGTTCTCTCAGGTGGGGGAAATAATCTCAAGGTTTGAGAAGAAAGGATTTAGATTGACTGGACTGAAGCTTTTTCAGTGTCCTAAAGAGTTGGCAGAGGTTTGTGCTCTGTTGATGTTTCATTTGCATTTCATGATAAACCCTAAATAGTCAGTAATGGAACAGTTTTTAGGGTTCTTTTCAAAAGTTTTATTAAGCCCCTATCGACAATGAAATTGTATTAGTCCTTATTTGGGAAAATGCTAAAAAGCATGCAGAGAGAATACAGAGAGTGAAATTTAAAAACCTCAAGGGTCAAATTGTCCATTGAGTGTTAATTTTATCCTTTTTGGCAAATGTTGTAGCCTCAAATTACCCTAACTCTGCTTTTTGTTTACAGGAGCATTATAAGGATCTGAAATCAAGGCCTTTCTTCCCTAAACTTATAACATATATAACATCAGGTCCAGTTGTATGCATGGTATGATTTTTCCATGGAGCAAATTTATGAATCTAACTACTTAAATCAGTTGTTGAAGTGACAACAATATTTTGTTAACAGGCCTGGGAAGGTGTCGGTATTGTAGCATCGGCACGGAAATTAATAGGGTCTACAGATCCTCTTCAAGCTGAACCAGGCACAATAAGGGGAGATCTGGCTGTTCAAACTGGAAGGTTAGAAAGCTGAATTACTCAATGATATTGCACCATATCGGTTTGTAAATGTTTTGTTATCAACTTTAATCACTTTTATGACGGAAATTTCTGCAGGAATGTGGTTCATGGCAGTGACAGCCCTGACAATGGAAAGCGAGAAATAGGTAGTCTTTTTCTGCTCAAGGCTTTTCCAGTTTCATAGAGCAAGAATAATGTTTTGTTCTTTTCGTTGCATTATGTAATTGAAATCCTGAAAAGCTATTTTCTGCTGTTGTTATAAGCGAATCAGTAGTCAAATAGTAGATGAAATAATAGATGAATACCTCTTTACGTTAGCCATTGAAACATGTCACGCCTTCAGTGAACAAGTTTGCTGTATATGCAGTTTATAGAGAACAAATTTAAGGTTTCAGTTGATGACATAAACATCAGGAATCTAAAACATTGTTCATATATAGACAGTTTTGATACTATGTTGAGTAACTAAGTTAGCTTTCTGTAATATGTTCAGCTCTCTGGTTCAAAGAAGGTGAAGTATGTCAGTGGACACCAGCCCTAGCAGACTGGATAAGAGAGTAATATCAAGCATCTACAGTTATAGAGGCACGAAGCTTTGGAAATTCCCCTTCTGGGCAACATTTTTGTATCTAAGAACTATAAACCATTGGAACTTGAATAATTCTGTATCAAACAGAGCATGACATTTTCAATTGGTGGCGATTACAAAGTTTATTTAACGTCCAAGATTCAATAGGTAGAGAAATAAAGACAGAAGCTCGAACTTAATAAACAAACATAAATGCGGAACTGTCACTCACTGTCCGTCGTCGTTTCATTTACGTCTGGAGAAGAATTCACTTGATTCGTGTACTTGGTAAACATCTCAGGAATTGTCCTGATCCGCTGCGTTTCAGCATCAACGGCCATCTCCTCGCCGTCGCTTCTCGAAACGGTTTCCACATCCGCCGCATCCATCTTCTTCTTAGAACCCAATTTCAGCTTAATAAGTGTTGACTCTGCACCGCACAAAAAAAATAGAACAAATTAAAGAAATTATGATTTAAAACTTGAGGAGAACAGCGAAGTAAAGTATATTACCGTAGAGGGAGAGAGAGTCGTCCTTGAGAAGCTTCGTAGTTAGCCTCTCCAAACTCTCCGGTGGAGACGATGATACTCTTACCCTCCCAAGCATTTCTTTCCTTTTCTTGTCAACTATACTCAACTGTTGCTTAAGAGCGAGGGATAGATGAGGATGTGCTTAGAGAGAGAGAGAGAGAGAGAGAGGGAGGGAGCATGGAGTATGGCGCGAGGACTGAAGGTGAAAAGCGGGAAGTGTACAAGAAGCTATTATTTCGTATATGGGCCCATAACTTCAAAGCCCAATTTCATTTAATAGGCCCAATTCAACAACCATAACTTAAAAACAAGCTAAACGGCTAGACCTTTGAGTTCCATTCAGACCTTTTCTTTTTTATTCTAACAAAAGAATTACTTTCATATCAAATAACTCGATTAATTGACATTTAATTTACCTCACCAAAAAAAAGAAAAATTATAACATTAATTGATTCAAATGCGTAACATAACAATCACCCCCTGCCAAGTAATCTTCTGAAGGAGCCTCGCTTCTGAACTCTGGACCTTGCATATGTATCTGAAAAAGCATAGAAGAAATTGCACATTGAGGTGTTTAACAGTAACAGGTGGATCATGTGATTTGTGTGAGATTGTTTAGGTAGGGAAGGGTGTTGTGTAGAAGCAGCACCTTTTAACCTGCCAGCATTATACAATGCTTCTTCTGCAATGGGTCTCCATTGTTCTGCACAAGAGTAGTTCAGTCCAAGACCAACACTCAATCCTCTCAACAGAAGCACCGTCCTAAGAACTGAAAACAGTTCCTCTGGGAAAGCCTGCAACATTGCAAATATCGTAAAACTGCCCGTTGTGTTTTTCCACCGCTTCGATTTTGTAAGTTAATCGTTTTCGTAGATTCATCTAATTTTCTTTAGTACTCCAATTATGAAACTAGCCAAAGGGACCATGTTACATCAGAGTTGAGTTTTATAACTATATCTAACTTTAGAACTTGTATATATAGTCGCTGAGAAACTAAACTATCTTAGGCATGTCAATAAATTCAAAGTGATATTGAGCTACCAACAGGAAATACATATCAGAGAGTTTCCCTTGCACTAACTGGCTGCTACTTACCTGAACCGCAATCTTTTTAATTGAAGAATCCTCTGCAAATGGTTGCAGCATTGTTACCCCAGCCGGTAGTTTGGTGTCAAACATCGTTTGTGCCAGCTTAAGCAATTCCTGCTCCCCATTCATACATTTGCTTAAGGTGTCTATGCCAAGCTCCCTGAAGAAAGATAAGTAACTAATATCAACAAAATAAATAAATAATAAGAAACCAACCAATTCGCAAGATATAAATAATCCAACCTGAAAAGAACCTACCAAGTACTACAATTGCGCCATTTAATGTGGCATATAAGCGTGTTTTCACATTTACTAGATTATTTTTCAGTAATTTCATAGTCTCTTTCAAGATTCAATAGATCCAATAACATAGAAAAACCACATCCTGGCTCATCAAGTTGTTCAATCATATATTTGCTTTAAAGCACAATCCTGCCATTTAGGTTTGGGTTAGTAGTTAATACAATACCCTTATGGTATTGATTTTGTGAACATAAACCCCCATGTCCTGAATTCAATTGGGCGGTCCTTGGTGTAACACAAGAAATAGATCCGTTTTCATCTTAAGCACAAAGAGCTTGACAACCAAATTCATCCTAAGAAGGTACCTTGTTGAAAACATCAATATTACAGAGGTCACCCATGTAAAATTTTAGTCCACTTGATGTCATTAGTGACACATGTAAAGATGCAGTATGTAGTCAATTGTGATTATCAGTATTCCTTAAATCACATTGGCAGATGGGTTCAACTGTTAGTTGACTGTAGAAGAAGCAAATACCAGAATCATTACCTAAAGCTCTCTGAAGCTCTTGCAGGGTCATTATCAGCCATAGCAATTACTAAATCAGCATACCCAAGCCTCAGTGAATCTGGGAGATCCTTTACTTGGCCATAGTCTAGCAATGCGACCTGAAATGAGGTTAAAAGAAACAATTAACTTTTAGAGTAATTTCCAAAAAATTTAATTTTAGAGTAACTTTTTAAATAGACACAAAACTCATGCAATTATGTACAGGTTAATTTTATAGAGTGATGCTTGGAAGATAAACACAACACAACTTTTGTCCTCTTTTGAATGATGTTCTAAAGCTTATAAAAGAAGAATGGAAGTGAGAAAAATAAAACAAAGAGCCAGCAGCCAACTTGCCTTTGAATCTTTACAGATCAGGATATTTCCTGGATGAGGATCTGCATGGAAAAAACCACTCTTCAAAATCATCTGTCCATATGCTTGTGACAAACTTGTAAGGATGTTCCTGCACTTGAACAAACAAAATATGAAGTTTCTTATGTTAGATGGATATAATTTAGGCTATCGAGGAGAGAGGAGGGAAATATAGTAGAACCAACTAAAGTACTATTGGAGTGCAGTTGAACAAATTTTGTTTCAATTGAAATGATATTAGGACTGAGAAGTTAAAAATGTACAGTTAAGTAAGAAAGGACCATGCACAAAACAACTTCACAAGGATTATCCAGGGGCCTTACCGCTTTGCTGCTGCTGCAATTTTACTGTCAGGATTTATTCCTCTTTTAACCATTTCATCACCAAGTTTCAGGATTGGGATCCCATTGATATATTCCATCACTAAGACCCTCCTACACAGAGAATAATAGTTGCCGCTATAAGGTTATTGCAGAACAGAAAGTGAGAAGCGAAGAAGTTAACAAGGCACCATGACCGCGCAAATTTTGGGCAAAATGGAGCATATAGGTTCATAAGAAAAGAAGATAACTTTGTCAATCTAACTTGCAAACATAAAGTAAGCATTTCCATTAACTGATATGGCAAACAGGTAAAGAAAAAGCTTCAGTGAACACATCAAATGTTCCCTTGCAAATAAAGTTTGTACCTAACTAGTGGACATTTAAAGCTGATATAAAAAGAGAGGCACAGCATTTGAAGATCTTATAATGAACATATCTTCTCTACCCATGCACAAACCCTGAATATCTCTAATTGAGAAGTTCTTCAGAACCAAAATTTGATGGTCGGTCAGAAAAGTCTGACTTTGTTTGGTTATCTGGAAAAAGCATGAGATTAGTCTTTTTCTTGATTCCAGTGATTCATCTTGTTAACATAAAGCGCATTTTAGTGAACAACCTTTTTCAGACAACCAAGTTTAGCCTTACCTAATCTCGTAAAAGGAGAAAGTTAAAATATCAGGGTAATGTTACAAACAGCAAATTTTATGGCGTTTGTGTAGGAAACATTGTAAAAGAACGCCGGAATTTTTCATTTTATTATGATATGACATGGAGGCAATTGATGTAGGAAACTAAGTAACGAGACCTTAGGGACATACATCTGGCACAAGTTGAATCAACATTCACAACTCGAACAATTCTATGGCTTCTGTTTAATAGCCAGAACCAGATGTCTACATGTACAACTACTAGAAAGAATCAGTGGCATGATACCTGGTGACCATTTCTTTTACGACTCTTGGCACCAAAACAGGGCTTTTTTTGTTATTTTTGTAAAGAAAATGTCGGATTCTCTCCATCGCATTGGCCTCCCTCAAAAAATCAAACTCGTACCCAATCTTGAATAGCAAAAGATAACAAGGCATCAGTATTAATTTAAAAATGATAATAATTCCATTATTCATGGTAAATTCCAACAGACAAAATTAAGTAGACAAAGTTTTTGTGGTTAAAGATACAAGCAGTTAAGAGAAAGAATCAATAATTTCTAACTAAAGAAACCTATATAAGGAAGCCAAAGTTAAATGAAACACAACGGACCGGGCAGTTAAATTTTGGTTAATTGTTTCCCTTAGTTCATTTGTCTTGTTAGTTAAACAATCCAATTAGGCAGGCCTACTGATTTACTAATTTTGTTAAGACATGAGGCCCAGAAAGCTAGATCAACTACTACCTTCTACTTTTGTCAACTTTGGTTTTTCATGCAATTTAGTGGTGGAATAAGAAGGAGAAAACAAAGCAGAAGGTTTTAAAAAATCATAAATGGCAGAAGTGAGCCATATAAATACTAAACTGCGTATACCAGGCACCTGTTTCTCCATTTCTTTAGTCAGGGAGAACAAATCGAATTTGATATCAGTCTTTTGCATGTACAAAGCGAGTGCTTGCAAGTTATGGATGTCTGTCATCATCAGATTCTCAACTCCAGGATGTTGCACCTATTACGAAATGCTTATCATTTACATTTTGCTATGAAGTGTTAAGAGACCCAACCCATTAAATTTACCTTGACAACAACATCACTCTTATCGCCTTTCAATTTTGCTCGATGGACCTAATTGGATAAAGAAACTGTCAGCATACTCCTTCATTCATATTTCTTATTCAATCACGCAGCAAAGACAAAGAAAATATCCTCTCGGCATGACTACTTCATAGAAGCACTTCAAAGTTAATATCTCTATCACAAGATTTCTAAATGCAATTCCCCAAGGAAATGAAGTCAAACTTAGTGATCTTATCATTCAAGAGGCAACCCCCTGAAACTTGTTACATTTCCTGCAGAAACATCTTCAAATACGCATCCACCTAAGTAGCTTAAACAATGAAGTACTTCTATTGATGCTAAAGAAAAACACCCAGCTTGCTAAGTGAAAACTATCTCAGGGATTGTCACTACAGCAATCAAATCTTGCACGATGGAATATGAGTTAAATCTTGCCCTCAAGATTACCTCCCCTTCTGATCATCCTCAGCAACTACCTTCAAAATTAGAATTGCTTGAAAACAGGCCACAAACTGAAGCATTGAAATTTTCACTTTTCTAATGATATAGAAAGTTTAAGGAATGTTACTACCTGCGCAATTGAAGCAGAACCAAGTGGTTCGACCTCAAATGTGTCAAACATTTCCCAAATACGTCTCCCTAGCTCCTTCTCAATCGTGAGCTGAACAGCATCGAATGGTGTAGCCGGAGCTTTATCACACAGTTGAACAAGCTTTCTCACCCATGCAGCTGGGGCTAAGTCAGGCTTCCCAATTATCTGGGCAACCTGATGGTCATCAACAATTAATATTTATCTTGGCACATGTTATCAGAGAGAAAATTACCCATTAAACTGTTCGAAGAATGACGAGAAAACGGAAGTAAGAACAAAAGTAAAACATTTCAATTGCAGAAGTCCTGGGGCAACTAATAGATCTCATAAATGAGAAAACTAACGACGCATCAATCCCAAAGTCAAATGGAACGAACAACACACAATTGAACAAATGATCGTGGAGATAGAAAGCAGAAGACTGATAAGCAAATGACCGCTTGTCGAACGCGCAAAAGAAAGAAAAAGAAGAAATCTAGTTTAAGTTCAAAAGGAGGAGTATTACCTTAAGGAAGAACCCACCAAGATCAGAACACATCGCATAAATCTTGTCAGCAGCCAACTCGTGCTGTTTTTCCCACATTTCATCCTGCTTTTTCGCATCCTTCACGAAACTCACCCGAAGTTGAAACACCTAGCCAATAAGAATACCCAATTAACCGATTCCAGCAAACAACGAAACCAACCCGCCAGAAACACGCAGATACACATAGACAACAACCTTATAGCCAGTGTAGATATCAACTGTGCGAACCCAGAACTGAAAGGAACGTTGCCAGGGCCTAAAATGAGTGGACAGTTTATCTTGAATGTCTCTGAAATCAAGAGTTAGCATATTGAACCAAAATCCAAGTTCTTTTTCAGTGATTCACTTTGTGGGTATTGCATGCCTTTGTAAGCTAGCGGAGCATTAACACTGCATGGTGGAGAATATGTGAAATGAGAAGGATAAGGACAGAACAGAGTAGAGGAGTTGTGGCTGAGAAAACCGAGGATAATGCAAACGCATGCGTGAACTTGTGTCTGAAAATGAGAGGAGTGCAAGTGCAACTTTTTTAAGTGATGCTCATTGCTTGCCTTCAAAGGCTTGTATGGTATCCCAAAAACAGAAAGTGATGGAACCATGGTTGGTTTTGCTGTTTTTCCATTTCATTCAATCTCCATCATATCAATCAGAGTTGTACAATGTAGACGGTAAAAACTTGAGGCAGGGTAGGGCGACACGACATCCTGAAATGGGTAGGTTTTTATACAACAATAGTAACAGAACGGATGATCTTGTCCCGATAGTACATGCATTCCCTAACACGTCTTTCTTTTTTTCTTTGGGATGAAGACTTTTTACTGTCCCGGAGAATTGGTTCAGTTTTCCTTTTCTTTTTCTTTAATAAAGTAAAATCCTATTCTTGAATGGGAGGTCAACTGTCACGTTCACCTCCCATAAATGCGTTGGGATGATAAATCCACATGACCCTTAAATGCAGTGTGAAAACCAGCCCAAACAGCAAAGATATTTCAGATTTCACAGCCACACAACCACATTTTATGCATATAAACAAAATAAAACTCAACCATCCTAAATAAAGGCCGAACCTTAAAGACCACAAGAACATAGCCCATTAGCAAGGAAATGAGTCCCATATTTTAATAGGCAATTAGAGAACCAACAGATTCAAGAAACCAAGAGAAGCCCAATAAATGTGACGTGGAGAGAACAAGTGGCGTAGGTAGGAAGCAAGAGGCTTTTGAAAGGGGCCTATGATGTCCATCCAAGGACTGTTCATGAAAGATCAATGGATAGGGAGGGACTGAAGTTTAATCAGCGCCTGAATAACAATGTTCCCATCATTAACTCTAAATAACGAATATTCTGGCAAGACCATGTTCTTGATACAGTCCAAAATAATCATCACATTACACAGTTGTAAGGAAAAATGATACACCGGAAATCTGTGTGCTTAAATTCTTAAAACATTTGGAGTAGAAATACAATGAGAACTTAACTAGTGTCATATCAATTGAAAGGAAGCAATTCATCCCAAAGTCCATGGGCTCCATATCTCCTTTAGAATTCCATACTTTTCCCCAATTCTGAATCACAATATCACAATATTTTCCTACCTACTTCACAGATCAATCACACGTGACAGCTTCTGGATCCGGTTAAGTAAGAAATCTCCTTGCTTGATAGTTGCTTGATACAAAGCATTCTTGGCATCAGGCCGATTGGTTTCTAGAACACCTGCAACCTTATCAATCTTGCAATGGAGCTTCCCAGCTGCAATAAAACGTGAAAGTTCCCTAGAAGCCAAAAAAAAGAAAAAGGTTTTCAGTTCAATGGGGAGGGAGAGAGAGGAAACCAAATGAAATAAACCCCATCATGCAACTTACAGATCAATGAACTCCACTGTCACACCAAAAGCCTTGGCCATTGCTTCAATAGTGACACTCTTGTAGGATTCCAAAAATTGGGAATAGAC
This sequence comes from Erythroxylum plowmanianum, assembly GCA_025531925.1. NCBI lineage: Eukaryota > Viridiplantae > Streptophyta > Magnoliopsida > Malpighiales > Erythroxylaceae > Erythroxylum > Erythroxylum plowmanianum. Next base: position 37,368,537 of record JANVCQ010000006.1, on the reverse strand, counting down.
AACAGTTCTGACCTCCCGCATATAATATCGGAAGTGGGGATGTAAATATCGATCCAGCTTAATTTGCTCGGTTAGGCCAGCTAAAAGGAAGGAATAATTATTACATCCAACATAAGAATTACATGCAAATATAACAGTCTATCACTAGAGTCAACGTATGTATGCATTAGAACTGCAATACAAAGGCTAGTTTTGCTTACCAAATGCCAAGAAAAATGATTTGTATTGACAATCATACAGAGAATTCAAAAAGTCCGAAAGATGTGGGATTTTTCCAATCACTGTCAGGATCTCAGGAGCATCCACTACCTGCCAATTGTTGTCAATTTCAACTCATTAAAAGTAAGCAACCCATTTAATTGAAAGAAAAGCGAATAAATAAATAATGAAAAAAGTCATGATATATACCTTTTGCTTCAGTGAAACTCTATCTAATGATATAATGCTAGTAAGAACAGTGTAAAATATGAAGACGTCATAAGGGAAAAGTTCATAGGTAGTGAAGGTTGATATGGAATCCAGAAATAAATTGGCTGCCTTCTTGAAATTTCTAGTCGACATGCAATACAAGCCCTCGTACACCTTCAAACGATTTTTTCTTTCCCAGTCGCCTCCCTCCTCAAACAGGCTGCCATCAAGGCAAATTATTGAAAAACAAGAAAGAACAAGACAAGTAGTTCCATGATTGTAAAATTGAGAAAATGAATGTTAAATTGATGTCCTTGCTTACTTTTTTGCTTTGTCAATACTCTTGGAAATGAGATCAAAATCCATGTAGAAAAAACCAACTTGTAATGTATGGAATACCAAATCCATCTTCTGCCCAACTGCAACTGTTTTACTTTCCGTAGTCTTGAGTTGTTCTAATGCCTTCTCCTGGGTTTCAAAGTGAACAAATGCTTAAGATATGATAGGAAGAATAGAGATAAAATGAAGAGAAAGGGCGTGAAAAAGTAGTAGTAAGTTATTCACCTTGTCACCAATCCTGATGTAGAACAATGACTTAGCCAAATGAGCCTCTCGAACCTCACTTTCACCCAAGTTTTCTTCGGCATCAGCAATCCTATAAAATGCCATACGGAAGGCCATAGTTAAAGTGAAAAACACCACAGATGTAACAGGCATCCAACCTTCAGGATCTAAATAACCTAAGTAATCTGAGAGACTAGCAGATGTTCCATCAGACCAACCACTGAACGATAAACAAATTCTTGCCTGAGCTAAATTAATAATACCACCCAGATATCAATAAGAAGCAAGCCATATCGTCTCAATTCCAATTCCAGTACTTCTTCATACTCAATTCTATCCAGATTAATAAAAATCTTGTCCCATTACTGATTTATATTTTTAATCAATGCTAAAGTTACACTCATTTGGCTAACCTAAATTACAAGACCAATCAGATTTGCTCTACACGTTTTTGTTTTCAAGCCAAACAGAGAAACAATTACATCAAAACTTCAAACGGAGAGAGAAAATAAAACTCACTTCTCATCCAGTTTTTTAATCTCCTCCTCGTTCTTCGCGCGCATCGCATCAAAAAATCCCTGATCCTTCTCCACTAAACCGTCGGCCACTAGGGTTTCGTAAAACGGCGCCATATCTGCGAAATTTCACACCAATGAAAATCGAATTCGAGAAGTAATTGAGTTAGCGTTAAGCAATATTCGTAGGCCGGAAATTACCATCAGTTTTAACGGCGGCGAGCACCTCCTCCTTGAGGCGGACCTTCTCAATGTCTTGGACGTCGGGGTGAGTAAGGAGGAAGCGCTTGTGAGCGAGTATTAGGTGTGGCTGTTGAGCTCCTTCTTGGCCTTCCATGGCTCTCGAGTCGACTCAATCGCAGCGCTGACGAGTTAGATGCGGGACGCGGAGTTCGGGTTTTCTTGTGGAAGGAGTAGTATTATGTACTGTGAATCAAACAATCATGACTAATGAGACTTTATTTTTAAGCTTTAAGAAAAAAGTATTAACTTTTATATTGTTTTTTTTTTTTTTTTTTTTTGAAACTTTTATATTGTTGTTTTTAAAAGTTAAAACTTTGGTAAAATTCAGTTCCGTAATGGATTTACTCGTTAATAATTATCTCTCCGGTAATTTTACCAAGCATGATGATTGATGATGCACATATGTGTATATATATATATATACATAATATATGTCTATTTTACAGATTAGTCAATATTTTAAAAATTAAATCGAAAATTAATTAATAAAATAACAATTTTAAAGATTTAATTAATATTAAATTAAATATTTTTAAAATTTTTAAAATAATATTAAAGAAAAAGGTTATAATAGTTTATTGAAATGCTTAAATTTTAATTTTAATCTTTCTTGTTATTATTTTTATTTTATTCTATTCTATTATATTCTATATCAATATTATTATTTGTATTTATTTATTTATTTATGCATTTTAAATTTTTCATTTTTAACCATTTTATTATTTATGTTTGTATTTATTTTTTATTATCATTTTACTTAGAATTTTAATTACTACTATTTATTTATTCTTTATTATATTTTTTAATTCATTTGGGTCATTTAAAAATAGTTTCTCTACTTGTTAAAGATAAGATTGCTACTAGACCTCCTCAAATCTCGCGTCTTAACAAGATTTATACTAGATGTTATCGATTAAAAAATTAATAAATATTAGATTATTCTATTTATAAAAATCGATCGAAAACTTAAAAATTAGTTAGTTTAAATTTTTTATGGTTACATCGAAAATAAATTCAAGAAATGTTTATATATTTAAGAAATATACCAAATTGAATAATATTATAAGTTTAATTAAATAGTTTAATACATATATATATATATATATATATATAGGCATTGTTTGGTAAATAGCTTATCAACTAATTTTTAGCAGTTTTAAAACTTTTAGCTGATTGATCATATCAAATAGTTGATAGAAATATTTGATAAATGACTGATTGAGTTAGTAGATTTAACCACTCAGCTGAAAAAGAAAAAGTTCGTATATAAGAGCGCTTCGCTCAATTGGTGAAAATGTAATATCCAAAAAGAAAATTATACCATTTATTTTGTTATTAAAAACATAACTATCACACTCGTGACAGGAATTGTCACAAGCGTGACATAAGACTGTGTTTGGTTATTGTCCTAATAGGTGGGGACAGATGACAGGAACGTAAAAGTCCTGTACTCTGTAGCGTTTGCTTGCTGTCCCCACCTATTTTTGTCTCGTCTCTGGAGCAGAGGAACAGAAATTTTTTGTACCTCTCATAACTGTGGTACAAAATTTCTCGTCTCCGTCTTCAAAACAAAACACAAGTAATTTTCAGGAATACTCCTTCCCTCACATAAGCAATTTTTTTATTCTTAATTATATTATTAAACTCATCATTTTTATTATTATTATTATTATTATTATTATTTTTATTATTATTGTTGTTGTTGTTGTTGTTGTTGTTGTTGTTATTATTATTATTAATTAATTAATTTTTTTATATGAAATTATTATCTTATTATTATTATTATTAATTTTTTATTATTATTATTATCATCATCATCATCATCATCATCATCATCATCATCATTATT
>JANVCQ010000006.1:37339828-37364858 GCA_025531925.1 Erythroxylum plowmanianum | reverse complement strand
ATAATCATTATTATTCATAATTAATTTTCTTATTATTATTGTGATTATTAAATTCCTTATTATTATTAATTTTTTTCTCTTTTTCTTCTATTATTTATTTATTTATTTATTTATTTATTTTTATTATTATTATACAAAATTAATTTCTTATTGTTATTATTATTATTATTATTTGTTAACCTTTTTACTAATATAAATCATTCATTTTAAAATAATCAATGAATTACATCTTTCCAATTATATTATACTGCAAGGGCAATTTTGTCATTCACACTGTTTTTGTGTTCTGTCCACCGCAACCAAACACATTTCTATTCTTGGGACAGGAACAATTTTTTCCGTTCTGTCCACCACAATCAAACACCTTACTGTCCCCAATTTTTGTTCTGTTCCGTCTCTTCATTTCCGTCTCGTTCCGTCTCTGCCTCCTGGAGACAGCAACCAAATATAACGTAAATGTCACAAATGTGACACAAAGCGTCACGTTTTTTATCATTTTAAATTTAATTATGCAACTATTAGTTTTATAATAAATTAAATTTTTAATTTAATTTTAATTATGCTAATATTAATTTGATTTAAAAAATAAAATTAAAATGATAAAACATAAAAAAGAAACCAAAATAAGTGTCCAGTTTTAAATTAAATGTCACATCACATCCGCGGCTCTTATTTTGATTTTTTGTTTTTATTATTTTAATTTTAATTTTTAAATAAAATTTTTAAGGTAAAAATTTAAAGTTTAAATTTTGATTAATTTATTAAAATTTTTAATTAATTTATAAAGTATATAAAAATATTAAATTAAAATAAAATTTTGATTAATTATTATTATTATTATATAATCTATGTTTTTTATTATAGTTATAAACTTAACTTTTGAAAAAGTATATATCTAAAATCTAAAATCTTATAAAAATATGCAAAAAAATGCTAAAATATAATACTCATGTTCTTATATTTTTTTTAAGTCATGTCTTTATAAGTCATTTTATATATAAACAGCTAATATTAAACAACTAATTTTATCAAACATTTTTAATAAATAACTGATATTATTTGTTAGTCAAAATAACTGATGGAATCCATAATTAGCTAACCGTAAATAAAATCAACTAAAAGTAATCAGTCAGTTATTGTCAAACATGGCCATAAGTAAAGTTTATAATTTCTTTAAGAATTCTTGTTTGAGTTTGAGGGCATTTTTAAATCCAAAATAGCTAACAATAACATATTATTCTCACTTATGTTCACTGTAAATTTTTTTATCATGAATAATTTTATCTTAACCAAATAGTAGTGCTATATTTAAGTAATTCTTAAATTTTGTTAATATCATTTCAATGATAAAATGTTTTGGCATTACGAAGTGTATGCAAAGCTTGCCACACCATCAGGTATCATACGCCACTTACATCGAGAAGTGGTCGAATTAGTGTTACCGCACTTTTAAAAACAGTAGATGGAGCATCAAGTTTTAAAAATGCTAGCGTAAGGTATTATTCGACTCAGTCGAAGCTACTTTTTTCATCGCTCGTTCCCCTGCGAAAAGATACGATGGGCCATAAAGATTTTGCAGCGATTAAAAAAGTTTACTACTTTAACTATAAAATTTTAAAATTATGTAAAGATAATATTTTTAAATTCTTTAATTTATTTAAACTTCAATTTTATAATAATCTAATATTAATTAAACGTTTTGGATCATAAACATATTATTCTACCGATTTAACTTTAAATTTCCTTTTTTTCAATTAATTAGACGGTGTTATATGAGTTGTATATGACCAAATGGTTTATGATATTGGAGAGGTGATCAATGTATTAGCAAACTAGGAATGCATCACAAAAATATTCTTCCAACACACATTACAAATAATTTGCATATATGGTAATATTTTTTTAGTATTTTAAAATATTTTTATTTTTAAAATTCATATAAATTCAATAATTGAAGATATGTCAGCTTAATTGAGTAAAATTAAATGAATGTATTTTCGAATTCGAACATACGTAAAAATACTATAAAAATATTCTTTTAAATACTTCAAAACTATTTTGAATTTATGAAAAAAAAATTTGATCTTTTTAAGTGCTTTTATACTTTTCAAGTTTTATGAATTTAATATTTTAAAAATATTTGTGTATATTTATTTTCATATTTTTGATGATATCATAATTCCTACCAGTTGCCTCTCTATCCTTGCTTTCGTTATCTTGGATTCTTCATTCCATATGTAGTCAAGAGTGGAATTAACTCATGAATCATGTGTGTGTATATATATATATATATATATATATGTATATGTATATATATATATGTATATGTATATGTATACGTATATGTATATGTATATGTATATGTATATATATATGTGTGGAATTAACTCATGAATCATGTGTGAGATTAATATATATATATAGTCAAGAGTGGAATTAACTCATGAATCATGTGTGAGATTAATTCATTTACATGCATTTTACGTATCAAATACATTGTTTCGATATATATATATATATATCGAAACAAACCATACCGTCAATCATTGCATCCCATAAAACTCTATTCATTGATTAAATCCCATTGTCCCATGGAGTGTTTCTAAATCTTCAAATATCTCAAGCTCTCAAGTTAAAGGTGTAAATGTTTCCGAAAAATGAAAGCAAAGGTTAGGGACCCAAAAAAACTATAACTGTCCATATATTGCTCTGCCAATTACAAAGACAACGGACAGCAACAGACCATCACAACGTTTCAGTTATGGACCCAAAAACAACCCACAACTATCCATATACTGCTCTGCCTATTACATTGACAAACAACAACAAAAAAATGTTGTAATGGTTGTGACTCATATGGACCATATATACACGAGAGTATTCTAACATTCTCCCAAAAACAACCATAACTGTCAATATATTGCTCTGCTTATTACAGAGTAAACAAATAGCAACTGATCGAGTGATGGTTATGACTCATATGGACCATATATACATGAGAGTATTCTAACATTATCCCAAATGTTGTGATGGTTGTGACTTATATGGACCATACGTATACGAAAGTATTCTAACATTCTCCCACTTGGTCCATATAATTCAACATTGACTTATGGAGAAACAAAATATATATAAATCATGGCTATAAGTCCTCTTATAACGAATAATGTATTCAATGTATTACATTATATTACGTCTCTACACACAATCCTTCAACTTAATGAATAAACCATGTGTTTATTCTAGGTCTAAAATTAATGAAGATTCTCAATATAACAAAATGAATATCTATAGATGCACAAACCAAATGAGAAACATCACAGTGAATAAGAGTTTTATTGAAAACAATGTATATTCAATAACATTATTTTACAGAACCTAGTCCCATTTGTACTATGTGATCCTTAAACTGCTTAGGTGGCATGCCTTTAGTCAAAGGATCCGCAATCATCAACTCAGTACTAATGTGCTCAATGAGCGCTTTCTTTTTTTAACATGTTTTCTTATGGCTAAAAACTTAATATCGATGTGCTTACTTCGACTTCCACTCATGTTGTTTTTAGCCAAAAAAGTCGCTGCTGAGTTGTCACAATATAACTTTAACGTCTTAGAAATAGAGGCCGCAACTTTAAACCCATATATAAAACTCTTCAACCATACATTATGCTAGGTGACCTCAAAACACGATACGAACTCAGCTTCTATAGTAGAAGTAATAGTCAAGGTCTGCTTGACATTTCTCTAAGATATATGTAACAACCCAGACCACCCGCTAGCAAATATTGTTCGCCTTGGCCCAAGAAATCCCATATCGGTTGGGAAGGAAAACGAAACATGTCTTATAAGGTTGTGGATACCTTCCTCTTGCAGACACGTTCTCGACAGCACTAAGGCTGTGAGAAGTAAAACCTTGAGGGTGCTTGGCACGAAGGCCTTGGCTTAGAGGGGACAATATCTGCAGGTTGCGTACTTTGATACCCCTGAAGATGCGTTCTCAGCAGCACTAAGGTTGTGAGAAGTAAAACCCTGAGGGTGCTTGATACAAAGGCCTTGGCCCAAAGCAGACAATATCTGCCAACGGGTGGTCTGGATTGTTACAATATAGCTCCACCAGCTAACATGAAAATATATCCTATGGTTGATTTTTTTGAATCAATGCAGCCATCAAAGTCTGAATCGGAGTATCCAACTACTTCCAGATTTTCAGTTCTTCTGTGCATAAGCATGTAATATTTCATTCCTTGAAGATATCTCATCACTTTCTTTGCAGCCTTCCAGTGATCAATACCTGGATTATTCTGATATCATCCTCACATTCCAACTGCAAATGCAATGTTTGGTTTTGTACAGACTTGAGCATACATTAAGCTTTCAACGGTTGAAGCATATGAAATGTTCTTCATGTGTTCTCGTTCGGGCATTGACTCAAATTGAATCTGTCACCCTTCACTATAGGTGCTACACTTGGTACACAATCTTTCTTCCGAAATCTCTCTAAAATTTTGTTGATATAAGTCTCTTGAGGCAATCCTAAAATGCCTTGAGATCTTTCTCTATGGATCTTAATGCCAATGACATAAGATGTCTCAACCATATCTTTCATATCAAGATTCATTAAGAGAAATTGTTTCACCTCACATAGTAAACCCTTATCACTGGTTGCAAGTAAAATATCATCCACATATAGCACAAGATAACAAATCTTGCTCCCACTAACCTTCTAGTATATACACTGATCCACGAGTTACTCTTTAAAACCAAATGAAGTGATGACTTCATGAAATTTTAAATATCATTGACTAGATGCTTGTTTTAAGTCATATATGGATTTATTAAGCTTGCAGACTAAATACTCACCATCACTAGAGGAGAATCCTTCTGATTGTTTCATGTCAACCTCTTCCTTTAGTTCACCATTGAGGAATGTCATTTTTACATCCATTTGATGTAACTCAAAGTCAAAATAGGCTACTAATATTATAATTACTCGATGAGAATCTTTCTTTGATATAAGAGAAAATGTCTCCGTGTAATCGATTCCTTCTTTTTGAGTAAATCCTTTAGTAATGAGTCTTGTTTTATGTCACTCAATGTTGCCTTGTGAGTCTTTCTTTATTTTAAAGCATTTACACCCAATGAATTTTACATCATTAGGCAATGCAACAAGATCCCATACTCGATGACATGCCATAGAATTCATCTAATTTTTCATGGCATTATACCATAAGTCCAATTCTTTAAAACTTATGGCTTGCAAAAATGTTTCAGGATTATGTTCGGCTCCGATGTTAAAGTCTGATTCTTGTAGATACACAATATAATCACTAGAGATACCTGATCACCTTACTTTAGTAGATTTCCTTAATGTTGTTTCAACATTCTCCTCAGGAGCATGTTATGCAATTGGTTAATCAACAATTTCTTCTTGTTCCATATCAACAACTTGATCTATTGAATTAGTATCAATTGCTTCTGGAATTTCAGCAATTGGTTGTCTAACACCCATTAATGCTTTAGAGGTGTGAATGACAATCAATTTATCACTTGAGCTAGAGGGATGAACTTCTTGATGTCCCTTATCTAAAATAAAATCTTGAAATTGATCACTCCTACTGATTAAGTCATTCTCAAGAAATTTTGCATTTCTTGATTTCACAATCCTAGTACCATGAGATGGACAATAAAATCTATACCCCCTTGGATTTTTTAGTATATCCAATGAAGTGACCACTCATGGTTCTTCAGTCTATCTTATTTTCTTGTGGATTATAAATTTTCACTTTAGAAGGGCATCCCCAAATGCGTATATATCGCAAACTTGATTTCTAACCCTTAAATAACTCAAAAGATGTCTTTAAGACAGTCTTAGTTGGAATTCAGTTTAATATATACTCAACCATCTTTAGTACTTTAATCCACAAGAAATTAGGGAGTTTTACATTACTCTTCATACTTCTCACCATGTCCATTAGTGTTCGGTTTCTTCTTTCTGTCACACTATTCTGGTCTAGAGAACCAGACATTATGTATTGGGTAATAATCCTATGTTCTTCAAAAAACATAACAAATAAACTAGTGCTTATCCATTCTCTATGTATCTACCATGGTACTCGCTACCTCTATTTGATTAACGATTTTAATTTGTTTTCCACATTGATTTTCTACTTCAGCCTTAGAAACTTTAAAGGCATCCAAAGCTTCGTCCTTAAAACGAAGTAAATAGAGATACATGTATCATGAATAATCATCTATGAAGGTCATTAAGTATTTTGGACTATGTGCATCTATGTTTGGACAACAAATATCTGTATGTATGATTTCTAATAGATTTGCGCTCCTTTTTGCACCTTTTTTAGACTTGTCAGTTTGCCCTTATTGCAATCGACACAAGTCTCATAATCAGAATAATCCAAAGTACTAAGTACTCCATTTACCAATTTCTTAAGTCTCTCAATAGAGATGTGTCCTAATCTCCGATGCCATAATATAGACGAATCCTCATTCACAATACATCGTTTTATCTCAGCAGTAATATGCATAAAAGTATAAGTAGTGTCATTTTGTAATTTAAGAGAATAAAGACCATCAATCAAAACACCATGTCCAAGAACTTTAGATTTATTGGATAATTGAAAACCATAATCCTTAAAATTAAAGGTAAAACCCAACAGTACAAGTCTTGAAATAGAAATTAAATTTTGAGAAAAATTTGGCACGTAAAAGGTATTTTCCAGATGTAAAATAAAACCACTACTTAACGTCAAACCGCAAGTGCCAATGGCTTCCACATGTGAACTCATCTTGCCTCCTAAATAGATGTAGTGTTCACTGCCACCATGTGTTATGATTAACACTAACCATATTAGATTCATAACAAACAAATAAAAGGTGAGTAACTTTAATTTTGAGCCAGTTCTTAAATCACATAATCATGCACAAATTATTTAATCTACTTTTGCATGTATCATGTTCATAAATTTATACATACAATTTTCAATTAATTACATATATAATGTGTGCAAATATTTATTTAACAAATAAACAACTTTAATGTGCATAAAATCACATTATTTAATCTTGCATGTCTAATTTAATACAAATATTAAACATACAATTTGAAATTTATAATTCTTAATACATTAGACATACAAAGAAAAATAATTAATATTCACAAAATATTAATTCCAAAGAATGGTTTTATAATTAAAATCACAAAAATTAGGTTAGTGCTTGATTAACCTAGTAAAGAACCAAAACACTAGCTTAATTAATTATTACTTAATTAATTAAGAATTAAGAATTAAAAAATAGAATAATTGTCTTCAACCTCCATCCGAGTCAGTATGACTCGGTTCCAACCCGAACCAGATTCGTGGAAGAGACATTGCATGAGGGTGGGACGATAGTGACGAGCCGGTGATGATCATGACACATCCAAGAGAAGAAACAAGATGCACGTTGCATAGCTTGCAATGTCCAAAACTGCCATGTAACTCGACGTCTTCCATCCTCCCGGCATGCATCACGCCTCCAATTGGTGCACTGTGCAACTTGATGTGCCAAAACACAACCATGACGTCCCATAGGCACACCAACTTCCAGCTCTTCTGCACACATATCACACATGCATACGCAGACATCTCCAAAAACAAAACAGAGCATATGTTTAACAGATAAAGGAACCAACACAGACGCAAGACAGAGGCATACATTAAGGCTCTGATACCAAATGTAAGATTAACAAAAACAGAGCATATGTTTAACAGATAAAGGAACCAACGCAGACGCAAGGCAGAGGCATACATTAAGGCTCTGATGCCAAATGTAAGATTAATTCATTTACATGCATTTCATATATCGTATACAAGTCCTCACGTATATATCAACATGTACGTGTGTATATATATTTAAGCGGAAGCATAACCGAAACAAACCATACCTCTAACCATTGTATCCCGAAAAAACTTTATCCACTGATTAAATCCTACTGTCGAATGAAGTGTTTCTAAATCTTCTGACCTCTTAAACTCTCAAGTTAATGGTGTAAACTTTTCTTAAAAACGAAAGCAGAAGGTTAGGGATCCAAAAACAACTCATAATTGTCCATATATTGCTCTACCCATTACAAAGACAACGGACAGCAACAGACCATCACATCGTTTCGGAAACGTTGTGATGGATGTGAATCATATGGACATATATACACGAGAGTATTCCAACATCATGATTAAATCAATTTGTCAATTCTACAGAAGAATTGCTTGTTAGCAAAAAAAATGTCACTTCAATAGAAAAACAAGATAACTATTTAGGGCACGTAATTAGGACTTGTTTAATGGCATACCTAGAGAAGATTGAGACCATAACAAAGTAGTCAGAACCCAAGAATATAAAAAGAGTTCAAGGGACTTATCGATTTGGCAAAAATAATTTTAATAATCAAGTGTGATAAATGATATGTATCCTCTTTTATATAACTTTGTTAAAATTTTGAATTTTAGTTTAATTGTTAACTTTTTAGTTAAAGGTAAGGTTGCGTATTATTGAACCTTCTTAAACTCCACATCTCAGTAGGATTTCTACTAGTTGTTGTTGTTGGTGTAGTTTAATTGTTAACTTTTTATTTATTATAGTTTATTTTTTCCACGACCGTTAAAATGACACAAATTATTAGGGATGACAATGGGTCAATTTATGAGTTCAAATTTATACGTTTGCAATGAGCCGACTCATGGGTCAGGCCCTGGCTCACGCTAGCCTAAGATCTAATTATTCCAAATAAATTGACATTGTTTTATTTAAAAGAGTTAGACTTGGATAAACAAGGCTCGAACTCAATTAAAAAATATTATTTTACATTTTTAATTTTAAAAAAATTATTTAAAAAATTAGTGAGCCGCCTCATTGTCATGACTACAATTTGTGAGGGAGTTTCATTATGCTACTACAAAACTATTTAATGATTTTTTTTCAAAGTTGTGTATTAGAAAAGTAACGATGAAAATTATTAAAGCAACTTAAGAGGAAGTGAACGTCTAAATATCATATTTGAACGGAGATTGTTTAAACAATTTATATGACTGCATAAGTGTTTAATGATAATCTTTGAATATCACATTTAAAAAGAGATTGTTGATTTTATTTATTATTGATAAATATGTTTGAATATTATATATAATAAACTAAAAATATAATCAACTATATATATATATAATAAACTAAAAATAAATAAATACGTATAAATAAAATAAATAATATAATAAATATAAAACAAGATAAAATAATAAAAATAAAAGATAAAATGAATAAACAAATAATTTTTTTAAAGCTTTTAGATATAATGAGTTCAAATCACCACTGTCATTACCCTATTTCTATCATGTTGCATGTTCTTTGTTGCCGATAAAATATGCATAGTGTTATGATCTCGATAGTCAAGATTGAACCGAACATATTATTAATAATTCAAATGTATAACCTAAAATTCAAGCCCATGTGTTTATACTTTATACGGAATTGCGCTTTATTAATGGGTTATAATTTATACACATATAAATTGCGTTTTCTTGCCCCAATTTGGAGTTAACTGCTTGTCTTCGGGTCTCTCTCTTTCGAGAGTGGAGAAGATGGAGAAGAAGAAGAAGAAGAAAGATACTTTTGTTTTCTGTAAACATGCTAATGATACGTCTTTTCAGCTTAAACTAGTAAAGTTTCCTTCTTTTTGTTGTTAACGTTCATGAGTTTTGCTTCAAATCCTCTTTAATCATCGCATTCTCAAGATGTTGCGTCTTTACTGGGATGTATTTTTAAGATGTTGCGCTTTTATTGGAATTTTCTAGTTTATGAATCCGTTTTCTTGTTATTGTCTGTTAAAATTTAATTATTTGTATTTGTATTTGTATTTATTATTTTATAATTATGATTATGATTATGATTAATATTATTATTTATTGATATTTTTCAAAATTTATGTTTATGTATTCAAAAATATTAATTAATTGATTAAATTAAATTAATTTTTTTTTCTGTTTTTCTATTTATTTTATTTTAATTTATTAGTCAATTTTTATCCTATTATTTTGTCACTCTTATCTTGTCATATATATACATGTGGGCCTATTGGAAACAACTTCTCTACAATGTTAGGATAAGGTCGTATATTATCAGACCCCTTCAGTTCTACTTTATTGTGGGGCTTCGGATTATGACGACGATGACGACGACTACGATGAAATTGCGCTTTAAGCTAGCCCGATGGCGCACAACCCAACGTACAGTTGGGCTCTTATCCCAATTTAACTCCTGCCACCTGCTTGCTTAGTGCGACCGCGTACGGGCGGCTAACTGTCGTTCTATGTCCCGAATAAAATTTCCCCTATCATTCACTAACCAAGAACTGATAATTCGTTTATGTCGCCGTAAATCTTAGATAATGGCAAAAGGAAAGCGCCAAGGTGATACTGTTTCTGTTGAAACCGAGTCTTCTGCTTTAGGTAATGCGAGTTTTGAGCTCGCTCTTCCTTCTTTTTTGCTTGGATTCTATTGGGAATTGACGATTAATGAATGAGCCTGCTTGATGTTTGTTTGATAAGTGGAAATAGAGTGTCGGGCATTGATCAGTTTTTACTGTTGTTTCCCTTTTTTTCTTTTTTCTGTTGACACCCGGAAGGGAATTTTGTTGGGTTTGAATTCGAGCCTCTGTTACGGCTATTGCATCAATTTACATTGGATGAGAACGTAAAACGGATGGTTCTGAAACGGATTTGCTCAAGAGTATCACACATGGATGCATTTTTTTTTAATGTTTGATTTTAGATTACTGTTAGAAAAACTTGGTAGACTACACTCCATTTATCGTAATTTTGCCAGAGTGTTATAATCGAATTGCGAAGCATCGTTCATGTTGGAAACATATGGTGGCATATTTCTATGGGCGTGGACTGAAGATACCTAAACAACAAGCGCAAGGGTTATACAGTTTTGAGTTAACTTCCCCTTGTTTCTTTGATACCTTTCCTCACCAGAAGCGCTCGAAAAGAAGAGTCAAGGCCAAGTATTCAATTCCTAAACTAGTTACACCAAAGGAAAAGCTAAACAGTGGAACTTTTAACTGCTATTTTGAGTAAGTTGTCGCTTTCAGCTTCTGGTCGGTACTTCTGCTACCGGCTGTTACCTAGTTGTTGATGGTCCCTCGTGTTCTTATATTATGTCTGATGTATGCAGAAATTTATGGAGGAACTTCTCCAAAGACAAGAGAGCTTCTTTTACATACCTTGATAGCTTATGTTTTAGCATGTACATGCAAGCATCTTACAGAGAGAAGGTCATGACCTTGATCACCAAGAAACAAATTTTATCAAAGAAGTATGTTCTTGTTCCCATTGTTTACTGGTAAGTTTCTTCTCAAACTTTGCAATTCAATGTCTTCTGCATTTTCTGTGGGAGAATATGAAAGTTCAGTCTTTGTAAAAATTGTTAATCTTTTCAGGAGTCATTGGAGTCTTTTGATTTTCTGCAACTTCGGCGAGAGTTCCCAATCAAATTCTAGAACGCCATGTATGTTATTGTTGGATTCTCTTGAAATTGCTAACCCCAGGCGCTTCGAACCTGATATAAGAAAGTACGAATTTGTGTTGGAAAATCTCTGAGATCCAATTTGTTGAGTATTTAAACGATGCTCTCTTTTTCACCAGGTTTGTTTTAGACATTTATAGATCAGAAGGGAGGGCTGCAAATAAAAAGATGATTTCGAAAGTTCCATTCTTGGTGCCTAAGGTGAAGATACTGATGCAAAATTATGGGAACTTGATACATCCAAACTCCGAATGTATTCAACTCCATTTACTCACAGCTTTTTGATGTCTTTGTAGGTACCACAACAAAGAAATGACAAAGAATGCGGCATTTATGTCCTATACTATATTAATTTGTTTATGCAGGATGCTCCAGAAGACTTCAACATTGGGGGCTATCCATACTTTGTAAGTTCTGTGAAAATATGTACTAATACATATATATACTGTATTAGATAAATATCAAATATAGGAGATAAATATTAGATATATGATATGTATTATTAGGATCCCTAAAGATAAGGGATCCTCTGATAAGGTTAGCTTCCTAGTTTAGTGGGATTAGGAGATTAGTTTCCTAATCTATGTTATACTCTTTCTGTATATATATTCTATTAAGTGTCAATAAAGAGGGTACCTTTGAAATCCTAAATTCTGAAATGGTATCAGAGCTTTAAGCTCGAATTTTCTGGGAAAAATAAAGAGGAGGGGGGGAGTGGTGTTTCGAAATTTTTTTTCCTTTGTCCCTGAGTCAGCCTTCATCGCTGATTAGTTTCGGTAAATAGTTTCTGCACATAAAAGTGAAGGATAATGACAAAAACCAAGGAGAGTGGATCAATAATTGTGGCTTCATTAGATGAAGTAACCAAGACTCAATCTTTGGTGGAGTTATAAATCATTCAAACTGCGTACATATTGGATGGAAAAAATTATCTCAAGTGGTCCTTATTTGTTCGAACTATTTTGAAAAGTAAGGGAAAGATCAATCATTGTTAGGAATTGGACCAAGGCTAGAAGATCCAAGTTTCGAAGCATGGGTTGAGGAGGACTCATTGATCATGACGTGGCTTTGGAATTCAATGATGCCTAAAATAAGTGATACGGTAATGTTCATAGCTATAGCCAAAGATATTTGGGATGCAATTTAGCAGACATACTCAAAAGCTAAGGATACGACTCAAGTGTATGAAGTGAAAGTCAAGACTGTTGTCTCTAAACAAGAGAACAAATTTGTGATGGAATATGCCAACCAATTGAAGTCATTGTGGCAGGAACTTGATCATTATTGAGTGATTCAGACCAAGTGTCCAGATGGTACTGCTATACTAAAGGAGTTCATTGAACATGATAGAGCTTATGACTTTCTTGTTGTATTAATTCTGAGTTTGATCAAATAAGGATCCAAATACTCAGAAAGCAGAAAGTTCCATGCTTTAATGAGGTAGTGGCCATTCTTCGGAGTGAAGAAAGTAGGAGGAATTTAATGCTTAATTCTCAACCCTCTGATGGTTCAGCTATGATAACTAGAAGTGAAAAACAGGCTGGAAAAAGATTTGATGCAGAAACTGGGAAAGTGGGTCAATCCAAGTCTCAAAATCGTGATAACCTGTGGTGTAGCTATTGCAAAAAGCCACGTCATACGAAGGAGTAGTGTTGGAAGTTGCATGGAAAGCTCTTCCAGTTGTGAGTAGGGACAGAAAGGATATCAACCTAAGGGTAATGGACAAGCACAGGTTGCTACAAGTACATCCCAACAGGAAGACAGGCAAGACTCAAAGGGCTTTAACCAAGATGAAGAGGAAAAAATGAGGGCATTCGTTAGCAACACAGAGAAATCTGCAGGTACATGCACCTTTGTGCATTCAGGTATGTGTTCTGGTTCAGTTGGATTAAATGTTTCATATAAGGTTTTTCAGCAATCTTAGATTATGGATTCAGGAGCTACCAACCACATGACTTATTCATCCAAACACTTTACCATTTATTCCCCTTGCCCAAGCAATAAGAAGATAACCACCACACATGGATCCTTAGCAATTGTAGCTGGCATAGGAGATGTCAAAATAAACCCATACATAACATTGAGAAATGTTCTTCATGTCCCTAAGCTATCCACAAATCTAATATCTGTGCAGAAACCCACACTTGATTTACTTTGTAATGTTACATTTCACTCAAGCCATTGTTTATTTTAGGAGAGGGATTCGGGGGAAGATGATTGGAAGTGCTAGAAAACGGGATAACCTCTACTATCTTGAGGAAACAAACGGGTCAAACATATCCAGGAGCAGAACACCCTATTTATTCATGTATGAATTAGTGTTGTCAAATAAAGAAAAAAAATCTTCTTACATCATCGCACGTTAGGTCATCCATCGTTGAGGATTATTAAGTTTTTGTTTCCTGCTTTGTTTACAAAGATAGATTTTGATAATCTTCACTGTGAGGTGTGTGAACTTGCTAAACACAAGTGTATACCTTTTCCTATTAGCAATAAAAGAAGCATTTTTCCCTTTTGTCTTATTCATATTGATATCTGGGGCCCCTCAACTGTTTCAAATGTGTCTGGGGCACAGTGGTTTGTAACTTTTATTGATGACTGTACTAGAGTTACCTGCGTTTTCTTACACAAACACAAGTCTAAAGTGCGTTCTATGCTTCCACATTTCACCTCTATGGTAAAAAATCAGTTTGGTGTAAACATCAAGAAACTTAGATCTGACAATGCCAAAGACTACTTCAACCAAACTCTTACTTTCTATCGTCAAAAAGAAAGGATACTTCATTAGTCTTCTTGTGTCAAAACATCCCTAACAAAATGGGGTGACTGAGAGAAAAAATGGACACCTTTTAGACCAAACACCAGCATTGTTATTTCAAAAAAATGTACCAAAATATTTTTAGGGGGAAGCAGTCCTAACAACTACTCATCTCATTAACAGACTACCTTCTGAGTCCTAGGATTCAAAAATCCAATGGAGATACTCTCTTCATTCTACCCAAATATATCTACTACAAATAATCTTATACCTCACATTTTTGAGTGTGTTTTGTTTGTTCATGTTCATAGCCAACACCGTGGGAAATTGGATCCTAGAGCACTGAAGTGCATCTTTGTAGGGTATTCATCAACTCAAAAAGGGTAGAAGTGCTATCATCCTCCTTCTAAGAAATTTCATGTGTCCCAAGATGTCACCTTCAATGAACAAGAAGTCTATTTTGTCCAACCTTATCTTCAGGGGGAGAATCTCAAGGAAAATAAGGAGTTCTTTCTTGGAGTGTCAAAAAATGATCCTTTACTTCTATCTAAACCCAGTCAAATACCTTCAGCTTAACCAATATCTAAACCCAGTCAAATACTTTTAGCTCAACCAAAATCTTCTTTAATCGAACCCATTCTTGAACCTAAATCTGCTTCTAGGGATGTGCGATTTGGTATAAATCTAGTGTACTCGAGGCGGAAAGAGGTTGGTTAATCTAGAATTTATGCATGTACAAGAATCTGAACCAGATTCCTCAAATGAGGTAACAATTTCTGATTTCCCTACTTTGCAAACTGAAACTGAAGTATAGATTAGTGAGGAAGATCGAGATCAACTTATTGCCATTAGGAAAGGAACCAGAACATGCACCAAAAGGCTGTTATACCCACTCTCACACTACATGTCCTTTCAAAATTTCTCACCAATATTTAAAGCCTTTCTTGTAAACCTCAACGCCACAACCATTCTTACAAACTTATCCGAAGCATTGTCTAATGAAAAATGGAAACAAGCCATGGATATGGAGATGGAGGCAGTAAGGAAGAATAAAACTTGGAGTTTGGTGAAATTGCCAGTTGGAAAAAGGCCAGTGGGTTGCAAATGGGTTTTTGCGGTAAAATATAAGGCTGATGGGTCAATTACAAGGTACAAGGTAAGATTAGTAGCCAAAAGATACACTCAGACTTATGAGATTGATTATCTAGAGACATTTGCTCATGTGGCTAAGATAAATACAGTTAGAGTAATTTTACCTTCAACGGTAAATCGTGGTTGGGAATTATAACAATTTAATGTAAAGAATGCATTTCTACATGGAGATTTAACAGAGGAGATTTACATGGAGGTCCCACCGGGCTATGAAACAAAAGTGACTACCAATACTGTATGTAAGCTGATTAAAGTCTTGTATGGATTGAAACAATCCCATCGGGCCTGGTTTGGTAGATTTGCAAGGGTCATGTTATCTATAGGATATAAGCAAAATTAAGGATATCACACTTTGGTCATTAAGCATTCAGCCACAGGGAAAGTAACAGTATTACTAGTCTATGTGGATGACATCATATTCACAGGAGATGATGAGATAGAGCAGCGGGTCTTGAGTAATTGTTTAGCTAAGGAGTTTGAGATTAAGACTTTGGGAAGGTTAAAGTATTTTCTGGGAATTGAGGTAGCACTCTCCAGGAGAGGAATTTTATATCTCAACATAAATATGTTACTGATTTACTCAAGGAAACAGGTAAAGCCGCATGCAAACCCGCAAATGCACCCATGGAATCGAATCTTAAGCTAGGGAAAGCATAGGAAGATGTTCTAGTCAATAGGGAAATGTATCAACGACTTGTAGGATGACTCATCTATTTGGTTCATACCATACTTGATATAGTCTATGTTGTAAGCATGATAAGTCAGTTTATGAATAGTCCTAAAAAATTTCACTTACAAACAACACATAGAATTTTGCAATACCTTAAAAGAACTCCAGGAAGGGGATTTTGTTTAAAAGAAATGGAAATATGACACTTGAAGCATAAACCGATGCTGACTATGCAGGATCGGTAGTGGATAGAAGATCTACGTCGAGGTATCGTACCTTTCTTGGAGGGAATCTAGTCACATAGAGAAGTAAGAAACAGGGGGTAGTAGCACGATCTAGTGCCGAGGCAGAATTTCATGCCATGGAACAACGTTTATGTGAATTGCTTTGGGTGAAAATTATTCTAGAAGACTTAAAGATTAAGTGGGATGTTCCTATGTGGCTTTACTGTGATAATAAATTAGAAATAAGCATAGCCCACAACCTAGTTCAGCATGATAGCACTAAGCACATTGAGGTGGATAGACATTTCATCAAGGAGAAGTTAGACAGTGGCTTGATATGCACTTTGTATCTGCCAACACGAGGATAACTTGTTGACATTCTCACTAAAGGGTTGAGTAGCTCAATATTTGAAGACATTGTATCCAAGTTGGGAATGGAAAATTCCTATTTACTAGCTTTAGGGGGAGTGTGAGAATATGTACTAATAAATATAGATGCTATGTTAGATAAATATTAGATATAGGAGATAAATATCAGATATAGGATATGTATTATTAGGATCCCTAAAGAAGGGATCCTCAGATAAGATTAGCTTTCTAGTTTAGTTGGATTAGAAGATTAGTTTTCTAATATATGTTATACTCTTTCTGTATATATATTATATTAAGTGTCAATAAAGAGGGTATCTTGAAATCCTAAATTCTGACAAGTTTTATTCTGGCTTAAACTTCAAGTATGAGATTGTGATGTGGGTTTAGAATTTTCCCTTTGTTGCATTGCAGATGAAAGAAAACTGGTTCACTCCTGAATGCTTGGAGCAATTCTTTGAGAAACTAAACTAGAACCATTAAGAGAAGTGATTTTCGTTATACATTTGTTCTTTTGATTGGCTCACTAACCATTAAGAGAAGTGATTCCATTACATTTGGCCTTTTGGTAGGCTCACGAACAAGTTATTTCCTTGGTTAACCCTTTCTCTTAAATGTATAATATAATACAGATTTATTTTTATAAAGGTTTAGGTTCTGTAATTATGTTGGCTACCTTGATCTATAATTCTTCCTTCTGCACGCCAACATTGATGTAATTGCATTTCATTTTGCAATAATGGAGATTGATGCTTCATGAACAGGGTCAATAAGGCTGGGCGAGTTGAATCAACTTGATACGAGAGTAATCAATACTTTTAAAAAAATTAGAAGTTAAATCGGTAAAGCAAGAATTTTAAGGTTAAAAAGTCTCATTTGATATTAGATCATTAGAAATCAGTTAAAGATTAAATAAAATTAAAGAATTTAAAATATAATTGAAAAATATTATAGATGTCTATTAAAGAATTTAAAGTTTAATTAAAAAAGATTGTTAAATAAAAACTAATTAATTTATAAAAATTTATTAATTTATAAAATGATTATTAATTAATAAATTAATCAGTTTTTAACAACAATAGTTATTAAAATAAATCAATCGAAAAGTTAGATAATTTAAGGTTTTTACCATTGCACCAACCGAATCCGTTAAGTATTTTAATCATTGGTTTAAACTAAAATTTAGATCTAATTTTAACTTATGAGAGTGTTGCTTAACCTCAAAATAACATCATTTTATTAAGTTAATAAAATGTTGTTTTTGTATTTTGTTGAATAGACAAAACAAATAAAGTTGACGAAGATAATGCCGTTTTGTTGAATAACTAAGACAAAGTTTAATTGGACTTTTTTAAATTTATTCAATATCGTTTATGTTAAGATTTTAAGATGTTTATAGATTAAAAAATATTTTGAGATTTGATTCGATTAATTATCATTTATTAATTTAATTTAAAATTTTTTTAACTTATTTTATTTATGCTTCTAAATTAAAATTTTCTTTTTAATTAAAAAGATAAATTAAAAATTTTCCTTTTATTTAAAGGAGTTGAGTCTTAAATAAGCTTAAATTTAAAAAAAATTACTATATATATTTAATTTTAAAAAATTATATTAAAAAACTTAGGTGGCTGGCAAGCCCATTGCCATCCATGTCAGATTCTCCCTTCTCATTTTAGTTACTCTATCAAACGACGACGTATGTCAATTGCAAATTAGAGCGTATTATTAGTAAAGCACTCCTCGTCTTCTTCTTTGTGGTGTCGCCGTCGTGCTTTCATGGCAACAGCAATAGTATCGGAGTCCAAAAAGCAGCCGCGACCTGGTCGGGGCGGGTACCAAGCCCATGGCCTGACTGAAGAAGAAGCTCGGGTCCGGGCCATAGCTGAAATTGTAAACTCAATGGTGGAGCTCTCGCGAAACAACCAAACCGTCGACCTCAACGCCCTCAAGTCCGCCGCTTGCCGGAAGTACGGCCTAGCCCGAGCACCAAAGCTGGTGGAGATGATCGCAGCTCTTCCCGAATCCGACCGCGACTCTCTCCTCCCTAAACTCCGCGCCAAACCTGTTCGCACCGCCTCTGGAATCGCTGTCGTTGCCGTTATGTCGAAGCCGCACCGGTGTCCACATATTGCTACCACGGGGAATATCTGCGTTTATTGTCCCGGTGGCCCGGACTCGGACTTCGAGTACAGTACGCAGTCTTATACCGGCTATGAACCTACTAGCATGCGCGCGATTCGAGCTAGGTAGAGTTTAGTAGCAAACTAAATATCAAAGGACTTTTTATTATAATTTGGAAGTTTTATTTTTAAATTCTTACTTATATTTACATTTTTTCCTGTTCAGATATAATCCGTATGTTCAGGCTAGAAGCAGGATCGATCAGCTTAAGCGATTGGGTCACAGTGTTGATAAGGTTGTAGCTGCATTACATGCCAACTTAATTATTCACTTACGGTTTAGAGTAAGAAGATTTATGAAAAGAGTCTTATAAACTCGTTTGTGTGGCTATATTGTTTCAGGTTGAGTTCATATTAATGGGAGGTACTTTCATGTCATTGTCAGCAGATTACCGGGATTACTTTATAAGAAATCTTCATGATGCTTTATCAGGGCACACTTCTGCTAATGTTGAAGAGGCAGTTGCCTACTCTGAGCACAGTGCAGTGAAGTGTATTGGAATGACTATTGAAACGTGAGTGTTTATATGACTTGCTTGAAATGGAAAATCATATTTCTTTATTTCCATTGTGAAAATCTTTTAGACTTGTTCTTGGCTTTCCTACTCTTTGAAGAATGAAAGCAAAATAAAATCTTAGATAACTGCAGACTTTTCGGTATCAACCATTACCGTTAAACCATTACTACTGTTGGAAACACCTTAGCTTTTTATTTGGTAGTAGTGAATCGGTAACTTGTTTTGTGCAAAAATATCACCAAAGGCATGATGCTAGGTTGGTGAGTTCTTATGTTGGTTTTATCTAGGGAGGAACTTGTGATTATTGTTTGGTATGTGCTAATTCTTTGCTTTACCTTGTGAGCTTGCCTTAGTGCTAGCAATGCTGTTCATGCTTGGTGATTTTTCAGGAGGCCAGATTATTGTCTTGGTCCTCATTTGAGGCAAATGCTTTCTTATGGTTGTACACGATTGGAGATTGGGGTTCAAAGCACATATGAGGATGTTGCTCGTGACACTAATAGAGGACATACTGTAGCTGCTGTTGCTGATTGTTTTTGCTTGGCAAAGGATGCTGGTTTCAAGGTAACAATGAAAGAGATTTTTTTTTAACCTTCTTTTCTGGTAGATTGATTTGGGTAGGGGTTGGGGTTCAAGAATGTATACATGCACCTAAATTTGATCTAATAGACTTGTCATTAAAACTTGTCAACTTAATAACTCGTCTATTTTCCAACTTAATAATAATCAATGAATACATAATACTGAAAAGGATAAGAAAAAGTATTAAGCAAAACTAGCGAGTCATAAATTAACTCTTAAGAAATATGAAAAAAGAAATTTTATGATAATTTAAGTTAAAATTAGTTTTCATTCAAACCATGGTTTTGAAAAAGCATGTAAAAGATGCATTTCCAAAATCATGGCTTTAAGGAGGGTGATGATTGACCATGACACCCTAAAAAATGTTCATACATGCAAACTTACTTTTGAACACTCAAACGCAGTTGCAAAAGCAATGCCAAAAGCATGCATAAAATATCAATTTTTTTGCACCTCCTTTGTTTCTGTTAACTTCATCTTAATACTTTGCTGCAGGTTGTTGCTCATATGATGCCTGATCTTCCTAATGTTGGGGTGGAGAGGGACTTGGAAAGTTTCAAGGAGTTCTTTGAAAGCCCGTTATTTAGAGCAGATGGACTGAAAATTTATCCTACTCTTGTAATTCGTGGAACTGGGCTTTATGAGCTATGGAAGACTGGCAGGTATTTGACTTTTGTCAGCTATTGCTCAATCTTCTGCATCCCTCAGCTCTTGTTAATTGCTGTAGACAGTAAATTAAAAGACTTTGCAACCAAGAATCTGATGATTAAGTGGTTTTTTCGACTTGAACATTCCTTTCATTTCAGAGAGGTACAAGGCAAGGCTATCTGTCGAAATGATAGATGACACTTACAGACTTACTAGCTAATTTAGGTTACAGTTTGGATCTGGAAACTAGCTGGTTGGAGTGTCCACCAGCATTCATTAGTTTATTATTGCACAGTGATGCATATGATACCGGCTTTGAAAACTTTAACAAGACTTAGTATTCATTTATGAATTACGGTTTTGCCGAGAAAGATGACACCAAGTTAGAAACCTGACAACATAGTCTTGCTTTCTTTCTTATCTCTTATAGCCTGTTGATGTCTGTCATGAGGCCAATGTGTTGTCACATGATACTTCACTTTAAATACTTGAACTTCCATGTATGTGATTTGATGTGGAAGTATTTATTATGACGAGTCCCTTTGCAGGTATAGAAATTACCCTCCTGAGCAACTTGTAGATATTGTAGCAAGGATCCTAGCCATGGTACCCCCTTGGACGCGTGTTTATAGAGTTCAGCGCGATATCCCTATGCCTTTGGTTACATCTGGGGTTGAGAAGGGAAATCTTAGGGAGCTAGCATTAGCTCGGATGGATGATTTAGGGTTGAAATGCCGAGATGTCCGTACTCGTGAGGCTGGAATTCAGGTAAGTGAGAAATTATGTATTGTTTAATGATATGTTTCATATGCTTCTTGCACTGACAACAGGCCCTGGTAATGCTTTTTCTGAAACTTAGGATATTCATCACAAAATTAAGCCAGAAGAAGTTGAGCTTGTTCGCCGGGATTATACAGCAAATGAAGGCTGGGAAACGTTTCTTTCCTATGAGGATGTGCAACAGGTATTCACTAATGTCTCATTGTAAGACTGTAAGTGTATTTGGTCACAGAGTTTGGGCCAATGTGTATAGAGACAGCACATGCTGATTTTTTTGCTTGTTACAACTGTTTTGTCTGTTATGGACTATGCTGGGTCCTAGGAAATTGGATAGTTCGGACCACTATTTTCAAGTATTATGTTGACTAATTTTGTTGGATTCCCATCTCATGATCTGGTTACTCTTAGCATCTAGTGTTTGAGCTTGTGCCATAAGACTATAATATGAAAGTTTTTAATACTCAACTTTGCATAGGATATACTTGTGGGGCTATTACGCTTGCGAAAATGTGGCCATAATGTGACTTGTCCTGAGCTAAAGGGCAAATGCTCTATTGTCCGGGAACTCCATGTTTACGGCACTGCTGTTCCTGTACACGGTCGCGAAGTCGACAAACATCAGCACCAGGTAATTTGGTGGTACCTTACAGACTTGAGAGATCGTCGATCTTTTGGTATTATCATTTACCATGTCAAAAACTTATTGTAGTTGGTGAATTTTTTGCGTGAATCCTGTTCTCTTATTTCCCTTGCAGGGTTATGGTACGTTGCTGATGGAAGAGGCAGAGCGAATTGCTCGCAGAGAGCATAGATCGACTAAAATAGCTGTCATTTCAGGTGTAGGAACTCGACATTATTATAGGAAGCTGGGCTACGAGCTTGAAGGGCCTTACATGGTTAAATCTCTTGTGTGACCATAGTCATATGTTAGTTTACAATATTTATAATTCAATCTTGTATTGACATAAAACATCATAGTAATATTACATGAATGAATAGAAAATTGAGCTTCTTTCAATATCTTCTTATTAGTGACAAATTTTAGACAATTCTTTTGACTGCAAATGGACTTGAAAAGGAAAGCTATGAAATTCCAAAAGTGAAGTTCCATATCTATAGGCAAAGGCATAGGCTAATTCCTGTGCCTTTCTTCCCACTTCTCTTTTTATATTCCCTCTGACCAAATGATGCTGAGATCAACCTTTGTCCCCATCTTCTCGATGTTCCATCCCCTGCCGACCAGATATCAGAAATTCTCAACGTGCGGCGTTGTCGCACATGCATCAGCGCAAATCACACCATCTATTCGACAGAATGACTCACCCGCCAGAAATCACCGTCACCTACACCCCCCGACTTCAGCTTACGTTCACCTGCCTTTCTGTCGCAAGCGCTGCCACTACTGCGACTTCCCAATCGTTGCTCTCGGCTCTGCAACAACAACACAAGACGACCCACGAGTCCTAAACTACATAGAATTGGTCCAAAGAGAGATAGTCTCAACGAAAGCAGATTTCCATGACCACCCACCGCTTCAAACTATCTTTTTTGGCGGTGGCACGCCTTCTTTAGTGCCTCCGAGGCTAGTCTCGTCGATCTTGGAGTCTTTGAAATTGAAGTTTGGGATTTGTAAAGATGCTGAAATATCAATGGAAATGGATCCTGGTACTTTTGATGCCAAAAAATTAGAGGAGCTGATGGAGTTGGGCGTAAATAGGGTGTCGTTGGGAGTTCAGGCGTTTCAAGAGGAGTTGCTTAAAGCTTGTGGTAGGGCACATGGGGTTAAGGAGGTTTATGAAGCAATCGACATTGTTGGCCTTTGTGGGGTTGAGAATTGGAGTGTGGATCTTATATCTTCCCTTCCTCATCAGCAGCCACAAATGTGGGAGGAGAGCTTGAGACTTACCGTTGAAGCGCGGCCTAAGCATGTGTCTGTTTACGATTTGCAGGTTGAACAAGGCACAAAATTTGGAAACTTGTAAGTGTGGCAATGAAATGTAATAGTCTATTTTTGGGTTTGTAATGGTTTTGAGACTGATTATGTGAAAGTTTGCAGGTTTACGCCAGGTGAGTTTCCTCTGCCGTCAGAGACACAGTCTGCTGATTTTTATAGAATGGCGTCAAGAATGCTGTCTGATGCTGGTTTCAGGCACTATGAGATCAGTAGTTATTGCCAAGATGGTTATGAATGCAAACACAATGCTACTTACTGGAGGAACAAACCTTTCTATGGTTTTGGCCTTGGTTCTGCTAGTTATGTTAATGGATTGAGGTTTTCGAGGCCTAGGAAGACGAAAGATTACATGGATTACGTGCAGAATTTGGAATATGGAACAGTGGAATGTTCTGAGGATACTCATGCTGATTCTAAGGACTTGGCCATGGATGTTGTGATGCTCTCACTAAGAACCGCAACAGGCCTAGACTTGAGGTCTTTTGGAGAAGCATTTGGTAGCTCACTTGTTTACTCTCTCTGCGAGTCCTACAAACCTTATATAGAGAGCGGGCATGTGATTTGCTTGGATGAAAATCGCCAAGCCATCAAGGTTGATGAATTCAAAGCCAAGTTAAACAGTGAAGATGAAGTCGCCAAAGGGTTGGCGTATATCCGCCTAAGTGATCCAGAGGGATTTCTCTTATCGAATGAATTGATATCCATCGCATTTGGAGTAATAGCTCCCTAGCCCAAAAGTTGATATGTTGCCTAATTGCTTATTAAGCTGTGACTTCACCTAGATTAAGCTGTGACCTCACCTAGAAAGCAAGAAAATCTGGACACCTTTCAAGTACAGTGAAAGGCAAGTTACTCCGCCCCTTGGCAGCTTCAAGAAGATAATCTATATATTTGTATTCAAATAATGCAGTCAGCGAAGGGTAGCAGACTTGTTCATGGCCAAATGCTGCAGGAGTAGATTGCGGCAAATGAGACAGAAGATGTGTATACAACTTGATATATGTGGATGAGTTATCAGAAGCAGCAGGAAGGATATGTGAAGATTTGCTGGTTTTGATTTCATTATTAGTAGACCTCATATAATTGCAGCTTTTGCAAGAGAATTGGTTTGAAAGAAATTGCCTGGTTAGGTCCTTATTTCTGTTATCATTCACATACTGATTGGTAAATCAGGAAAAGGCTGCTGAGAATTTGGAAACTTAAAGCCCGGCAATTGAAGTTCGGGTAAGCTGGGGTTCTTGTTCACTTTAAAATAGTAGATATACCGTGCGCCTATTGGATTATATGAACATCCCAGATTTACAAGTAGTGAAATGTGTAAAAGATTTGCAGGGAAGAGCTTTTCAAGATTATATAAAATCTAAAGGATATCTTGTGCTAAGTAGATTGGAAAGTATTGCAGTAAAACCTCGATAAATGAATATTCGATAAATTAATAATCTCGATTAAATAATAATTTTCTCCGGTCTCGACTTGGGCCAATGGGATAAAATAATAACCTCGCTAAATGCATAAGATAATAATTTTAAAAAAATTCCTTGAGGTCCACTGAAAATATAAAATAATAATTCATTAAATAAGTATGAAAATTACATATATAATTCATAAAATAAAGCAC
>JANVCQ010000006.1:37328919-37339728 GCA_025531925.1 Erythroxylum plowmanianum | reverse complement strand
GTACAAAATAAAAATTATTCTATAAATTAATAAATATTAATTTATCGATAAATTAATAAAATATTCATTTATCGATATATTAATAACTCCGTATAAGATAATAAATTTTCTGGTCCCAACAATATTCATTTATAGAGGTTTTACTGTACTAAGGTTAAATATGATTTTGCATGTAAGCGTACAATGAACACTCCAAAAAAGTAACGGAGAAGCATAAACACAGTTATGTGAAAATGGGAAACAGAAAACCGGTTTCTTGCTAACAAGATCTGCTGACCATCACTTGCAAATTATGGTTATAGGGAAAGGATAAACAATTGAAGTCAGAAGTAGTACGTATAAGATCAATGTTAGACTTGATGACACATTAAGACAATTTATGGAAAGTTGAGCATCTGTTGTGTCTCCCTTGCAGGCATTTTCAGCCTTTTCTTCTCCCGGGGAACTTTCTATGACTTGTACATTCAAGGACTTTGTCACAAGTAGAGCTCTGCTTCAAGTTCCCTTCGATGAATCGACGTATTCAGACACAGAACCTGCATATACAGAAAGAGAAGGTGGGAAGAGTAGAGAATTTGATAGTATCGTCATCACTCGCATTTTGTCTTTCCTTTTAACCTTTAGCTCCTTTAAACCTCATTGTGATTTTAAACTCAATATTCAGTCCTGAAAACAATAGATGCAAGGTTATATATCAGTAGTTTACTTCATCAAAGTTCCAGGTCATCCCACAGCTCAGCAGAGGTTGGCAGATAATCAAAAATTATATTAAGCTTTCCCTGACATTCTAAAAGGACTAACATGCCTTGAAGAAAAGCATTAAAATGAACAATCGGGTGACTAATATAGTTGATTCTGAGATTATTTCTCAACGAGCATTACAGGCATATATCATCAAGGTCTTCGCTTTGATGTCTGTAACTTTAACATCTATGAAGCTCCTTAATTTCATCTCCACCTCAATTCTTTGACGAATATAATCAAGTATAGAAGGGATACCAGTTAACTATGAGGGCTTAGTCTTTCTTCCACCTCGTGATATTCTCCTCAGTTCTTGAGTTCCCTTCCTCATTTCTCTGAAAATGGAGAAAGCAATTCATAAGATAACTGAAAAATCTTGGCAAGTTAGCCTTCTGAAATTTTCAAGTGCTAAAGGTGTTACCTTTGATAGAGATATACAATAAGATAGAAAATGGGGAGCAACATCAAAGTGAGTATTGACATAGCCAAGTAGAAGACATTAGTATGCTTCTGCACATATGACAAAGGAACAAGTTTAAGCTAAAAATCAATAGAACCTTGGAGACCTAATATGATGAGATAAAGCAATCTACAGACTAAATGCATTGAGCATTTGGGCACTCGAAATGAAATGAACATAAGCTGTTTTCTAGTACCTATCTGTACTTAAACTTGCATAGCTCTGAGAGATATGCAAACATTAACTCTCTCTCTCTCTCATATATGTATATAGAGATACACACACATAGGAACAGATCCACATGTTCGCATGGACACGCAATCACAAGCAAAGAGTGAAGCTCCTTGTCGAATAATTGTGAAAACAGAACCACATGTAATTACTAGCAGAAAATTGAACTGCGCTCTAAGAGTAAAGCTTACCTTACCACCCTTTGGAAAAGGTTTAATTTTCCCTGAGCAAGTGTGAGCGTCACAGAATTGATGCAAGAAAAATTCTACATACCAAGACATCACCACATAAAAGAGAAATTGTGCAATACCATCAGATATCTGTATTGGAGAAATGCAAAGAAGTTATATTCATCAACTTATGAAGAAATACCATGCAGGCGCCTCGCTGCAGGGCCCTGATTAACAGGAAAACAACTATCTGCAAGACCCTGGCCACAAAACAACCAATATGTTAGAATCAGTCAACATCGCATGCAAGAAAAAATGACTATTGAGAGTAACCTCACAAAGGTGGCGATTCTTTGCAGCTGCGGCAGGATTGCATTTAGTTTTGGGCTTGGAATCCATCACAAAATCACAATGCAATGCTCCACATATATCAGCCAAGCACTTTCCATCACTCTGAAACAAACCAAAATCTCTGTAAAGCAATGTTCAGTTTTAACAACTTCCTTCTCCCCCATACCCAACAACCCACAAATCAAAACCTCATCAAGGAAGAGCAAGCGACCAATATAAGGGAATACTCATAATTGAACATACAACATTCAAGAGATTGAAGTGCCTATTGTCGAAATGTTTGTCCAAATAGGTCTCGGCCAGGAAGCTTTTCTTACAATATCCACACTGCCATTCGTTGAAGTCCAAATGAATCTTGTGCCGCTCTTGGTCCCTAAACAGGTCATTGTCCGGATACAGTCGACACTTGGTCGGAATCTCGTACCTTTCTCGTTCCACAAACGGCATCAAATACTATAAAAACAACATCAAAGTTAACAAAATTCAGTCTTTTAATTTACTAAGTGATTAAATCTCGAAAATTGATAAAGCAAAAAGATACAAAACGTACCTCGTCTAGAACTTTCCAAGCAGCCCTGCTTCTTTCTCTAGAGCAATGTACTTCATGCGGTTGCTCTTCTTCTCGCTTCACAAAATCAAATTATAATTAGAATCAATCCGATTTTCAGAGAACACAATACCAAGAAGAAAAAGACTCGATCTGACAAATTTTACTGTGAAGTATTCAACACCTGAGATAGCGATTTCCCCCATGAAAGTGCAGTCAAGAGAAGAATTAGAGCAATCGATGTTCTTTTCCTCATCGGTGAAGCAAGATTCTCTCTAGACCAACGACAAAACTTCGATTTCCAGAGAACTAATCGCTTACTCTGTTTGACTAATAGTAAATTTGTAAAAAAAAAATAGTTGGGTCTTTTTTGGGTTAATGTCTAGAAACGACACCGTAGGTTGAGAGACACAACTGAACTAGTTTAAAAGGTGTGTTCTTTGTATTCTCAGGGTACGAGAATTGGGTTTGTAAGAAACTGCGCAGCTCAGAAAGTACTAAGCTTTTTGAAGCTCTAACAAGTTCAGATAAAAGGAAGAGAGAGTGACAAAAGCAATGGGAAAGAAGACGAAGAAGGCAGGAAAAGGTAAGGAAAAAACAGAGAGGAAGACTGCTAAAGCTGAGGAGAAGAGAGCAAGACGAGAGTCCAAGAAACTCTCTCCCGAAGATGACATTGATGCCATTCTGGTTCACTTTTTACTTACCCTCATTCTATTTCTTTGGCTTCATGTTTTGTCAATTCACTATAAGTTTTTATTGCATCAGAATGATTTTAACTTCTGTTCAAAATCGATCACCTTTTCATTGAAGTTAATTTTGAACAGCTTGCCTTAAAATCTTGATGCATTACAATGGAAGTTTGCATCTTTTTCTTCGTTTTGGTTTCTGTTGGTTTCGAGATTTTTGACTGCCTATTTATCCATAGTTGAGCATTCAAAAAGAGGAAGCTAAGAAGAAGGAAGTGCACGTAGAAGAAAACGTCCCCGCCCCATCTCCTCGGTCCAATTGTACGGTAATACTTATATGTATCAATAGGCAGCAACTTTATTTCTTATCTTGGTGTCTGTTATGTTCTTTCTTTGTAGCCGAATAACCTGAGTGATACTGTATTGAATTGTGTAGCTAAGCATTAATCCATTGAAGGAGACAGAATTAATAGTCTACGGAGGTGAATTCTACAATGGCAGCAAGGTTAGTTTTTTTTTCTTTGAATTTAAGTTGAGTATTGAAGTAATCAAATGTTCACGTGTACAGTCATGATCAGATTTTCAATGGTTATTGATGCAGACTTATGTGTATGGTGATCTTTACCGATACGATGTGGAAAAGCAACAATGGAAGACTGTATCCAGCCCTAACAGTCCACCTCCTCGAAGTGCTCACCAGGCTGTTACCTGGAAGAATTTTCTCTATATCTTTGGTAGATTGACAGAATATGGCTTAATTTACAAAAGAGCTGGCACTTGATTTACTTGTCTCATGCATGCTTCTACCCTTTTTGTTAATAGGTGGCGAGTTCACTTCCCCTAATCAGGAGCGCTTCCATCACTACAAGGTTAAATCTGCATATTGAATTTGTTCATTTTCTGGTGTTTGATTGAATTTGAATCATGCAAACTTTAATATTTACAATAATGAGTGGTGTGATGTATCATTTCAGGACTTTTGGGTCTTAGACTTGAGAACAAATCAGTGGGAACAACTAAATTACAAAGGCTGTCCTAGTCCACGATCAGGTCATCGGATGGTTGGTTCATCGTACACTTCTTTTTTCTGAAGTGAGGATATCGTACAAGTTATTTAAATGGAGCTTTAACCTTAGGATTTTTCATCTAATTGCTTATGCTGTTATTCATCTTCCTTTGGTAAATCGCATATTGCTGCTGGTTTTTATTGGTGAGCTTCTCACATGTACTTCTTTCCACTTTTGGGGTTCTGTTTCAGGTTTTGTACAAACACAAAATTGTCCTTTTTGGTGGCTTCTACGATACTCTTAGAGAAGTGAGGTTGGTGATGCTTTTGTAGGAAGCTGTTGGAGGATTTTTAAGAGAGTCTGTTGTCAGCATGAAAAGGATTTTTTTAATGAAAATTTTAAAGTTTAAATTTGACGTGAGATATTAAGATTATTAGGTGCAATTCCATATTATGGATTACTCACATACTGATAACTAATTGATATTAAAATAAATTTTCAACATTTTTTCCTCCATAGGAATTGACATGTTGAGTTTGTATGAAGTACTGTTTAATTTGATATGTAAAGTGATATTTGTCACTATGAAGTCATACTTTGATGCTTGAGCTTTCCTCACATCAAAATTCATGTTTGCAGGTATTACAATGATTTGCATGTCTTTGATCTAGACCAATTCAAGGTAAATACATTTAACTTCTAATTGTTGTGTTCTTTAATTCTTGTTATTTCACAAGATTCTATCTGTCATCATGCTAAATGATGAGATGGTGTTTTATAGTGGCAAGAAATCAAGCCAAATCTTGGAGCCATGTGGCCAAGTTCACGGAGTGGATTTCAATTTTTTGTTTACCAAGATGAGGTAAGTCCTACTCTGAAGGGTAGTTGGAGATTTCTTTCTAATTTAAACTCAAGTTACAGCTTTTGATGGCATTGATCTCCTGATTTTAAGTAGTATTCTGCTCTGGATCTGGAGGTTTCTTGCTAATTTAAACTCAACTCTTTTTCTCAGTAGCAATAGTCTTGCTCATGTTAAATATGTCTTAGAGCATGTTGGGCATATAGCTCCTTTTTGATTCACTTGATATTGGAGCTTGATTCCATTTGTGTATTCCATAGGGTTCAGCATCTTTTTAGCCCTCTCTCTGAATGGAGCAGTGATCTCCATATCCTCTTTGGCTTTTACCATATTCATGAATGTAATTGCTGTTTGATCACAGAAATGTAAAGCTCATAATGAGTGTGCCAAAATTTAAAGACCTGGGGACCATTGTGTGATATATGTTGGTCCAATTTGTTAGATAGAAATTTAATTGCTGCTGAACGGATTTTGTGCTCATACCTGATATGTAATTATTCACCCTGAATTGAGCATCTCTTGTGGCAGATATTCTTATATGGCGGCTACTCTAAGGAGGTTTCTTCTGATAAGAGCAGCTCTGAAAAAGGAATTGTTCACTCAGACATGTGGTCCCTTGACCCTAGGACATGGGAATGGAACAAGGTGTTTTAGTCTTTCTCCTTTGCCACTAAGTTATTAAGCTCTATTTCATTTTCTTTTGTCATTTTGCCTAAATTTTCAATTTGCCCCACAGTTTGGGGATCTTTTGCGTTCTTCACTTTGAAACAAAGCCGTGAGCTCATGAAACTAGAGCACTTGTTTCTTCTATTATAACATTCAACTTATTTAATGCCTTCCTTATTTAACCTGTTTTCCTTTGTTTTTTCTTTCTATTTTTCAGTTTGTTTAAATTAGCCAGTCATTATTTGCATACAGAGTTTTTAATATTGTCAGTTTGTCCAGGACCACCATACTCTTGCATATGTGAATTATTTTATTTTGTAAGATTGTTTAGATTTCCTCTTCCATCACTGTTCATCTGTTTGTTTAATATGCATTTCTTTGACAGGTAAAGAAAAGTGGGATGCCTCCTGGGCCACGAGCTGGGTTTTGCATGTGTGTTCATAAAAAGCGTGCTTTGTTATTTGGGGGTGTAGTGGATATGGAAGTGGAAGGGGATTCAATGATGAGTGTATTCTTGAATGAGCTTTATGGCTTCCAATTAGACAACCATCGTTGGTAATTCCTTGTACATGCCTTCTTCCACTAGATTATACGTGAAGTTATTATTGATGCCATTAATCTGAGATAGTGTTTTAGAGAAGTAGGGAGTAATGTTTGCTTATTTTGTGAAGCAAATAGTGGTTATATCCTTGTCATTCTTATCTTGGAAAGCAATGAGCTTTTATTGTGTAGTATGTTTTAGGATTATTCCTTCTTGTCAATGTCAATTTTCTTTCCGCTTATGTGATCCAACAGTATGATAACAACAGCTTAATGTTGCATTTTCCTACAAGATATTTCTGAAGGGTCAGACTTCATATTTCTTCTTTTGGGTATAGGTACCCCTTGGAACTGCAGAAAGGAAAATCAACAAAGGAGAAGGTGTAGTGTGGATTAAGCCCTGCACACGTCTTTTTGCTAGTTATCTCCTACATCTCTCTTGTTTACAAATCAGCATAGTTTGTTGATGTTTTCTGGAAAAAGAATATATTTCGCTTTCTTACTTCTGTATAGGTCTTTGGGTACTGCATAAATTGCTCACTAATTGGTGCTTTGCAGGTGAAAAAGAGCTCTGAACAAAGGCCTAATAGTTTAGATTATGAAAATGTAAATGCCACTGAAACAGAGGAGTCTGCTGCAAATGGTAAAGATGGGAGCCTAGAGTGCCAAGAACAAGAGGTTGATAGGGAAAGCAGTATTAATGACCTATCTCAGAATATGGCGAGTGTAATAGTTGATGATGGTGGTTTATCTGCTCCCAGTGATGAGGGAAAGGCAGAGGGATCTAAAGCTAAAGTGGTTCTTGAAGATTCTGGTCCCCCAGAGGTCTGTCTTCTTTACAATAAATTGGCTCATGCATTCTTTTTATTCCTCATCACTAGTTTATGATGTTTAAACTTGTAGATAGTGAGACCCTGTGGACGTATCAATTCCTGCATGGTTGTTGGCAGAGATACATTATACGTATATGGAGGAATGATGGAGATTAAAGACCGGGAGATTACACTTGATGATTTGCATTCTCTTAATCTCAGCAAACTTGATGAATGGAAATGCATAATACCGGTTTGTTACATTTTCCATTCCTAGTTATATATTCTCATAATTTCTTGGTGCAGTGTGTTCTTTAAGAGATTTCGAAGTCTTCTTTTAATTTTCACTAACAATATAATTGTCTACAACGAAATGTCTTCTGAAACACAATTTTCAAAAAGATGAGTGCATGAGCATGATCATCATTTCAATTCAGTTTGCTTTAACCTGTCTGAGCCTTGTTTTAAATAACGCAGGCATCTGAATCTGAATGGGTAGAAGCCTCAGAAGATGAGGATGATGAGGATGATGAAGATGCCAGTGGTGATGATGGTAGCAGTGAGAGCAACAGTGATGAAACTGACGATGACGATGATGATGGTGGACAGGTGATTCTCTTCTTCCTTTCCGTTAAAATCAAATGTGTAAATGATCTTGTCTTGTTATTGCATTTCCCTATTTAGTTGATAAGATATTTCTGATATTCTTTTCTGTTAGATCTTCTGTCAAATTTTGAACTATAGTCTCCTTGTGACCTTGCTTGCTTAGTTGCACTCCCTACATTTTTCATGTCACTTAAATTTGGAAGATACCATATGTCATGAAGATTCGACACTTACATGGCTCTCGAAACAAGTTTTAGTATCTCCGACATTTTAATTCTGCTTTAGGTCATACTTTGAGCAGAGGAATAACTATTCATTACCATCTTAATTGTTCTCTTGCCATCTAAATTGCTAGAGATCACTATGTTCTGTATATCTAGACAGGACAATCATAGATGTTTACAGAAGTAAACCCCTTGACGTCTTTCTTTCATCCATGTAGGCTAGGGATAATGCTTCTGGATCAGTTGATGATGCCTTTGCTATAATAAAGGGTGAGAAAAAAAATCTTCGAAGGAAAGAGAAGCGGGCTAGGATAGAGCAGATCAGGGCCAATCTTGGGCTTTCAGATTCACAAAGAACACCAATGGTGCGTATCTAATTGATGTTTATTACAGGTTTGGTTTAGCAGAACTTGCTTCTTCAATATCTTAATTGGAAGTTAGCATGAGGTGACGTTTGATAATTTAATTTGGAAGCCTCTGCGCACAATTTTTAAGTTTTACTTTCTGCAGCTGATATTTTAGCAATATATTTTTCTTCCTGTAGCTAGTGCAATGCTTTTCTGATGTATTTTTGGATGGCAAAAACTCTTTGATTTATGGATATGAAGTAAGGATAACTATAGGTCTCACCATTTAGGCACTTTGTCCTCAAGACCCTCAGCTGATTTAATTGCTTCTCGCACTTAATAGTGACTTTGCTGTTCCCTTTCGGTTATTTTGTTTCTTGACCATTTTTCTCACCGGGTGCTGCTCATGGGTTTCTTTGAAAAGCCTGGAGAATCTTTGAAGGACTTTTACAGACGCACAAATATGTACTGGCAAATGGCTGCCCATGAACATACCCAACACACCGGAAAGGTATGTTCTTCTCCATATTATTTAGTTTGGCTTCTTTATAGTGGTTTTCTCACCTCAGTCATGTTTCTTGATCCATCATTTGTTGACACTGAGTCACTTGGTTATTCTGAATTGACCAAACTCAAGCTTTGCACATTAAAGGCTTACAGTAGATGTTGAGATCTTATTCAAGAGAAAAGTAGTCTCGACCACTCTAGTTGGTTGCAATTTCAGCCTTTTGCGCTTTTCGTATTCTATGATGGTCTTGTTTCTTTTGTTATGGTTACTAAAAAGATCTGTTGAATTTGGCCTACAAATCTTGTGACTCGAGTGTTTGAGCACTCGTCTTTTCAACTTTCAGAATGTAGTTCACTGTGTTGTATCTGCTTAAAACCTGAGACCTTGAAATAAAAATGAAAGAAATGTATCTTTTCTCAATGCAGGAGCTTCGTAAGGATGGTTTTGATCTTGCTGAAGCAAGATACAGGGAACTTAAACCAATTCTTGACGAGGTAATCACTTCGTTTTCGATCCATCGGGTTACGGAAAATTCATTTTTCCGGTGTAGTTCGTATACAAAGGCCTAATTGGATAATCTTCTTGGCTCTCTGTGTTTGGTTTGCTGCAGTTGGCTATATTGGAAGCAGAGCAGAAGGCCGAGGAAGCAGAAGGGCCTGAGACTAGTTCAAGAAAAAGAGGCAATAAGAAGAAAAACAAATAAACAAGCTCCGTACATAGAGGAATGTACAAGCAAATGTTTCACTTAGAACATTACAGGAGAGGCTCGATGTCTTGCATGATCATTTTATTATATTTTGAGGTTTGATTCTCTGTATAGATAATTGGACTAGTGTATTACTTTTACGAGTCATTCTGGGAATACTACATTTATTTTTTAAATTTTCTATTCAACATAAATTTTTTACTTTTTTATATTTTATTTACATACATAACAAACTATTTTAAATATTTTTGGTAAACTAAATTGAGAATAATCAATTTTTAAATAATTTCTAGTTTGGATTAAAGTTTGATTAGGTTTGAACTGTTGTACATATTTTTGAGTCAAATAAAAAATGGAGTGATTTTTAAAATTTAAATTTAAACATTTTTAGTTTAATTTAAATTTTAATTAATTAAACTTAGTTCAATAATTTTTATTTAAATCATATTTGGTCTTACTTGCGAACGTGATCATCTTATAATTGCAACTTATTTTTAAAATTTTAATTATTAAAAAACTCAATTGGGTTTGATTCAATTATAAAAACTTTGAATTGTTTAATTTTTAATTTGATTATTTTAATAATTTTTGTCATTAAAAATTGATAAGTTAATTAATTAATAGGTCAATTTTTATAAATTAATAAGTTTATATAAACTAAAATTAATTAATTAATTTTTGTTTGATAATTTTATTTTAATTAAACTTTAAATTTTTTGATAAAGATAATAATTTCATTCAATTTTTAGCTACTTTGATGATAATCTAATACCAATTGAACATTTTAAACACTAAACTTTTGTCTTACAAATTTAACTTTCAGTCTCACTTTTAAAACATTGAAAAAATCTATATTCTTTGATATACATATTTTAATTACAGAAAAGCATAATTTTTTTAATTTCCTTTCTTACAAGAGTAGCATAGCATATTTATTATTATTAGTTTTATATTTTTTATCAATTAATTTGTGTAAAATAAAAATATAAAATTTAAATTGTTATTAGAATATTTAACAAAATATTAATATTTTTGAAAGTCATATCTTTATAAGTTATTTTATACATCAATAGTTAATATTAAATATCTAATTTTATAAAATATTTTTAATAAATAATTAATATCATTTACGGGTCAAATCAACTAAGTGTCTGTTTGGATGGACTTATATCAGTAGAGCTTTTGTTAGTAAAGCTTTTCTAAAAAAATCTTTTCTAAGAAATCAATAGACTGTCTGGTTGTTATTTAAAAAGAACTTTTTTGAAAGAGTTTCATATAATAGATCGTTTGATAACATAAAAATAAAAAGCACTTTAATTTTAACTATATCATATTTTGTAATAAAAAT
>JANVCQ010000006.1:37318027-37328819 GCA_025531925.1 Erythroxylum plowmanianum | reverse complement strand
TGCAAAGCACAATATATTAATTATTATATAATTTTATATAAAACATAAATAAAAATATATCTAATCAAATCTTTTATATGAATTATACTATAAGTAAAACTAATATAAAAATAAATATTAAAATATATAAAAAGTCAAATAATATTATATAAATATCAAAATAAGCTTGAAGATGTATTTATGCATATTGTGAGAATTATGTGTAAAACATAAAGGTAAAAGGGACTAAAAATAGACTCATTAATTGATATGAAAAATCTACATGAAAAAGTTCTTTTTTGAAAAGCTCCAAATTTGAGTTTTTCAATAAATTATATTTTAGCTTTAAAAAAAATTATTTCTATAAAAAATGTGAGATAAAAAAGTGCTTATTTACTTTTCAAATACTGATCTAAATAGATACTAATATAATAAGCTATACTTAAACGTTAATAGTACCAATCCGCTGTTCCCTTACTTGAATCGCTAGTTCGGAGGACCACATTCACAAGCCAATGGCTGAAATGATGAGAAAATTAGAAGCCTAAAAAGAAGTGCATTTCTTCTAGTTCTGCGTAGCCATAGCCATAGCCTGTCAACTGCTTTTAATTTCTTCTTTTTCACTTAATTCCAGAATTTAACGCTATGCGCCTTTTGATTTCTTTACATTAATCCCTATCCCTTCCCCTGTTCCTTTGTCTCTCAAAAGAAGAACCCATTTGCAGCCTCACTGCATTAAACAAATTTCCAGGCGCATGCAACTTTGGATATAATTTATTCATTTCTCTTTTTAATTAATTTACTAAAGTAATTTATAAACCATATTAATATATATAAAGCTAAAGCTCATCGTATGTTATAATACGTAAAGTAAGCTTCTTATTATGGAGTGGCAGGGTTTTTTTAATGCCAAGTACTCGAACCATATTGATTAGACAGAATCTTGCAGTTTACGAGAAGGTGAAGCTTTTGATTGCATCAGAATTCGTACAATCCGGTAGGCTAGCGGATGTATGCTCGTGACGGTGGCTGTAGCATGCACTTCAAGATTATAATCTTGGAATAGGTTGAGTTCTCTCTTATGCTTCTAAATTAATCAAGAAATTAAGCACACTAATCCATAGATTAGTGATAATAGAAATGAGAAAATGATTAGCACTACGTAGTAAGTAAATGATATTACCTTTATTTCCACGTTTTCCTTTAATGATAATACTAATAATAAGGTGCTAAAACTCCTTTTTATATGTCCTTTGCGTCTTAATCACACCACAAAATCTTCATGGCTATGATATTGCAATCTTCTTGGTTTTTAATTACATGACATAAAACTTGATTATTATATCACATGTACAAGATGAAGTAGGTCCAAATTTAAACCAGAAGATCATTGAAAACTTAGTAATGTATTATTGAATTTAAACTTAGTAATATATTATTTTTATGCGTACAAAACAATTCTTTCCCACAGTTTCTGATGCTTAAACAGGAAATTTGGTATGGATTCCTCTGAACAAATTACTTTCGAGTTATGAAACTATATCGAATCGTTGAGAGATATGGAAGTTGGAGTTATCGAGCTACTTATAAAAAAAGAATGGAGTTTCCTATCCAGATCCCAACAAAATTTCTAGTGGGGGTTACAATCATCTTCTTCCTTTTAGGTACCAAAAGCATGATTCATTTGATTCTTAGCTAGTGGCCACTTATACAGATATAGAATTAGAACCTATGGGATATCTAATTCCATTCCATCTCATAACCAGTTGTTATATGCTTTTATTACATTAATGTAAGACATTCTTGTCCTTAGGGACAATTTTATCCATGTCTCATAAAATTGGACAACATTAATTGCAATTTTAGTTTTTAAATAAATTATCGGTTAAGTTGTGTCATTTGATCCAGATAAAGATAATAAAGTGGCCCAATAAATGATCTAGATTAATGAGTGGAAGTTCGGGTAGAAAATGGGTCCCAATCAGTGTAGACCGGGTCTATATTGGCCTTATGATGGGGAAGCC
Source organism: Erythroxylum plowmanianum (assembly GCA_025531925.1). Taxonomy (NCBI): domain Eukaryota; kingdom Viridiplantae; phylum Streptophyta; class Magnoliopsida; order Malpighiales; family Erythroxylaceae; genus Erythroxylum; species Erythroxylum plowmanianum. Next base: position 37,326,816 of record JANVCQ010000006.1, on the reverse strand, counting down.
CGATATGGAAGCTATATAAAGGTTAAGATCTTCTGCAGTTACTCATATCAATCGAAAGCATAAGGAATTCTTGACCAATTAAGAGAGCTTTCGTATTGAACAAATTGTAGAAAGGTCTAGCCCGTGAGTTGGTGATCACTTTTCACTAAAGATCTTAGGAGATTCGGAGACGTTTGGAGCTCGAAATCTGCATCGGAATCAGAGATGAAACTGAAATCTAGGTATTTCGCATTACCTTCACTTTTAATCCTTTCATAGAGATCCGGGAGATGTAATAACGCTCACACTATGTCTTACAATTAAAAAATTGTACGTACCATGATTAGAGTACCAAACATGTATGTTTCAAATAAATCCACATCCTGCGGCAGGTGGACCTCTATGTTTGTAATGACTAAATGTAAGTGTAGGTATTATTACTTCAGATCTTTTTCGAAAATTAATCCTTTTTGGTTCAGATTTATAAGTAAATGGTGTTAGATTTTATTTTTCTCTTCGTTGGATTATGCAAGTATATGTGTTCGTGCTCTATATCTCCCATGAAATCCTCTTAGGTTAACCGAACACAATAAGCTTGATTCATGTTCATAGTTTAGCTGTTGATTACAATCTTTAAATGTTAGATTTTGAAGCAGTTCGAAGTACTTGAGATATCTGAAAAATTAGGTATCCTTTTTCTTCTTCTTTTTTTCTTTTTCTGGTAGAATGGAAGGAAAACGTTTTAAGTTTCTCTACACGTGTATTGGGTATATTGTGGTTTAATGCGAAATCACGATTTGTATTGTAAATGCAAGCATAATCATAAATAATTAATGTGGATATAATTATTTAATAAAGAAAAAGGCTGTAACTATAATTTTAATATTATCGAAACTTGGATTTAAAATTTTAATACCAATTTTAAAAATGATGCATTAAGTTTTAAAATTGGAAATTACCCCACAAAATGTTAGATGAAAAATTATTTTGATTGGAAAAAAACGATAAAATTATGTATTTGTGTCTTTGTGATTACCTTAACAAGAAACTCAAATAGGCAATTTTATATATCTTAAGCTTGGCTTGATATTGCTTCCATTAAGGATAACCAATCAACTTTGTGATCATCAATGCTAAGCTAACTGAGTGAGTTTTCTATTTTGGTAACAGGAATCCATCAGATGCTCTAATGGGAGTGGGCGGTTCGTATTCAACATGTCTTCCGGGAAGGAAACCAGTGTGCTGACAATCTCGCTCGCCTCGCTAGCGGGTTAAGTCTGGATTTACATATCCTTCAGGAGCCCCCTTTTGGAGTTCAGGAACTTCTTCATCGAGATGTGTTAGGCGCATTATACCCCGAGCATTAATGTAGTCTGTTTTTACCTCTTGTAGACAAAAAAAAAAAAAAAAAATGCTAAGCTAACTTAGTATGAGAAACGCTTTACTGTTTTATCATGATAAGCAAATGGGTGTGAACGTCAAATTGTTTACTATATGCACACTTGAGTGCAAGGTAGTGGTCAAGTTTGTCAAACCGAAACTCCATTAATTTGCAACACTTGACCATGTCTGTACAGATATTCCTTGACCTAATAAATCATTACATTACCCTTAAACTTCACCTTAAAGTTCGATGAACAATATGATATATTATTGAGTCACAAGATTCGGTAAGTGAAGTGCTCGAAGCTAAACAATAATACGATGATATATCAGCCAAGATCTGCCACTAGAAAAAGAAAGCCAGAACTTCACCAACCCTGCTCTTGAATACATGTGGTCGTCTCTTCCAAGACAGCTCATTATTTCTGTCTATATATATTCTAAAAGCAATCCTTCATTCTAATACACATCCCATAAAACCAGCAGTATATCAACAAAGTTGTCTTGTACATTCTGCTGTAGATTCTCTTCATCATTGTCCATTATAAATCCAACCCAAATAGGGGAAGAAGGTCTAGAAGTGAACAACATGGGGGGTGATCTGTGTTCAAGTACGGGAACTGGGCTCTTCACAAGCCTCGCAAGCTCATGGAAGAACATGGAGAAAGGCTTAAATGATGCTGTTTCAAAGAGCAAGGTTGGCAGTTACTTTAAACTAGAAGCAAGGAAGAGTTCTTTCACTAAGGAACTACGTGCTGGTACTGCCACTTTTCTTACTATGGCTTATATCATAGCAGTAAACGCCACCATTCTCGCTGACACCGGAGGCACTTGCTCCATCGCTGACTGCTCTGTTGCGGTGAACCAAACTGCTGCTCCTGACTGCATTTTTAAGCCTAACGATGGCTACCAGAACTGCCTTCAGAAGACCAAAAGTGACCTTATCGTTGGTACTGTTTTATCGTCCATGATAGGGTCATTTGCTATGGGAATATTAGCCAACTTGCCTCTGGGCTTGGCTCCAGGCATGGGGGCTAATGCTTACTTGGCGTACAACATGGTGGGGTTTCATGGTTCTGGTCCTATATCGTACCAGACAGCCATGGCCGTTGTCTTGGTTGAGGGGTGTGCATTTCTTGTGATTGCTGCACTTGGACTCCGAGCAAAGCTTGCTAGGCTCATTCCGAGTGCGGTTCGGCTCTCTTGCGCGGCAGGCCTTGGGTTGTTCATTGCGTTTGTCGGCTTACAAGTGCACCAGGGTGTGGGTCTTGTTGGCCCTGACCAGTCCACCTTGGTGACCCTCACAGCTTGCAGGAGCACAAATCCGGTCACCGGAGAGTGCATTGATGGCAAAATGCAAAGCCCAACCTTTTGGCTTGGCTCAGTGGGGTTCCTAATTACATGTTTTGGCTTAATGAAGGAAATTAAAGGTAGCATGATATATGGTATCATTTTCACCACTCTCATTTCCTGGATTAGAGGAACTGCTGTCACATACTTCCCGTACACCCCGCTAGGTGACAAGAGCTACAACTACTTCAAGCAAGTGGTGGACTTCCATAAAATGCAGTCCACTGTTGGGGCTATTAGCTTCGCTGAGTTTAACAGAAGTGAAGTGTGGGTAGCCTTGGTGACCATGTTGTATGTTGATGTGCTAGCTACCACAGGCACTACCTATACCCTAGCAGAATTAGGAGGATTTGTGGATGAGAATGGGGACTTTGAAGGGCAGTACTTGGCATACATGGTAGATGCAGGGTCAACCATTGCAGGTTCTGCTTTGGGAGTATCACCCATAGCAAGTTTTGTAGAATCATCAGCTGGAATCAGAGAAGGAGGTAGAACAGGATTAACTGCTGTGATTGTCGGGGTATACTTCTCGCTGTCATTATTTTTTACACCTTTGTTTACTAGTGTACCTCCATGGGCGGTTGGGCCTTCACTAGTAGTTGTTGGGATTATGATGATGAAGGTGATTAAGGACATTAACTGGGAGAATATGAAGGAAGCAGCACCCGCCTTTATGACAATGCTCCTTATGCCGCTCACTTACTCCATAGCAAATGGGATTATTGGTGGGATTGGAATATATGTTGCTCTTGGATTGTATGACAACATTGGGAGGATGGTAAGATGGTTCTTGAAAATGAGAAAAATGGTGGTGAAGGAACATAATCAAGTTTCTGCTACAGCTGCTCTAGATCTTGAAGCTATATGAGTTTTTTTTTTTTGGCCAACTTAAATGCACAAGCTGCCATGGAAAGTCACAGATTCATAGATGGGAGATGTCTGGAAAAGGAACTTGTGGGCATTTCATGGCTGTTTTTGCATTTTCTTTACCAGTCATTTCAATTATATTGGTCGTCGTTTTCCTTGATCTTTCGTGTCTTATGAAAGGAATCATAGTAGCTGCGATGTTGACTAAAAGATGAATACAATTTTCATCGTCCAGTGGCTTTTGCACGATCGAAGAAGTAAATATGTTAATGGCAACTTCACCTGAATAGCAGCTAAAAATTGTTTAATCAAAAAACACAGTGCAGGAAGAACCTTTGACAGGTCGACCTCGAAGCCGTGAATATATAAAAATAAATATATACAGTTGGTTAATTACTAAAAAAAATTCAAATTTTTTCAATTTTTAATAATAGATCAAAATTAAAAAAACAATAAAATGTTAAAATATTTAAATTTATCCTAATTTTTAAAAAGTGATATTAAAATATGCAAACTTTTAATTTTTTTCAATTCTAACTCAATGTTTACGTTAAGTTTGTTAACGTAACTTATCACGCGTTTCAGAAACTTTAATTATTAATATACGTAAGCAAAAGTTAACACAATAAATAAAGATTAATGAAACGAACATTTATTTTAAAAACTTTAATTATTAATATATATTAACCAAAATTAGCACAACAAATGAATATTAATAAAACAATCTTGTTTAATCACATAATTAAAATAAAGTTGTCTTTTAAAAAGAACTTAAATCAGATTACGCAGCTTTGATAACCTTACGTTTTGATTTCAATTTTTTTCTTTTTCAATTTGTTCTCTCGACGCTCTCATTTTTCGATTTTCATATTTCACAACTCTGACGCTCTTACATTAAAGATATCAAGAGAATAAATTAAAAATGAAGAATTTATTAGCACAGTATGCTGCAATGTGAGAGTAGTTTGGAACATTAGAAGAACAAATAGAAAACAAAAGTCTGAGGACATTGGAACAACAATAGACAACGTCGGATTAGAATTAAAAAAAAATAAAAATTTTAGTATTTTATTACTATTTTTTAAAATTCAAACTAGAATTAAAAATATTAAAAATATTAATATTTTATTACTATTTTTTAAAGTTCCAACTATAATTAAAAAGTTGGAAAGTTTTAAATTTAGTAGGCCTTTATATACAACGGTGGAATATAATGTCGTTTTGCGGTCAACAAAACTATATACCACAAATTTTCTCAATGTTGGGCCAATAGACCCAAAAAACTGAAAAAGGTTCAGATTCAGTACTCCGACCTTCAATGCATGCTAATCTCTTGCTATTTTCACCAACTCAAGCTCTGCGCCAAACGCCAAAACCCAGTTGTCGCCAAGAAACTCCATGCCGAGATCGTCAAAATCGGCCTAAACCAATGCGAGCCTTTACCCAATACTCTACTAGATGTATACGGGAAATGCGGTTTATTACGCGATGCGGGGAACCTGTTCGTCGAAATGCCCCAAAGAGACCTTGTCTCTTGGGCCACCATCTTCACTGCATACAATCAAGCCAATTTACCCAACAAAACTCTCTCATGCTTCCCTGCAATGGTCGCTGTTGACGAACTGCAACCTGACCATTTCGTTTATTCAAGTCTCATTAAGGCTTGCGCTAGCTTAGGCGCTATTAGGCAAGGCATGCAAGTGCATGCTAATTTTGTCTTGTCGCAGTTCTGTGATGATGATGTCGCCAAGTCGGCTTTGGTTGATATGTATGCAAAATGTGGATTGCCCAACTCAGCGCGTGCCATCTTGGATTCTATGGTTGTAAAGAATGTGGCTTCTTGGACTGCAATGTTATATGGGTATGCGAGGAGTGGATCAAAGGTTGAGGCTCTGGAGTTGTTTTCGAGTGTACCAGCTAAAGGATTATATTCTTGGACTGCCTTTATATCGGGGTTGGTGCAAAGTGGAAATGGGATTGATGGTTGTTATTTGTTTTTGCAAATGAGAAGAGAAGGAGTTCATATAGTAGATCCATTTGTTCTTTCAAGTGTAGTTGGTGCTTGTGCGAATTTGGCTATTTTGGAGTTTGGAAAGCAGGTGCATGGCCTTGTGGTAGCACTTGGCTATACATCTTGTGTGTTTATAAGTAATGCGCTTGTTGATATGTACGCAAAATGTAGTGATGTTTTAGCAGCCGAGATTGTCTTCAGTGGAATGCTTGTTAGAGACGTTGTTTCCTGGACTTCTATAATTGTCGGAGCAGCTCAGCATGGGAGAGCCAAAGAAGCATTACATTTGTATGATCAAATGGTTGCTGCAGGAGTGAAGCCAAATGAGGTTACCTTTGTTGGACTAATTTATGCTTGTAGCCACGCTGGGCTAGTTAGCAAGGGGAGAGAAATTTTTAATTGCATGATCAAGGATTATGGTATTAGTCCCTCATTGCAACACTACACATGTTTGTTGGATCTTCTTAGTCGATCGGGGCACCTTGAAGAGGCTGAAAATATAATTAATACCATGCCATGTAAACCTGATGAGCCTATGTGGGCGGCTCTATTAAGTGCCTGCAAGCATCATGGGAAAAACCAAATGGCACTTAGGGTGGCTGATCATCTTTTGGAGTTGAATCCAATAGATCCTTCAACCTATATACTGTTATCCAATGTTTATGCCAATGCAAAAAGGTGGGGACATGTGTCCTTGGTGAGGAAAATGATGGCAGATAAGGAAGTCAAGAAGGAACCAGGTTATAGTTTTATTGACCTTCTGAAGGAAAGTCAAGTATTTCACGCTGGGGAGACATTTCACCCCATGAAAGATGAGATTTTCAGTTTGCTTAAGGAGTTAGACGGAGAGATGAGGAGAAGGGGCTATGTTCCTGACACCAACTTCATTCTACATGATATGGAGGAGCAGGAGAAAGAAAGGTTGCTCTTTTCTCATAGTGAGAGGTTAGCTTTGGCTTATGGACTTCTTAAGTCCGTCCCAGGAACAGTTATACGGATAGTAAAAAATCTTCGTGTTTGTGGAGATTGCCATACTGTTTTCAAATTAGCTAGCAGTATTGTGCAGAGAGAAATTATTGTTCGGGACGCCACTCGGTTCCACCATTTCAAAGAAGGAATATGTTCATGCAATGATTTCTGGTGATACGAATTCAATTTAGCCAGATTCAGCTTAGCCTTATTTATCCCACACACACCTATAACAGGGGTATTGTGAAGCTATATGGTAGATTGTTGCTTGATTCAAACTGTTCAATTTAAGTCTTATTCCTTGGTAGCTCTCATTTCGTTGCCTCACATTTGTCATTTCAATTTCACATTTTCATCGCATTCCTTGTCTAAAGGACATGAATATTCATGTCTTCTGGAATTGACACTACTTCAGTCGGATTTCAAGACACAACGGCTTCTGCTGGGAGAATGTTGTCCCACTTTTGAAGGCCTGGGTTCTCAAGCATTGTCATTGTAGTATCTCCTTTGCCGTCTTGCACCCATTTGTCATAATTATACTTGGATCCAATGATACTGAACTCAAACGTTTGATGAACTTTTCGGCCTGTCACTCTGAAAAATTCTGACTTGAAGAATGAGGAAGTAGAAGAGGGAATGCAATAGCTGTATATTACCGCAGGTAAGAGGATTCTACCCTTTGAACTGAGTATCCCAGAATTGAAGAAGACAACCGTATTCGGCAAGAAATGATTTTCCTAAATGTCAATCCCTCCAAAATGCATAAACCTAATTAAGAACCTGCTAATACTTATGGAGAAGCATTATGCAGATTTCTTGTTCTGACAAGCTCATTTTAGGATTTACATTTTCTTGAGATTACATTCTTGCAAACACTTTCAAGCTACATCCTTGTTAGCTCAAAGAAGCTAATTTATTTTGGGAATCCGTGTCCTTTCGAGCAAAGTAGAGCCACTTAACGATGGCTTATCGTTTTTCATTGTAATTATTTTTATTTCAATTTCGTGATTTTGATTTTTTATGTTTCTTTTATAAGGGAAAAAGGGAAAAATTATTTCACAATATAATCAAAAGCTTTTGTATTGATAACGAAAATATTAATAAATGTCCAAATTGAATTTAAGATAGTTTTGGTACTTAATAACTAAGACAAAATAATGTAATTAATAACAATAATTCATTCTTACCAAGCCAAATGTTGGGATGAGAAAAATAAAATAATACATAGTAATCCGCGAAAAAGAAACAAAACTTCTATTTGAAAATATATTATATTTTTCTTTGTAACTTTCCATGAAAATTTTTTAGTATTAAAAAGGGTTAATTAGTTAAAACAACCAAAATTTCTTCAATTTTTTAACTATAGCTTGAATTTTAAAAAGTAATAATAAAATGTCATAATTTTAATTTTTTCAATTCTAATCCGACGTTAATCTCACTTTTATCTGTGTTGACGTGGCACAGCCACGTATCGACGCTCCTCACTAATCAGACATCTCAACTAGTTTAGGAGAAGATTGTCAGATTAGCGAAACGATATCATTTAACTTTGATAGTAAAACGACGTCGTTTCAACTAAAATAAGATCTCCTTTTTTCTCCCTCTCTTCTCTATCTCTTCTTTGTCGATCAATACTTACAACTCTTACTCTGAAATCCCTAATCTATAACCTAAAATCCCCTAAAGTTCATAAGAGAGTGAATTTGTGCGTTGGTGCTTCTTCTATTGCAAAGTTATTTGGTCCATCAGACTAACAAGTGTTCTCTGTGATTTCGTGCATAGATGCTTCATAAGAGAATGATTTCTTCGTCTGGTTAAAACTGAAGATTTCGTCGCTGGACTTCCTGTGGCGCTTACTAGGGTATAATTGATCCTCTTTCTCTCTATTGTTCTTTCCACTTCGATTCGGTTTTTGTATGAAATGGTGTGTTCTTGTATTAGGGTTTCAAATTGGATTGTGCTAGGGTTCCAAAAACACAAATCCAATTTGTTGTTGTCACACCCAAATACCCCCTGGGAGGATATATGGATGCCACCCAAGACAGAACAAACAAAACCAAACATCACACTGATATTTATTTTATTTAGTAACTTAAACCCACACACATATATTACAACTCGTAAATCTCATCGTAAATCTCAGAACATAAATCCAAAGAATATTTACAAGTCCAAACAAAGAAAACAAAATACATTTTTAGACTCCTTTGGCCAGTGCAGTAGACTTGTC
>JANVCQ010000006.1:37292811-37317927 GCA_025531925.1 Erythroxylum plowmanianum | reverse complement strand
CGAAGTATACACAAATTACTAAAATTATATTAATACAGTCCGAATCAATCCGAAGTTTCATTAAACCAATTTACCCGAAAAATGCCATGAATGCATGCCAAAATACTTATGCACAATTAAGTAAATATTTAATAAGCAAATAACAAACATAATTCGTACTAACTTCCTTTAATATTCTAACCCCTAATTTGGGACGTTACATTTGTACTAGGGCTTCAATTTGAATTTGTACTTCTAGAAAATTGACTTGCATTATGCTAGGGCTCAGAAAGCACAAATTCAATTTGTTGTAATAGGGTTTCAAATTGGATTTGTGCTTCCAAAAAATTGACTTGTATTTTGTTAGAATACTGGGATTTCAAATTTGATTGTGCTAGGGTACGATTTGTTTGTTATTGAAAAGGAGGATTGACTAGAATGTGCAAATTGAACAATAACAATCTTGAATACTTGTACGCTTGGTTTTCAGTATTAAATGTAAGTCGAATAAAAAAAATCAGCGTAACTGAATGCATGGTGGTTGATTCATACTTTGTTTTGTGTTGTATGCAGAACATATACATCTTTGTAATTGCTGAAAAATATGGAATTATATAATACATAGCCTAAATATTCAATTATGTAATACTTCATCCTGATTTACAGAGAAGAAGCTTCCTCTCTTTCATTTTGTAAATGCAATGGTAGTTTAGCTAAAATGTTAATAATGGGGATATTATGATAACATTTTGGAAATGTAATTCTTTGTTAGTTGAATTTATGAAAAGAAATCACAGTAGAGTTGCATTTAAGGTAGTAATTAAATATTTGTATGATGATATTGTAACATGATAACTATTTATGGGCAGAAATAAAGTATATGTAGCTTTCATTGAGCATGAAACTGATATATATTTCACATGGAAAGAGGGTCAAAGTGTTAATGAATTCAAGGATGCTATTTATTGTTCTTTTGATAGTGTAGCAAAAGCTAGAAGGATATATTCTCAATTTTGTTAAGAGAAAGGATTATGATCAATGGTAAAATAATTGTAATATATATTATTTGTTATAAGTGATAATTTAATTGGATTCAAATATAATTAATATTGATATTTTTATACATAATGCAAATGTTGAATATTAATTGCCCCAATTATAATGCCTTGATGAAGTTATGGATTTCAAATGTAAGCCTAACATTGGTTAACATTTTTATGAATACGAAAGTAAGTAATTCAATTATTGTTTGTAGCAATGCCAATTGTATAAATTAATGTTAATCAATATTCAAATTGAATGTCTCTTGTAGGTATTTGTGCAACTGTTGAATATTAATTGCCCCAATTATAATGCCTTGATGAAGTTACGGATTTCAAAGCCTACCATTGGTTAACATTTTTCCGAATGGGTTAATATATACAAAAGTAAGAAATTCAATTATTGTTTGTAGCAATGCCAATCGTATAAATTAATGTTAATCAATATTCAAATTGAATGTCTCTTGTAGGTATTTAGTATTTGTGAAGAGATAAAAATTTATTTTTGTCATAATTTATGTCAAAAAAATTCTATGTGTTGGGGTAAGAGTTTTGTTCGGAAGATATATTGTTGTTTGCAAAAAGCAAGTATGTGTAAAAATTTATGTGTATAATGCAAATTTGTCATAAGTCCTAATATTTGTGTTTATATCTTTATTTTGTAAGTCCCATGCGATTTCATAGCTTGATCATCGGATGTAAGTTAAAAAAATGGAGACATTGTAATAGTTAGAAGAGCAAATGTAACTATTATGTTTAATGTGACTATTTTTTATCTTTTATTCAATCACCTAGCACTTTAATATTCAGTTGCAAGTTTTTTCATATTATTAAGGAAACTGCAATTATTACAAAGTTTTACATTATAGAAGTAACTACAATTATTACAAATTTTCATCTATTAATTATAATTACATTTGTATCATTCATTTTTTTTTGGTGCAAAGGAAAGAAAAAAATACAAATAGAAAATAAACTAGTCCCTAACAAACAAGACGCCAACAGCATCACCAAGAACCGCAGCATCCACAAATGACGAAGGAGTAGTCCAAAATTGAAAAGGTTCCCGTCCATGGCTACCCCGTTTAGCAAGAATATCAGCTACGCTATTTCCTTCCCGAAGAATATGCTCACAACGGACAGTCCAATCCCAACTGAGAATAGCTCTGATATCACCAATTAAATTACCATGGGGATGAAACATCCAGTCTGTGCTTTCCAAGCACCGAAGAGCTTATAAAGAATCCGAAAATAAACAAATATCTCTAAAGGATTGATTCCAAGCGACAAGAAGGCCAGTGCGAATAGCTAATAACTCGGCACCCATATTGGAATCGAGAGCAACAAATTCAGAAAAACCGCCCAACCAATGTCCTTGACAGTCTCTAAGAACGCCACCAATACCCGCAGCTCCTGGATTGCCCAGAATACTACCATCCACATTCAAAGCAACAGCAGCATTTCGCGGAGGCTTCCAGGCAATCAGACGAGGGCTTTTCGGAATACTAATCTTAGCCAACCCCAGACAGGAATTCCACTCATGAATCATATTATAGACAAAATACTCCCGTTCCAATTAACTAATCTCAACATGTGCAATAACTGCTCTATTACGAAGACACCAAATAGACCAGATAATCGCAAGAAAACTAATATCACGCCTCCAACCATTCATCAACACCGAACCATCTTGACAGTGAATCTTAAACCAAGAGGAAAAAGGAGCATTGCTTACCAACGTATTGGAAAAAAGGCCAGCATACCGTTGCCAAATATCATTGACCTTCGCACAATCCCAAAAAAGGTGAGAAATTGACTCGACCCCAGATCCACATCGCTAACATAAATCCGAAACTTCAATCCCTCTCCTTACTCGAAGCTCTTGAGTATGAACTCTGCCATGCCAAATAAGCCAACTAAGAATCCTCACCTTCTCCGGCCCTCGAATCTTCCAAATCTACCTCCAATCATCATCGCCCTCAGAATCTACCCCCGTTAACCATTGAAACCCACTCTTGACTGAATAGCGACCAGAAGTAGAGTTTCCCCAAATGATCTCATCCAAAGCCCAAGATTCCACCAGAGGACGGATGGACGAAAACGCGTCTCTAATTTCACTCGGAATAGTTGTGCGTAGTTATCCTGTAGTAATTGCAATGAAGAGTTATGTTATATCTTTGCCAATTGACCATTGTTACTTTTTAAAATATGCATATATTAGAGTGAGAATGAAAAATATGAGACCAAAAGAGCTAACATTCTGCGAGATGAAATATATTTGCAAAAGGAGAAATATATTGAATTCCATATATAATAAATATATCTAAATGGAAATTATAAGCTCTAATATATGCTCTTATAAACAATGATATGATTAGCATTCAAAGGAAAAAGATGTGGGCAAGGCCAACAGTGTTGAAGAGTAACTAACCGGAAAAAGTCAACAATCATGCATAAGAACAATAAAGTCAATATCATTTTTGAAGAGTAAATTACAGAGTAAGATCAAACAAGCAAAAAAATAGGTTACAGACACTGGCATTATTCTACAAACTGAAACAATATCCAAAAAACTAGTTTCTCCAAATGGTTCTAACTTCTAAAGCTCCAAATTCAAAACCATGCCTCTGTCTTCCAACTTTCTCAAGTAGATTGCTGTGCAATCAACTCCAACTCCAAAGGCTTAATCCAGGGACTTCTACAGTGCTTGATCACTCACACCATCCTTACATAATCCGTAACTAGTAGAAATTTAGAAGTATGATTCAACTTAAAAAAGATGTCATTAAGATCACACACAAACAAACACAAAGGAACTATCACCTGTTTCACCAAAAACATACAAATGAAAATAGCAAGAAAAACTTTTCATCCGAATGTCATAAAAAAACTAGACCATAACATTCAACAAGTTACTTCCACAGCCATCGAGGGCCAAAAAAACTAGTAAATACATTAAACCAACCATGACTGAAGCAAGAATCCACTAGAAATCAAGAGCAATGCATCATCAACTACAAAACAATGAATAATTAAATCTTCCTGCATTCTTATTTATAAGTATATATACATAGTTTAGATGAATCACAAAAGCCATCAAACCTTGTTTTGATTCTGCCATTTGTATAATGATTCAGGATTAGTACATATATGTGTTTGAAATTTAGCATGCAATCATCCTTTTGCTCTTTTTCACTGTTACATATTTTCATATTTCTCACACCAAAATTGGTAATGAAAGTCTCTAAGGTGTAGTCGACATTTAACTTGATCCAACTTTAAGTCAAGATTGGAAGAGTTAACACTGAATTAGGTATTTAAGCAATACTCACCAACTATAAAGATTTCCTAGTAGCATCTTTTAACCATTAGTTTAATTCTTCTCCTAGGTTGAGTTGTACTAGAAGGTGTACTTTGGGATGCTTGTGTTGCTGTTGTGTTAGTATTAGGAGGTTGTAACACTTGACATTGTCCCTCACCCATTCATGAAGTATAAGCAACCAATTATGTAAATATTAACATCTCTCTTATAATTATATATAAGTAGTATAAACATAAATTTAAATGACTTATTGTAAAGTAGGTATTCCCAGAAACTTCCCTAAATGTTACTCCATATTCTCTACGTGCCTATAAAAACAAAAAGAATTATAATTTCAGAAAACAACTTAAATTTTATACTTAAAGTTAACTAACGATTCTCGTCGCTCTTTGTAATATAGAAGATGCAGTATTTGATCATGTAGATATTGATTGTGTTCTGATAGTGCATCGTAACGCTGGTCAAAATAAAATAACTAGATTACTATTATAGTAGTAAGTCTAGGTTGATCCACAAAGAGTGTGTATAAAGTTGTTGAAATGAAATTAATTGGTATTTAGGTTTAACAAGGGGGTTTGGTTTTAGAAAGAAGAAAATAAAATAAATTAACATAATGAAAACAAATTAAAAAAACATGTGAAAAATGATAAAAGTGGAGAACTCAGTAGAGATCTGGTTCTATGATTGAATCTCGATCTACACCCTAATTAAGCATATTTCATTGATTTGTTGTTTTCTAACATCTCCTAGCAAGTATTAATCGTGGGTTAATAATTAACTCTAGTTTTCCCTTAAGTTTTGTTTAATAAAGATATGATCGTTAATTAAACCTAACAATTGAATAACCTAAAATACGATATCTAGATTTAATTAAGCTATAGCATTGCGAATTAGGAAAACCAATTAATCAAGGCAATATTAACATACGATGCATCATTTAACCTAGGTCATGTTATCCTTAATGATTATAAATAATTAGTCGCTACACATAAATTTCAACATAACAACTACAGATTATATCGATATTTTAGCAATGAGTTTGCAAATAAACGATTCAATGAACACATTAAAGTTATCTTTTCACAATACCCAGTAGTTTCATACATAAACAGCCGAATAATAATAAAAATTCGATTATCCATACACAAAACCCAAATCAATTAATATAAGATAACACAATCAATTTTTAATGAGAGAAAGAAACAACAAAATAAAGAAATACACTTAACTAGGGTCATCGGCCTCGATATCACCTCCACATTGGCGTAGAACGTTACCCCTCCATAAGTTTGTCCCCAAAAAATATCCCTCTATTTCACGTTAGTGATCCCCCCACTATTGTTCATTAATGTGAAAATTAAACTTTGTGGTCCATCTTACTATTCACACCCCTCCCTCATGGACTGTCGTTTCTATTTTGGCAGCTGCATTACTTCTTACTTGCTTTCTTCTTCTACGTTTTGTTTCATCTTCTTCTGCCGTTTAGCTCCTTATCTATGCTGCTTTTTGGACGTTGTTGTTTTACAATCCTAACTTGTCCACTTGCGTTGCGTCGTCGTTTTCTTCCTTCCCATGTGTTTCCGTGATCTCCTTTAGCTGATACGTGATTTTGCTTATGTTTGTGTCATTTTGCATTTTTTGCTGCTTAGATGTTGTCGTTTAGCTCTTTACTGTGCTGTCGTTTTACTCCTTGCTTGTCCACCTTTCATCACCCAGCCATCACTCCATTAAATTCACATTCAGTCATGCAAAAGCATGCACCATGAGTGTTGATTTCTAGCAGCCCTCTTTCATGGGTTTTTTGCTTTATCCCATTCTTTTATTCTTTATCTGATCTTCTCTTACTCCAATTTTCTTCTTCTTACTCCATGAAGACAAGTCAAAATTAATCTTCAAAAAATGGCCAAAATATCATGCTTTCGACTCACTTTAACTTCTTTGCTTCTGAATTGTGCCTAAAAATCTATAAGTATTATGAAATAATTTCATAATCAATTAAGAACTTATCATCTGCCTACTTGATTGTTACGAATATTGGATGAAAGGGGTTCAGTAGATACTGGTTTTGGTGGCCTTCTTCTTTTTCGTTGCATTATATATATTGAAGATAAACATAAAGTTAATAATACTTGATGAATAACAACACATTTGTTTCACAACTGAAATATCTACCTTAACAATTTCAGGTTGCCTTGGAGGTTGATTCTTATTTTTGCATCCTTTTATATTGTGGCCAATTTCATAGCAATGATGATATCTCATAATTACTCCAACTTTGGTCAATTTGTTGGGATTGTGAGGTTTGTTAGTGTGATCCCTTTTTCTTGCCTTTTTCGATCTTCCAGGCATCTTCTTAATCAGTGGAGGTAATATTGGCTGAAGATTTTCAGTCTTTGGCCAAAACTTAGGACCACTAATGGGTTCCATAACAAACTGGTAAGTCTTTAAATAAGAATCACGCTTATAACATTGATTCACATAAGCATCAATATCCTCCCTCTGATAAGATATACAAGCCACATCATGTTTACATAGAATCTCGGTTAAATCCCATAGTCTACATTGACATGTTTGTGTTTGCAAGTCAACGAAGTACTTGTCCGTAAAGATACTGACTTCAAATTTCAAATTTCCATTTGTCCTGAGCATATAATGTCTTGCATCCCATCGTGCTACATCTATATTTCTTCCTCACTCCAGGACAAATGTCATATATGCACTTCACCATCATATCCCTTTTTTTCATGTATCGGAGTTATTAAAGAAACTCGAATGTCTTCTAACATACTGATCAAGCTTTTGATACGAGCTTTACAAATGAATCTATTAAGCGTCTTTGAAATATTGTTATGTACTATTTCACACTTTGTTCTTGTGCTCATAAAGGCCTTCACAAATGTCTCCGGATTCCTACTTTTAAAATCCACATAAGCCTTCACTAACAAACTCTTCAAGTCCTCCATTACCTTATCGAAATCAACTTGAGTTGTGCAATTCACCACTTTCCAAAATAAAGTCCTATACGTGTGCCCTTTATGAACACTATACCTGTTTGCATACACATGACAGGCACATTTTCGTTGCTCAGCTTCTGGAAACAAGTTCTTTAATGCTTCCACTAAACTCTATAAAATAGTTATATAATTAATTAAGTGTTGATCACGTAAACAAATGAACATAAGATATATGGATATTTAAAGTTTACCTTTTGCTGATCGCTTACAAAAGTCTATGAATTTTCACATATTGCTGATCGCTTACGAAAGTCCATGAATTTCCACTTATATGGAGATCTTCAGCCTAACATATAAGAAACATCTTATTGTTTCCGTCATGACCAATAGCAGATAATAATGCACCATCAAGGAAAGTCTTTAGAAAACATCCATCTAACCCAATAATCTTCCTGCATCCACTAACAAAACCATACTTTAAAGCACTAAAACACACATAAATCTTTTGAACATTAGTCCCCCAGCTCAAAATCACGTTCAATAATAAACTTTCCATCTTTGTCATTTCACATTAACTCATGTCTATAAGACCATAACTTCGCATAATAACCTTCCGTTGATCCCCAAAGCATAGTAATTGCTTCCCACTTAGCCCTATAACATTGAATTTTAGTGACCTTTTAGTACATATTTTGATTGAAGATCATCCATCATTCACTAATAGGCCAATTGGGGTTCCTTCTGAACTTGTGTATGAATTCATTCGCAGTCCATTTCTGACTAGCTTGCTTATTCCTCTGCACTTTACTGCAAGTATGAGTGTTTTATAATGTTTTCTTATTTCCAATCTAGCTAGTATACACCCGAAAAGGACAATGTGTATCACAAACTGCTTCCATTCGTATCCCAAATCTCGCTATTGAAACATTATACCCATTTATAATTGTATATTTCCTTATAACTTCTCTCAACTGCTTCTCGTCCTTAAACTTCATTCCAGTTGCAAACTTAAAATTTGTCATTTCAAATTTTGGATTAAAACTAATGTATTTCTTCTTTGGTATTGATGCTTTAGCATCAATAGGAACTGGTGATTGAATTTCATCATCACTATCATCATAATCATTATCTGCACAATGTGAACTTCTTTAGGCTCTTCCAGTATCATTCGAATGATCACCAACTTCATTGAAACTGGTTTCACTTCCACTGACACCATCAACAACATTGTCAAATTCAAACTCACTTTGCGAAGTCTTCACGCACCTCCTCTCATTTGTTCTAGCATTAATATATTCTTTATCATCAGTTCCAAAGAAATCCTCATCAACTAAATCATCACTAGAATCATTATCCTGCATAATAGTGAAGTCATCATCTTGCTCCAATTCAACTTGGAACAACCCCTCATCTTACTCCAATTCATCATCATAATTTGACCACTCACCATCTGTTGCAAGATTCTCAAAACCATGATCATAGTATATTTGAACATTCTGACAATTCAATTCTTCCATTTTTTTCAACATATCCAACATGTCCCTGTCATGCTTTAAGCCTAATTCCATCAAGCTTCTAACGGGCTCATGTGGAAATTTGTGAAACATAGAGATTACTCTATGTCCTTTATCTTCAGAAATCCCTTTTAGAGTTAGCATGCTTAGTTCATCAATGCCCATATTCTTTTTTCTTTTAATCTTACCCCCAACATATTTATTTTCCCGACTTTTCAACACTCCACCATAATTAAATTCAAAATTGACCAACATCTGCAAAGGCAAGCTGTGACTAAATACGAAATGATAAATATTACAAAAAGGAAAAAAGACGCAACAACTAAAAAGAAAAAAAGAAGCAACAACTAATAGTGCACAGTAATAGGATAGTATGATTGCATCAAAATAATACACCCACATTTTCAGATGCAAGGAGCTTCATAAAAGGCTAGTACTATATTAGAATAATACAAACTGAAATGATGGAAAGGAACCAGAAATATACCTTTATAAATTTCCTGAATTTTTTTCATAATACTTCACAACTTAATTCCCTCACCTACTGAAATGATCATAAGTTAGTCATTTTGTGGATGTACCACTTTAAAAAAATAATGTATCCATAACAAACAAATAAGAAAATACACTTAAAACTTTCATACAAACAAAATGGAATGCATTCAATAATTACCAAATAGAAATAATATTTTTCAGTAATTATCAAACAAAATGCATTCAGTAATTACCAAATGGAATGCAAGTTGAACCAAATATTAAATATTAAAGTATAGAACAAGCCAAATAGAAATCATATTTTTCACTACACACCAAGATGAAATGCAAGTCGACCATTATGCATTCAATTACTCTGATTTTTTTATTCGACTTGCATTTCATACTGAAAACCAAGTGTAGGAGTATTCAAGGTTTTCACTGCTCAATTTGCTATATACTCATACAAATCAATCATCTTTTTCAATAACAAATAAATTGTATCCTAGCACAATCCAATTTGAAACCCTAGTACCCTAGCACAATAAAAGTCAATTTTTTGGAAGCACAAATCCAAATTGAAACCTTAGTACAACAAATTGGATTTGTGTTTTCGGAGCCCTAGCACAATCCAATTTGAAACCCTAATATAACAACACACCATTTCATAAAAAACCAAATCGGAGTGGAAAGAACAATAAAAAGAGAGAGGGCGACGACCAATCATACCCTAGTCAACGCTACAGGAAATTCGACGATGAAATCTTCAGTTTTTACTCGACGAAGAAATCACTCTCTTATGAAGCACCAACGCACGAAATCACAGAGAACGTTTGTTATTTTAGTGGAGCAAATAACTTTACGATAAAAGAAGTACTAATGCACGAATTCACTCTCTTATGAACTTTGGGGGATTTGGAAGTTCTTAGGTTACAGATTAGGAATTTCAGAGTGAGAGTTTTAAGCGTTGATCGACATAGACAAAATGGAGAAGAAAGGAGACCTGATTTTATTTGAAATGAAGTCGTTTTTCTATCAAAGCCAAACAACATTTTCATTAATCAAACAATTTTCTCCTAACGCAGCTGAGGTGTCTGATTAGTGATGGGCATCAACACGTGGCTGTACCATGCCAATACAGATAACGTTAAGACTAAAGTTAGGCAAGAATTGAAATTTTTGAAAGTTTGAGCATTTTATTCTACATTTTAAAGTTCGGGCTGTAATTGAAAAATTAAAGAAAGTTTGAGCTTTTTTTAGTAATTAACCCTATATAAATGTCAAATTAAAAGAAAAATTAAGGTTGAATAGTTGGCAAAATAGTTATAGGAAGAGAATAACTTGGGATAAGGCTGAATAATTTGACCAAGCCTCAGGCTGGCCTCGAGCCACAATTTCTAAAAACTGACCTTAGACCAGGCTAGGGTTTAGGTTGTATAGGCTTAGCTTAGCAGGCATGGCTTGATGTCCAACCCTCATAAGTAAAATGACATCACAACATCATTATATATTTTTAATTTAAAAAACTTGGGTGAGCTATATCGAATTGGGTTCGTTGCCTCGGGCTCAGATCTGGCTCGATCTATTGTCATCCTTATCCATAACGTGATATTTCAACAACCATTAAGTAAAAAAGAATAATTATGATAGAAAAAAATCAACTGATCTAATTTCTTTTTTTAAAAAAAGTGGTACAAAGCAACTTATATTCATACTGGTCAAAAACTGAAAATAGAATCGGCGATTCAAACAATTGAAAAAAGAACAATGTGTATCTTGGTTAAACATTGAAAACAAGTATATTGAAAGAACAGAAGAAAGTAATTGAAGGGATAATTGTATTGTATTGCTTGCATTATCATGAGTGACTTTACACGGTATTTATACATGTATATGAGATCTACAAAGATAATGAAAATCACAAGATAAAATCAAATACAATAAAATCAAATACATTTGAAACGAAATCAGATATTTGTTGTTGGGATTGCATAAGGATTTGCATGTATCTGCCTATGTTTATCAGCCCCCCTCAAGATCACGGTGGGTAGCCACAGTGAGCTTGCCACGAAAATTTTGAAAAGTAGATGAAGGTAGAGCCTTGATCATAATGTCGGCAATTTGATGACTTGAAGGAAGATGTTGAATTGACAATGTTTTGTTGGCAACCAGATCTCGGACAAAGTGAATATCAATTTCAATATGCTTTGTACGAGTATTATTGATGAGATTGGCAGCAAAAAACGTGGCGTCAAGATTGTCACACCAAAGAGTAGGTGGTCGGTGAGAGAAACCAATTTTGCCAAGAAGAGATTTAAGCCAACAAACTTCAGCAGCAGCAAGAGCAATACTTCGATACTCGGCTTCAGTGTTGGATCTATCAACTGTATGTTGTTTCTTGGCACTCCAGGAGATGAGATTTGGACCCAAGAAGATACAATAACTAGATGTAGATCAGCGATCATCAGGACACCCTGCCCAATCAACATCACAATATGCATTTATAGAGAGAGATGTTGTTCGGGTTAAGTGGAGACCAGAGGAGGATGTGGAACGAAGGTACCGAAGTATCCATTTAACAGCAGTTCAGTGAATGTCGGTAGGACAATGGAGAAATTGGGAGACTTTATTGACTGCAAATTGAATGTCAGGACGAGTAAGGCAAAGGTATTGGAGAGCACCAACAGTGCTTCTGTATTAAGAAGGATCAGAGAGGGGTGTACCATGATTTTTGGATAGAGGAAGAGTAGGAGTAATGGGTGTGATGGTGGGTTTGGACTGAGCAAGTCCTGTGCGAAGAAGAAGATCTTTGGTATACTTAGTTTGGGTAAGGAGAAGGCCTGTAGATGTGGGTGTAGCTTCGATGCCAAGAAAATAATGAAGAGGACCAAGATCTTTGATAGAGAAGGCAGAATTAAGTTCAGTAATGAGATGTGTGAGGAAAGATGGGGAGGAGCTAGTGAGTAAGATGTCATCAACATAAACTAGGAGGAATGTGGTATGGGAAGAGGTGGAGTGAACAAATAAGGATGTATCAGATTTGGTAGAAGTGAAATTGAGATCAAATAATTTTTGGCTTAAACGATGAAACCATGCTCGTGGAGCTTGTTTCAGACCATAAAGGGCTTTGTGAAGATGGCATACATGAGAAGGTCGATGAGGGTCAATAAAGCCAGGGGGTTGGGTCATGAAAACTAGTTTGTGAAGATTTCCATTAAGAAAGGCATTATGAACATCAAGTTGACGAATGGGCCAATTTTTGGATAGGGCAATGGTGAGTATGAGGCGAATGGTTGTGGGTTTGATAACAGGACTAAAGGTGTCAGTGTAGTCAAGACCAAGATTTTGATGATATCCTTTGGCAACAAGACGAGCTTTGTATCGATCTAGGGTATCATCAAATTTTCGTTTAGTTCGAAAAACCCATTTACATCCAACAATGTTGGCATTAGGAGGTGGTGAAACAAGGGTCCATGTATGATTGCGATGGAGAGCATTGAATTCATCAAGCATGGCTTGGCGCCAGTGTAGAAATTTGTTTGCTTGAGTGAAGGAGGTGGGATCTGGTTCGTTTGAGATTTAGGTAAAGGTGGAATAGGTAACATAGTCAGAAAGGATTCGAGGAACACGAGTGTTATCACGAGTGCGGGTGGTCATGTGGTGTTGAGGTGGTGGAGAGGATATAGTTGAGGGTGGTGGACATGGTATGGCTGGAACTAATGGAGAAGAGAGTGGTACAGGTAGGGGAAGAGAAATAACAGAGGGAGAAGAAGTGGAGGAGGAGGATGGAGAGGAAGTAGCAAAGAGGAAAATAGTTTCAAGAAAGCGGACATGGCGTGAGATGTGAGTTTTGGAGGTGATAGGGTCAAAGCAGCGGTAGTCTTTGTATTGTAAAGAATACCCAATAAATACACACTGCAAGGACTTGGGAGAGAGTTTGTCTACACGTTGAGACCCAAGAAAAGGGAAATAAGCACACCCAAAAACACGAAGGTGAGAGAGATCAGGTGGGGTGAGGAAAAGAGCTTCATGTAGGGACTTTTGATTAAGGACAGGTGTGGGAAAAAGATTGATGAGATAGGTGGCTGTAGAAAAGGCATCAAACCAGAATGACTTAGGTAAAGACGCATGAAGAAGAATGGTAAGGCCAGTTTTAGTTATGTGACGAATTTTGCGCTCAGCAAGACCATTTTGTTGTGGAGTATGAGGACACGAAATGCGATAAGAGATGCCATGTGTGATTAAAAAGGTAGCAAAGGGACCTTTGATAAGTTTAGGAGCTCCATCGCATTGGAAAGATTTAATAGTGGATGAAAAAAAATTTTCAGTTGTAGTTTTGAAATTTTGGAATTGAGAAAGCGCTTGACTTTTGTGAGTTAAAGGAAAAATTCAGGTGTATCGACTAAAATCATCAATGAAAAGAATGAAATAGCGGTAACCAGAAATTGAGAGAGATGGAGAGGGACCCCAAATATCACAATGAATAAGTTGTAAAGGCATAGTAGAAACACGAGATGATAATTGAAAAGGAAGACGAGTACTTTTTCCCAGTAAACAGGAAGTACAATTATTTAGAACATTTGAGGACAATTTGAATGGGAAAGACAATCTGGAAAGTATGGCAAAGCACGAATGACCGAGACGTTGATGCCACAAATTGAGTGCAGTGGAAACAGCTTGGAGAGCAATTGGATTTTGAAAACGAAGTGGGATCTTCATGGGATAAAGATTATTGTGGATGGAACCCGCGAATAGTGGTGTCTTAATATTGAGATCCTTCATAATGTAACCAAATGGGTTAAATTCAATAAGACAGGAGTTATCTTTGACAAATTTAGCTACAGAAAGTAAATTAGTAGTAAGATTGGGAACAATTAAAACATTGTGGAGATGAAGAGGACGAGTTGGAGTGGATAAGGTGACATTACCAGTGGAGGAGATGGGTAGGGTTTGGCCATTACCGTCAATCACTTGATGGGGACCACTGTATGGAGTTTCAGAGTCAACAAGGTGGGGATCCGGTGTCATATGATTGGTGGCACCAGTGTCAGGAAGCCATTCGGTGAGAGTATTAGGGGTGAAGGTAGAGGAATTGAAGGTGTCTTGTATATTTAAGGCAGTAAAGGCAGTGGACAGGTGTTTATGGTTAGGTGGAGGGTGGAGGGGACGATTTCGAGATTCTGAGTATCTGTACCGACAATGGGTTGCAATATGGCCCCATTTTCAACAAATTTGACATTGAGTTTGGGGTTTATAGGAGTGATTGGGCCTGGAAGAATGATAATTAGGCTGGGGATTAATGGAGTAGGCTTGTGGGTTGGTGGTATAAGGTGTTGTGGGCTGAAAGGCAGGGGTCGGATCTGTTGGGCAAGAGGAAGAATGTCAGGGCCCAGGTGAAGAGTAAATGGGCGGCCCATGGGTGGAGGAGAAAGCGTGGCCTTTGGGGTTAAAACGACGCCCTCCTCCTCTGCTTCGACTGTCCCTACGCACATGGAGAGATGGAGAAAAACGATGGCCATCAACAGTCGCCGTGAGGACCGTGTCCGGTGAGGGAGTCGAGTGAAAGGACAACAGACACTGCTCGTGGATAAGTAGCTTTGCTCTGAGTTCACCGAAGGAGAGACTCGACTCGCGATGCTCTACCGCTGTAATGAAAGATTTAAAATCTGCAGATAAACCATTCAAGGTAAAAAGGATAAGGTCAGAATCAGGTATTTTATCACCTATAGCTGCTAATTCATCTGCTGTAGTCGAGATTGTGGCAAGATATTCAGTAATAGATTTTTGTCCCTTTTGAATAGTATGCAGTTGCCGTCGGAGCAGAGAGCGTTGGGAGCTCGATTTTTGCATGAAATGTTGCTCGAGATTAATCCAAAGGTCATGGGCTGTGGTACATCCGATGGCAAGGCGGGCAATGGAGGTGGAAAGTGAGGCGGTGAGGAAGCAGTAAACCAATCTATTAAATTTTTTCCATTTGAGATGTTCCGAAGGTTCAGTATCGGAAGTGATGGACAGCGGTGCGATGGATCCATCAACATAGCCAATGAGATCAGAGGTAACAAGGATTGCATGAACTTGGTTGCGCCAGATGAGGTAATTTGAGTCATCCAATTTTGTGGTTAGAAAGTTGGTAATTTGATTGAATGGTAAGGTTGAGGAATTGAGATCTGTCATTGAAGTGTGTTGGAGATAGTTTAGGTTGAGAAAAAAAGAAGAAGAAGGATGTTTTGTGTCTGTATTTTCGATGTGAAGAGTAGGGTGAGTTTTTGTGGTTGTTTCTGCTGTTTCTATATGTAGAGTAGGTGTTTGAGAAAATGACTGTTGGCTTGAATGTGTAACTTGGTAATAAGACTAGTGTAAGGGCTCTGATACCATGAAAGAAAAGAAGAAAGTAATTGAAGGGACAATTGTATTGTATTGCTTGCATTATCATGAGTGACTTTACACGGTATTTATACATATATATGAGATCTACAAAGATAATGAAAATCACAAGATAAAATCAAATACATTTGAAATGAAATCAAATATTTGTTGTTGGGATTGCATAAGGATTTGCATGTATCTGCATATGTTTATCATATATATAGCAGTATGAAATAGTCCCAGGTTTCTTCTCATACGTTACAAAACTAAAGATTGGAATGAGTCAAGTTGAGCTATTAGAATCCTAAAAATTCAATTTGAATCCAAAAATAATTTAATAAATTTGAATATGAAGTTAAGTGTTTTTTATCAAATAAAATATTTTAATCTAATAATATATATTAACTTAGATTTAATTTTGACTTTTGAATAAAATATCTTTATATGTTTAAAATTCCTTCTAAGTATTTTAAAAAATTGAATTCGAATGTACTCTTATTTCTTCTAATGGCATTAGAATGCAAGCCATTTTTGCTCCCTAATTGCAAATGTGAGGATGGACTGGTTGACAACACTCTCGAAGAGGATTATTGTCATTATAAATGTTCAGATTGAAGATTAAATGATAAAACAAAAATTTGAGATTTAAAATATAAAATTAGTTAAAGATCAAACAAAATTTGAGATCAAAAATATAAATTTAGTTTATTTTAGTTTACAAAAATTAGTCAATTAATTAATAAACCGACCAACTTTTAATAACAAAAACTATTAAAATAAATCTAATTAAAAAGTTAGAAAACTAATGTATGTTTGTTTCTATTTATTTCTTAGGACTTTTGTTTTTGCTTTCATATTTTTTTTAAAAATATTTGTTTGTTTAATATTTTGATTTTGTTATTTTAGTTTCTGCCAGTTTTTAAAGTTTATAAAAATCATAAAAATTGTTTTTGTTTATAATTTGATTTATTATCAACCAAATATATATTATTTCATTATTTAATATAATAGCTATTAATAAAAATTATGAATAATTTAATTTAATATTATAATTTTTAATAATTTATTTGTTTTTGTAATTAAATTAATAATTATTAATAAATATAATTAATTATGAAATAACTTCAAATATATAAATTTCAAATAAAATTTTAATTTAATAATTAAAATAAATATGACTTAATAAATTAAATATCCTTTTATCATTATTTATTTTAATAAATAAAATAATTTTTGCTATTAAATAAATATTATATAAGATTAAAATAAATTTAATAATTAAAATAATTTATTTTTAAATTTGATCTAATATGTAATTACTATCAGTAATAAAATTATAATTATATTGATATTAACAACTAAAATTTTGTTTTTATTTGAAAAAACTAGAAATAAAAAACAAAAATGAAAACTGAAAATTAATAGAAGGGGAATCAAATAAACCCTAAAGTGAAAAATTGATCGATTTAATTTTTTAATGATTGACCATTTCAAGGTCTTCTTCTATTGGTGGTCGTTGCTCAACTTTGAATGTCGAGCTCCTACATTTCCGGTCGAATGTTGAAAAAGATCAAAGTGTTGTATTAAACAAATAATACTGAGACAACTTAAGACCAACCATACCCAAGCAATGGACATGTCTTTTGCTCATGTTATATATCCACCGGCCACAGCCACTACCACTTATTAAATGAATATTCAAAATAAAATACCTATAAGTAACCAGTTCTCCTGTAGCCGCAGCAGCTGCTTTCATGCTCAGTAGTCAAAAATCCATTCAGAGCAAGAACTCTCACTCGGCAAGGCCAGCTCTGCCCGCGACAAACCTAATCTACCAACTACTCGGAGCCTTCTAAAAGAAGGGTAAGAGTCAGTAGTGATTAAGCATCAGGAAGACTGCAAATTTCTCCTTGGAACTTAAAAGAAAAAAGCTTTTTAACATTTTCTTAGCTATAGAGGACTGAAATCCTATCCTGAAAGCTGGCGAGTTGTAGATTTTGTAGCACTTACATCCAACTCGATGAAAAGTACAGTGGGAATATGAAACTTGAATTGAATGACTTCTGTATCATTTCTTATACGCCCTTACGATTAGATAAAAAGAAGTAAGTTTGCCAACTCGTGTTTGCAAACTGAACAGTAAACAGAGTCCAAGACACATTATTCTAACACTTGCATTAGCGAAAATTAATTATAAAACAAAGAAAGAAGACAGCCTTCATGTTTTTTGTGTTTGTGTAGGATTACATGGGCCAATTTACTTTTGGACGATTTGGTGGCTTCTTTAGAAAACATCAAAACCAACGACACATTCTAGAGAGTCTTGATTCCCAAGAACTTACGTTTTCTACCTTGCCTTTGTTCAACTAACAAGAAAGTTCAATGCTTTATGAGTATAGGAGTTAGATTGGACCAACTTCTATTTTCCTTATTTATTTGACCGTTTCCCTCCTATATATCTTTTCTGTTCTAAGGGCCAAGAGTGACTGCGATCATGGATTATTATGAACTTGCTTCTGGGTACTCTTACCAAGACTCTATCGAGGTGCTTGAAGCTGATATCCAACATGCTAATGTGCTGTAAGCGTTTTTCTCTTGTTGTGCGCGTCTCATTTTATCTCATTTCTGTTAATTTCTGGTATAATTAATGCCCTTATGCGGTGGAGTAATTCTCTGAAATTATTGGCAATTTGTGATCGGATATGTTTTTCTTGATGGGTTTTACAGTTCTTCAGCTTTACTCTTTTTTTTCTTCTCCTTTGTTTGACTTGGAAGGGGCTCTGTTTGTTACTTATGGGTATAACTTGAATTTTACATGCAGGGCAGCATCGATACCAAGAGCCAAGGGTGAGTTTTGTGTTCAAATGAAACTAGTTTACGAACCCTGGGCTCCTATTTTCTTCTTGTTACGCCAGTGGTCGGATTGCTCTTGTAGATGTCTACTATCAAGATATTTAAACCTTTTTCATATTGTTGTATATAAGGTTTGTCCACACTCCTTTGTCATTACTTTTTTCTTTGTGCAATCCCTATGGACTGAATGGTTGAATTATATTTCTCTTTTCTTGTTCTATTTTCTCTTGTTTGCTATCTTTTTCTTTTCCTGCTCCACTTTTTCAATAATTTCTAAATCCTTGATTGTATTGGACAATAAATTATATCAGATATATTCAGATGGGAGGCCAAAGATCTCTTCGTGGGGTAGGAAAGCAACCGTTGGGGAGTTCTATGGTGCGTAGATTGTCTCTAATACCTCTGTTCTTGTTCCCCGTGTATGTATTTATAGGATAAGCGTATATCAGTAAAGAAATCTGCTTCCAGGATTTTGAGCTTCCAGTTCTCCTGAAGTTAAGTAGTTCCAAGTTAGAGTGCTCACGAGAGTCTAGCTTTTATGGTTGTTGCATAGATATTATTCAATCTGTGGCTGATTCCAAATGGCAGGTGTCATATTACCGTCACTGCAACAGCTTCATGATTATTTTAAGGAACTGAAAGTGACTCATGAAGAAGGTCACTGCATGGAGATGGCTATAAAGAAGAGATTAGAGGATAGGCTGAAGCTTCTGGATTCGGATCTGGAGAGGGAAGATGAATGTGGCATCTGCTTGGAGGCTTGCACAAAAATAGTCGTGCCAACCTGCTGCCATACAATGTGCGTCAGTTGCTACCGTGACTGGTATGTGGTGTAGCCTTTTCCTTCTCATTTCTATGTTCCACAGAATTTAACATAGGACATGACAGAAGCATGAGATTGATATCCAGGAACACAAGGAATGAGTCTTGTCCATTTTGCCGAGGCAGTCTTAGAAGAGTCAATTCTGGTGACTTATGGGTTCTAACATGCAGTACTGATGTTGTTGACACAAAAACTGTGTTGAAGGATGATATATTGCGCTTCTACCTCTATATAAATAGCCTCCCTAAAGACATCCCGGACGCTCTGTTCTTGATGTATTACGAGTACTTGATCTAGCTTGAGCAGATGCAATCATGTATAGAGAAAGAAAATGCCAACCATTGCTTTTATGTAAGCCTGATGAGGTTTTTATAATTCATTGTTTCTTCTTCGAAACTGTTAAGAATAATATAACCTCAGAATAGAGGCATAGTTGTTAAATGTTATGGCTTTTCTCCAACTTTTTATGGAAATTGATGAATTGCCTTTCTGTCCTCGTCAAGTGCAATTTAAAAGCCGTAGAAGTGAATGAATTATGTTCTGTGCACTTTTTCTTTTTGGTAAGTTTATTTCTCTGTAAATTCAAGCTGGAATATGAAGTATGACCAAGGAGGATATCCGGGATCTTGGTTTTCTATATTCAGACTTCAAGTCTTATGAGATTGTGAATTGCTGGTATAACTTATTGAGATGGATCAAAATAAAAGTTATTATATTTTTCATAATGGTAAGTTGAATACTAAATGTCATAATATGGTTTTTATTTGATCTTGAAAAACTTACGTGCCAGTAGTTAATAGTAACCCAAAACCTCAACTACGAAGACTGGAGATACTGTGTGTTCTAACTGAAAAAGCTACAAATTGTTTAATCTCCACGCAGTTTGTTACCCAACAACTCACTAAACGGAGGGTGACTGAATGTTCCATTGACAAACATGTCGGCAAGTTCCTTATACATGGCCTCAGTGAGGTGAACACCATCCCAGTTGATGTACTGAGGCGGGTTTTGGCAGACGCTTGCAGAAGGCGTACCACATGTAGCAAACACTTGGAAGTTGTAGGGAGGGCCTCCAGAACCACAGCATGCCTTCAGTGGCTCCTCGAAACCGTACCTTGCCGGATTTTCCATGACCGTGTGATATGCAGTCCAGTAATCGAGATAAGTAATGACAGCTTCAGGAAATTGCCTCCTAAGGTCTTGCAATTTGGCTTGGTAAATCATGTTATGGTTTTGGGTTTGGCTGTTCACACTCTTCGCACAGCCTATGTTGTCTCTGTCATCTTCAGAAGTCAGAACCAAGGCCAGTGGCAAGCATCCTGATGGTGGAAGGCCTTGGACCACAACATGTCTTGCTCCTTTATTTAATATTTCCTGCAATTTAGTGAAATTGAAGCGATATGAAATCAGATCGATAGATTCTGCAAAATCATCACCAATGTTCTGTTGGGATGACTTGGAATAGTTGAGAATAAGGATATCAGCTTCAAGTCTTCAAAACAAGAGCAAAGTGGTATTCAATAGGCTAAACCATATCATATATGCCGATATTAGTTTGCAGACTTCCAATGTTTGTTTTTAGTGTATAGCAATGCTCTTACAGGATTTGAACTCTGGTCGATGATAAGGTTTTAACCTTAGCTATCAGAATACAGGCTAGTTGTTTCAGAAGACTTGCAAGGAAAAACTAATCGAAGATGAAGAACTCAAGCTCATACCTCTAGAAATCCAGTGAGGCTGCTGATCACAAGCTTTTGAATGGTCTCGTTAGGAACAGTAGATCCTATAGTGTATGCATAGTCATTAACTCCCATTTCACCAACCCAGAACAATGCACCATCAAAAGCTGCTTTACACGCGGGGCTTGAAGACGCTGACCCTATACACCCCTGACGCTCCATGAACTTGTTGAACCACAAAAGCTGAGTTTGGATGGATTCTGGAGTAATGCCCAAAGTGAGATTGTTCTTTACAAAGAAAGAATGACTTATAGCAGTAGAACCAGCAACAGCAAAGTTGACACCATAAGCTCCATTGCCCTTCATGTAACGGTACGGAGGCAAGAACGGCAAGGACAGTGATTCAGCCACAAAGTCGATCACAAGCCGACCGTCAGAGTATCGGTTGGTGGAGTGGTGGAAGAAAGTGATGCCATATGGAGAATTGGAGACATGACCAAAACCGCCGCTAGGACCTGATAGAGACTTTGTGTTGCCAGTATCAGTAAAGGAGTCACCAAAAGCATAGATCTTCTTGAAGGGTATGGCTCCCGGGCTAGCTTTTGTAGAAATAGAGGTAGCAAGACTTGAATACAAGATAAAAAAGGTAGTGACTCTGATTTTGCTAGAGAAATGTGAGAAAGAGGTCGCCATTCTGTTTAACAGCTGCTTGTTCTAGTATTACCCAGCTTATATATATAGTTCCAATTTCCAAATCCTTGTCAGAAGATTTCAGCAAAATTCAAAGGTGATTCTGTTCTATTCATGAAGAAGACCCTGAGACGGTTATATAAACCTGAAAAAACAACGATGTTCATGACTCTTTACCTGCCCAACCAATAGCCATTAATGCTTTTTGATATTACAGAAAAGGAAAATGATACCTGTGCCATATGTTCTTATCTTGATCAGTTTTCTATTCACTATGTAATCTAAAATGCTTTCTTACAAGTGTAGAAGTAAATGAAACAGGTAAACTAATTTAATGCTAAGATGGAAATTGGAAGAATAAGGATATAAGAGGAGAACATCTCTTCCCATATCATTCTTTTTTTAAAATAAGGTTGAAAGACGAGAACCTGTCAATTCTGGAATAACGTTACAAGTTTTTGATTAGCTTATTAATCTTTACATAGAGGGTGAGTTAAAATTTTTCACAGGTTTAAGTTATAAAAATAACTTCTTTGTAAACCCAGGACGCAAGTAAGTTAGTAAGGGGCTTTCTTGATTTAAGTGAGGTCGTGGGTTCGAACCGCTCTCATGTATGCAGCCGTTTATAACTTGATATTAGAGCTTTGCCTCCCGCAAAAGACCTATTTGGCTCGAGTGAGGATTAACCTGGGTATGGATGACTTAAAGATACCTTTTTATAGTTGAGATCCTCTTACTACACCTCATAGACAACCAAAAAAAACTTCTTTGTAAAAATACAAAAAAAAAAATTACATGACTTTTTTCAGATTCCCGCAAAGCGAGAAATCTTGTACACCGGATATGTTAGACTTTTTTTTTTTTATCAATATTTACAATCAGTAATATAAAATAACAGCTTGTTACTGAACAGGACAAATATCAGAAGATCGTTTGCTAGCAGTAAAGAACTTAGGAAAACTGAAGTATTTTAATACAACGATAGGAAAGTTAAGAGGTAGTTTCAATATGACGGTGGCAATTTAAGGTGAATAGTACGATGAAGCCATGGGTGGTTGGATCTGTGCAGAATCGGTTGGGGCCTTAAATGAGTTGTTAATAACCCTCCACATCCGCGGGTGAAATGCGGAGTTCTTTTTTTGTTTATTCTTATTTTTATTTTTTAATTTTACTCTATAGTATTAAAATGTTTTATAGAATTTTCCACTAAAGATCGATTATTTACTAGGCTAGACATTCATTGTAATACGTAACGGTATCTTAGTTACGTATTCTGGATCGAACGTGAAAAGGCAAAAAATAAAGAAATGCAGAAAATATTTAATTTCGGTTTCCATAACTTCAAATAAGCTTTCCGAAGTTCAAACAAGAGTGAATCCTCCGCCGTCTTCACGGAAATTGCTCTCCGGGACCCAAGTAAGGTATTTCTATAATTTTCTCAAAACGTAAGATTTCTTAAAAGATCAGAGAATCCTTATACTTACGATTAATTTGAGCAACTGCAGGAGATCTTAACATTTATATATAACTTCCATCTCAGGCTTCTCTATCACAGGCCCGATATGGGTCCGATCCACACTAATTGAGATTCATTTTCACACGGACTTCGACCCATTTATTTAAATCATTTATTAGGTCACTTTATTATCTTCATCTTGATCAAATTACGTAACTTAGTCAATAAATTATTCAAAAACAAAAAAATGCAATTAAATGTTGTCCAATTTTATGGGAAAGGACAAAATTATCCAACATTATCCCTTTAGACAAGCATTAATTGCAATTTTGACTCTAGTTTAAAAACTCGGTTAAGTCACATTGAATTAATCGACTAAGTTTAAAAACAAAATATTTGATCCAAAAATAACGAAAGTTTATCATTTCATCCTGCAAGGCTTTCGATATCGAAAAGTATCAAATACATGTGTCATGTACGACATAGATCCAATACAACCATGTATACTTAATATCTCACTAACATGAATGAGAAAATAGAGTGTGACAAACTAAGATGACATCTTTATGATCTAAATTATTTCATCTTTGTTTATAGGTTTCGATTTGTCCAACTTTATGCTAAACTGTATTAGAGAAATCATGTTTTCTCTCACCGAATGCTAAACAACATTAAAGAAAACTTGTTTCTTCTCAACAAAAGCTAAACTACATTAGAGAAAACTTTTACGCTCTCCAAATGAATGCTAAACTGTATTAGAGAACACCTTTATGTTCTCCAACTGAATGATAAACTATATTAGAGAACCTTTATAGAATTAAAAACTTATATCCCTTTGTGTCATGTCAAACTTTGTGGATATCCGTAGAAAACTGTGTGTATCTTAATGACATAGGCTCAAGGTCAATCTGTATATATGCCTAATGACCTTTAAATGCTTAAAATTGACACAAATCTTAAGACATTCAGACATATTATGACAATATATGATAACACGTATTACTGAGAATAAATGATAATCATCTTTATCGATGAACCATCATACTATCATAATACATCAAAATGTACAAATGCACATGGAGCAAATATAACGATCTCCTAACTAACATTGTCTAAGGACGTCAAAACAACCATACTGTATACATGTGTCACAAACACAAGTAGGCGAAGTACTTTAGTTAAAGGATCGACTATCATTTCCTCAGTTCTTAAATGCTCCAAACCTTAATGTCACCGTTTTGTATCAACACCTTTATGACCTTTAAATGCTAAGGCCCTGTGATATTCTTTGTTGTTATTAAACAACATAGCAAGAAGATTACCACTATACAACCAAATAAGTCTAACCACTGAATCAACCACAGACAACTCAAAAATTAAGTTACTAAACTAAACTGTCTGTGAAGTAGCCTCATAGCATGCACTCTACATGCATAATCGAGGAAGCCACTCGTATCTACTTGACATTCTTCTACAATATTGTACCATCTGCAAACTTTAAAAATGTAACTTTAAGTGAACTTTCGATCATCTGGACACATGGCCAAATTTGAATCTGAATTCTCTATGAGGTTTAGTCTGTTGACTGTGCTATATGTCAACATATAATCCTTAGTTCCTTTAAATATCTCAACACTCATTAAACTGCATTCCAATGGTCTACTCCTGATTTAACCAGATACTGACTAAACAGTCAAACAGTAAATGCAATGTCCTGCCTAGTACATAGTTGAGCATACATCAGACTATCAACCGTACTAGAATACGAAAAATTCCTCACAACCTCTCTTTTTAATTTATTCTTTGGATATTGTGCCAAAGATTATCTCTCATTATGAGAGATAGGTGCTACGATAGGTTTACAGTTAACCATATTAAACCTTTGTAACACAAACTCAATGTATGGACTATGTGAGAAGTCTGATGAGTGTTGAGATTTGTCGAGATGAATCTGAATAACTAGGAC
>JANVCQ010000006.1:37246196-37266678 GCA_025531925.1 Erythroxylum plowmanianum | reverse complement strand
AAAGACATCTTTAAAACGTTTAAAATTAAAAAGCATATAATTAAAATGCTATAATACATGTATTATTTAAAAATTAAAATTTTATGATAATATATTCATTTTACATAACTTTATGATAAGAAGTTTTATAATAATTTTAAAGAGTGATTTCATTCTATTATAAATATAAAAGCATAATTTACTTATCATAAAATTTTTATTTTTGGAATTCTTAATTCTGTTGCATTCTTGTTATTTTTCCTCTTATTTAACAAGTCTGCGTTTAATTCGACGTTATTTTTCACAGGTTAGGCAACTCACAGTAACATTTGCATTGTTCAACTCACAGGTTGTTCGACGTCTGCGTTGAACAACGCAAACGTTACTGTGAGTTGTCTAACCTGTGAAAAATAACGTCGAACTAAACACAGACTTGTTAAATAAGAGAAAAAACAACAAGAACTAACATGTGAGTTGATCCGTGGATGTGTTAAGAGAAGATGAGTTCTACGTATTTGTAAATAGAAGAAAATCACAGAAATAGAAGAGTCGTTTTAACTTATGATATATACACGGAAGTGACGCAAAAATATCTACCCGTAAAA
This sequence comes from Erythroxylum plowmanianum, assembly GCA_025531925.1. Classification (NCBI taxonomy): domain Eukaryota; kingdom Viridiplantae; phylum Streptophyta; class Magnoliopsida; order Malpighiales; family Erythroxylaceae; genus Erythroxylum; species Erythroxylum plowmanianum. Next base: position 37,266,094 of record JANVCQ010000006.1, on the reverse strand, counting down.
GTTAAAATTTGGGATATTTCTAAAGAGCTCCAATTTTGAGCTTTTAAAAAAGTTGTATTTTAACTTTTAAAAAAACTATTTCTACTTCAAAAATGCTTTTGAAGCTTACAGTCAAACACTCATTTTTTTTCCTTAAAATAGCTTTTGCGGTAAAAAAAAGTACTTTTGGAGCTTCCAAAAGTTGAACCAAATAGGCTCGACAGACATCTGACTACAGAAAACCATAAAACAGGATTACGTTTGTAATCTCACTCTGTATAAGAGCAAGCATCCAACGTTCAAAACTCTTATGCTACTATATACTATTCTAAATTTTGCATAATATCGTATAGTGAAGCATCAACATGAAACAGGAATTAACATTAGACATTCTTTGGAGAATTATCAATCGGATCGAAGATTCAACCAATTGTTAAGTTGCAGTGAATCGAAGGGACCAATTAGGACCCCTTAAAAGTACAAAAGGGAATCAATTTGGTTACTCTGAATTACATTTGCAGGGAAATCCTAAAACTATCTTTAAGCCTACTTCTACCCTGTCAATTGAATAAACACGTTCATCAGCAATGTTAAATTACACTTACTTTTTATTGTCCAGTGACCAATCACCCTCTGGCTTTTTTCACTGAGTGACCAGTCTTCCGCTTGTGACGACTGAAGTCGGACACAAATCTAAATGTCTGCCCACATCCTTCCTCAGCACACACGTAAGGGCGAGCACCGGTGTGAACTCTAACGTGTTCAGTCCGAGCCCACGCCCACTTGAATGTCATCTTACAGCCCTTCCAGGGGCACTTAAGGGGACGGTCATCCAAGTGGACTCGACGGTGCTGCACAAGATATTTGTGTGAGAAGAACTTCTTTCCACATCCCTTCACAGGACAGAGGTTTCTTTTGTGCACTGCAAGCTCCTGTTTTGATCTAAAACTCATGGTGCATCCCTCAATATCACACTCATATTCTTCTTCCTCATCCTTCCCTTTAGCATTCTTGCGGCTTGGAGTCTTCACAGCTGAAGCATTCTTTAAATTTTTCTTCATAATTTGCAGCTTTCCTTTTAGATTTGATTGTGACTGTTTTGTGGACTTTGAAGGTCTTTGCCTAAGGCGCGTGCTAGGTCCTCCTTCAACCTCCTCAACATGATTATCAATCTGGCTATACTTTTCATTTCTAGTGCTCCGAAGACGTGAAGTCCCTTGCTTCACTTGCCTCTCTTGTTTGATGGATTGGGGGGTGTTTTTCTTTGTTAACTTAGGTGTTCCTTGTTTCATCTGCCGAAAAGTTTCTTGTTTCATCTGGCGAAGAGTCAACTGTTTGTTCTGCTTGTTTCTAAGAATCCGCATGGACTGCTCAGAATTTTCCTCCAACAAGTCATCAGAAGCTGCATTATCCCTTACAATCAATCTCGTTTGTTTACCTCTATGAGTTTTTCTAAGCTGCCTTTGATTGTTATCCTCATGCAAATCATCTGGAACTGCCTCTTCCCTCTCGATAAATTTGGCCTTCTTGTTTCTTGGGACCCTCCTGTACTGCTGACGAGTATCACCAACCAGCAAATCATCTGAGACTGCATCTTCTCTTGCAATAAACTTGGACTTTTTGCTTCTAGCAACCCTTCTATACGACTGAATAGTGTCCTCTGCTGAATCATCAGAAATATAACGCTCCCTCTCAATAAATTTGGCTAGCTTGTTTTTCTGAATCCTTCTGTTCTGTTGATGGATACCGCCCCCTAGCGAATCATCTGAAGTCGCATATTCCATCTCAATAAATTTAGGATGCTTGTTTTTGGAGAAACGCATGAGCTTCTGATATGTTCTTTCTTCTAGTGTATCATCTAATACATCTCTCTCCATATATTTGGCTTGGTCGCCCTTATAGATCCTCTTGTTCTTCCAACGGGGGCTATTTTCTCCAGAATCATCTGAAATTGCAGCTTCCCTCACCATATATTTGGCTTGTTTGCTTCTAGAAGCCCTCACATGTAGCCTATGAGAACTCTCCTCAAGAGAATCGTCCGTTAAAGCATCTTCAGTCTCATAAGGATCTGTCCGTGTATCTCTGGGGCTCCTCTCCTCCCACTGACTATTATAATCTTCCAGCGAGTCATCTAAAATTGCCCCTCCCTTGACACAATTTCCTTCGTTGCTCCTAACAATTTTTCTATGTTGTTTTTGAGAATTTTTCTCTGTTAAACCACGAGAAAGTGCTTTTTTGCTCTCAATAGGTTTAGCTTGCTTGCTTCTAAGAGTTTTCCCATACTGCTGATGAGAGTTATCTCCCAGTGAATCATCTGAGACAGTATAATTTCTGTCAACAGATTTTCCCTGCTTACTTCTACAAAGCCTACCTATGACCTGATGAGAAATATTCTCCAGCGAATCATATGAAACTTCTTTGTTCATGTACTTGCTGTCATTCCAACTATGAATACTTGAATGCTTCTTATCAGGACTATCCTCCATTGAATCGTCTGAAACTGCAGCTTCAGTCTCCATATATTTTCCTTTCTTAATAGACCTGCTCTCTGTTTTCACTTTCCTCTTCCTTGCATATTTTCTAATGACTGAGGTGGTTTCTTTTCTGTTGGTAATCCGTGGTTTCCTGTCAAGCTTTTCATCAGGTATATTCCAAACATGGAAGTTTCTTTCCTGTTCTTGTTCTTGATCTTGCGCTTCACAATCCCATTTTGCTAAAAAGGGATGAACTTGATTTGACATCCAAACTTTTCCACACCATTTCCCTGCCACCACTTTCTTTTGCTTCCGAGGCCTCCTTCCATTAATATTAGACTTTGTGGGTGAGGTAGCAGGAGAAGTTCGGCCAAAAGCATTGTATATTACTGAATTGTATGGCATCTGCTTACTGTAAAGAGGAGAACGACCAAGGTTTGCACTATAAAAGAGATTGATCCCCAACTTTACAGCCCAATCCCCATTCCTCGGTATGGCATCCTCACTATCCAAAGCTGACTGTATCCTATCTATATCATCTTTAGTGGCAACTGCAAACCTGATCTCATTCCAGAGACAATCAAATCCTAGTTCTTCTGCCACTAATTTTGCGTCAGTTTCTATCTTGGGATACTCTGCAGGTATTTTTGAACCACCCAGTAAATCAAAATTACGTAAATCACTTTGATTTGGTAAACAGAGAAGGTAAATGGTTCATTAGACTATTCCTGTAGGAACAAAAATGTGACGCAACATAAAATAAACTAGTCTTCGTAGCAGCACTTATGCTGATTGTATTATGAATTGGTTGAGTTTACTAAATATTATCTGACAAATTCATGAGATACTATTGATTATCAAATCATAAAGGCCTTTTCCTGTCTATATGCAAGATGGAAGAACCAAAAATTTTCCTTCTAAAGAGTAACTTAACATGAAAAAGCCAATTAAACAGCCTACTTTCATCATAACCATACCCGCCCCTTCCTCTTTACTAGCATTTTAAGCCCAAATGTCACTCGTTATCGAACATATTTTCAAATTTGCATCTATTTGAAGTACAAAAGTGAATAGTAGACCAAGATGGTTAACAAAGTATGAACTGTAGGATTAACAACCTTTAATATTACTCTTTTACAATTATATTAATATTTAAAATTAAATTAAAATTTAATGTAAGAACATCTAGTTAGCAAGATGCTTCAGAAGAAAGGAACTATGTTCACTTAATTATGTAAAACTTTAGTATGATAAATCCATTATTGTCAAATAAAAATTAGAAATATTGCAACATACCTGGATGACAGAGTAGCATTATATGCACTCCTCCAATTGGACGTAATTGCTGTTCCACTTCTACAGCATGTTCAAGGCAGAAGACGTGCATTCGAGAAGAATCTTCATCAGATCTGTGGCCAAATGATGCGTCTACTTGCTCCTTTGGTATAATGGGGACCACTGGGGAAGAATTCTCCAATTTATGTGGCATTGAATCCTTTAATTTACACTCGAAACCATTTGTCTCTGTGCAAACAAGATTACCAGTTTCAAACTCTGCAGAAGACTCTCGAGTTTGGTTATTTCTATCCTTGAGTTTTGTCAATTTATGACCAGCATGGCAGTCATGAGGTTGTAAAGCAATCTCATCCCCATAATCAAGTCTAGAATGCGATAATGGCCCCCTACCACTGACACCTTCAACAAAGTCTTGCTTAAAGGAAGTCATAGCAGAGTTTTGACCCTGAAATTTACTTTCTAATGAACACGGCATCGTATTAACTTCATCATCATCATTAGATACATTTATTTCAGTCTGACCATCCTCCGAGTCTGAAGAGTTAGCATAATTCAAAGCTAAAAGGCCAAGTGCAGAACCCTCTTTCTGTGTTCCAGAATCAAAAGGAGCTCCAACACTTTGATTTGTCATCTGAACTTGGTAATTAGTACACTGAACAGGAGCATCATATAAACCATTTGTTATATGCTTTTCCACTGATCCTGGGATTTAGAGGAGGAAATGTGTTTTTCAAAATTAGTCCCGGTAAGGAAATCACTAAAATGCACATAAAATCAACAACAGAAATAACAGAAAGAAAGGAAGTTTCTGGATGAAATGATGACAAAAACATGCAGATTAAATCTACGAGCGGCTATGATGATACAAGACCTGCAAATACTATGGTCAAGTAGTTTAATGAAAGCAGGAGCCTCACACCAATACGCTCTAATCAAATGGGATCCAACTCGTAGTATGCCGGAACCTAGTGAGTTTTGATATCAGTAACAATGATGCTGTTGAGTCTTTGATGTTATGCAAAAAATGCACACCATTTCTTAGTGACATGGGCCAAATCCAGTATAGAAAGTTTGTTATGGTTATTGACATCTAATATATCATGTTATAATGTAACAAATGCAAGAAAAGATCAGAATTCTTCATGTAACCTACTTGTTGAAGATTTCTGCTCAGAAGCATTTGCGTTATCACTGGCAACTGCGAGCCCATCACTAGTTACTCCAGAACCGACAATCCAATCATTGAAGAAACTACAATCAGCTGACATGAGGTATTTAGCAGCTGCTTCTCTTGGTCGGATAATAGCAACACAGTCAAAGCTCAAGATTCCGCAAGTGACACATGAAAACAGTCTCTGATCGGACAACTTATCACTGTACATACCACTTCTTTCACTGTCTCCACTGGTAGTGTGCGTCTCACTGTTGTCCCTTCCATTTGATGGGGAAAAGTAGTTCCTTTCACACGAAGCAGCAAACTTTCCTTTCAAGGAAAACAATTCGTTTACTCGATCCATTCCATGCTCACCATCCCACAAGATCTCATCAGAAATAGAACTTTTTGCAGATTTTACAAACTGTTTGCGGCTGTATAACCCAAAGGAGGGATTCAATCTTAGTTGTGACCCAACACGTAAAGTTGAACAAACAGAAATGTCAGAAGAACTTTGAGGAAGCAGTACAACTGAACATCCTTTTCCAAGAATATGAAGCAGGTCATTGTTCTGAATAACATTCTTCACAAATTGCTCTTTAACCAGTGTTTCACCTCCACCCTTCTGCTTATCCTTGAGTCTAGAACTGCGAGGCTTTAGATTGATGCATACAGGCATTCTGCAAGGTGACATTTAGAAATAAGGAGTGATCTATCATTAATTTCATGTAGCAACTTAAGTCGCTCAAGTATGTAAGGTTTTTAATGAATTCAGGAGGAACTTGTCGTCATGTTAAGCTTAAAATGAAAAGTCAGTTCAAATATCAGGCTAAAAACTAGTGAAAAATAAGGTGCTAAGAAGGAAAAATGAGGCACACACAAATTCGAATCACACAAAACATGACATCTTTCATTAACATAGGATAGAATTACACTCCAGAAAAGATTCTGCCGTGAGGAAGAGGTGGGAATATTCAATGGATTTCAATTTTGATTACATAACAATATTTGAACAATCTCTACCAAGTTTTAGCTGGAAATTCATTTTCGAAGATTTCCAGGAGGAACTTCTCTTCCCAGTTAAGCTTAAAATGAAAAGTCAGTTGAAATATCAAGCTTAAAAATAGCAGAGAATAAGGTGATAAAACAAGTAAAAGTGAAGCATACACAAATTCCAATCACACAAAAACATAACATCTTCCATAGAATAAAAGTAGGACAGGAAATTCAGACCAAAAAATTTTTTTGCCAAGAGCAAGGGGTTGGAATACTATTCAACTTAACATAAGAAACAAAAACAATATTTGAACAATCTCTACTAAGTTTTAGGTGGAAACAAAGTCCTTATTGAAAAGAGGGAATGTTTAGGAAAACAAGAAGCAAGGTACTACACAAAATGTTATTACTATTAGTAATAAAAAAAAAGTAGAAAATGCTGATTAACCATTGGTTCACCAATTAAAATAAAGTGGAAAAAATGATGCACTATACCTTGTACAAAATTCCAGAGCAAGATCATAAAGTAACTGGAAATGAGACACCATTGGAGGGTAATTAATTGATGCTCTTCGGATAGCTGCTTCTTTAGCAACTCTCAACCATTTAGGGGTTGCAATGTTAGCTGCCTCGGCACAGTTAAATCCTGAAAATTAAAACCATAGAAAACATTAGCATATTCACAAATAATCTCCAATATTCCAATAAAAAGAAAAAAAGTGAGATTCATAGGTATTATTACCATGACTGAAACCTGAATGATAGGCTCTAGGGAAAGTGACAACAAACTCCCCAGCGTTTTGAACTAACCTGAAGTTAGTAGATGGAAGGATTAGAATATATAGATATCAATTACAATGATCATCTTCAAGGTTAACACATATTATCACCCCCAGGGAGCAAAGAGAGATTGTAGCACGAAATAATAGGTCTTTGAATCCATTTCACCCATTTTCTTGCAACTCTAACACATAAGAGCAACTTCCCAACCAATAGTGTGGTATTTCAAGGACTATAATGAATGAGTTACCCATTAATTACAGAAAAGCAGAAGCTGAAAGAGGATTAGGGACCGAATAAACTAAGATGAACAAGGTACCTGCAGCAGGGTACACCTGCATTAATAAATACTTCAGGCGAAATAATCGTAGTCTTCTCGCCAAGAACAGCAAACGTAACTGGAAAGTAAACAAAATTTGTAGTTAGTTGAATACGTTGGAGTATAAATGAACTTAGGAACACTATTGTACATATAAATAAACAGAAGCAAAGTATTTTCTCCATAAGAAAGATCTCCGCTTAAAAAATGAGGAACCAGAACTAAGACCCCTTCTTAAGCTTCTACCAGTTCACCACAAGTGACAGCCAAAGTTGCTATCATAATTTTTTGTTACTTTTGGTCTTAGGGGGGCACCTAGGCCTAGGGACGGGGAAGGGTAGCCGAACCCAGGTTGGAAAGCTCAATGCTGAGTTACCCACACTTCGATAGCTACTAGCTATTATAACTATCGGAGATACAACAGATCAAACAGGAAAGAGTATCCTAGGAATCACCAAGTAGGCACCACATAATGGGCAATTAAATCTACAAGAATTCTTTGGTCAATGGTCAGCCAACTATGTTCCACATCTTTCTCCCGGCTCACAAAATAATACAAAGCCCTACACAAGTGTGCATATACATCTGCTCAATGCATGCCACACCAAGGAGCTCAATTATACGAATTGAGTAGTTGAATCCAATATAAATTACCAAGAATCCACGAAAATCACTCATTCCCACCATCCTGGCAACTCACTCACATTATTCAACAATGAATCTCATAGAACTTATACCAATTACTCAGATTCGTTCAGTTGCCAACATTTTCATAGAAACATCATTTAATCACCCGTCAAATAAAACAACGGCAACAATTTGTCAAACCAGGACAAACAGAAAAACAGGGGAGGCTAATGACAAGTGAATCACCAAGAGGATTGATCTCTTCTCCATAACCATGAACACGAACCACTTCCTCGAAGGCAACCGCAGCCTCTTTAGGCACGCCATACCAAGTCTTACCAGCCCCCATATGCAAGTAATTCAGGCTATGCAAATCATGATCCTCCACATGCCACGCAAACCAACTGAACATCATAGCTATATACAACATAGGAGAAGTAACCCCAGGAATCTCCTCTTTCATGAACCTCAGCAATGAACCTTTTGCCCTAGAAACACTCCTCATATTCCACTCTGTTTCTCCCACAGTCAAACCCTCCACGGAGCCTCCTTCTTTACTCTTATTCATCGAAAAAGCCGAACCCGCCATGTCGTTTGCGTACTCAACCGAAAACGGCTTGTCCACAGTGGCCTTCCAGTACAGGGTTTCGATCTCCAGAGGAGAGAGCACCTTCTTCGAGTACTTCTTCAAGTAAAATTTCTCAAATGCTTTGGCCTTCGCTTCAAATTCCTGAAAGGTGTAGTACTCGCCGCTCTGCCAAACCGGCCTCCGAACCGGCCTCGGCCTCCGAGGACAGAAACCGATCTGCTGCTGCCGAGTTGTGAATGTCGGCGGCGATTTCTCACCATTCCTCGCGGCAAGCGACCGGCTTAAGTTAGCAATCGCTGTCTTCTTCGGAGAAGCCAGAACAGGAGGCACAATTTTGCAGATTCCATACTTTGAAGCTTCTTTCTCGATTTTGAAAATGTAGGCAATTGGATCTTGAAATTCTGCCGGAGTTGGGTGGTACTCCGGCGCTACAGGCAAGTTCTTCAGCCACTGAAACACCTCCTGCGAAGGCACCTCCGTAGCTAACCCGCCGGATGATGCCATCTTCTAAGCAGAGATTCCAAACTCTAGTTTCCTCTCTCTAACACAGAGCAGTCCATTTCTAGAGAAAGAAAACAGAGAAACAGAGACTTGAAGAAGAGAAATGACTGATCAGATTCTCTGCTTGGTTCTGCTTATCATTGTTATTATTTTATGTGTTCTTTATATTTTCTTTTTCCGGTCTGGTCTCTCTGTCCTGAGTGCTCTGTTTATTACAGCGAGGCTAAAAATATTGAAGAGACAGCGGAGTGGAGGCATGGATTAATGATATGTGGGGAGTTTCTTTTTTCCTGTGTTCTGGAAGCTTTCGGAAATGCCATTGCTTTTGTTACTATATTACAGTTTTCGCCATTCAATTTCCCAAGGATCAATTGATAATTGATAGGCTGATTTTTTGCAGTTCGGTCCCTTCTCTGATCTTTATATATTTATCATTCTGCCCTTGTACTTTCAATGTTAAGGTCCAGTTTTCACCTTTCACCGATTTGAGTAATTTCACCGTCGGAGTTTGACTTTGACTACAGTCAAACGGAGTCCACAGGGAAACCAACCAAACGGTGCCACGTCAAGCACTGCCGTCTCAAGGGAAAAACAAGGATATGAAACAAAATCTTTTTAATAAAACGAAAGAAATTAAGTTGATTGGCTGTTTAAGGAAGTCGGTGCATAGCTCGGGCCAATAGGTGTGGCCTAAGCAACGGCGGAACCAACCACCGGTGACGGCCCTGGAAGTGGGTGGCTGGAGTGTTAAAAAGCCAAAAAGTCGATTGCCCCCAACGGTTGTTTGTCATTCACAAGTGTCAACCCTTTTTTGCAGACAATAATTGTAAGGACTTTTCCAATCATTGTCGTACGTGAAAGTCTAAGATGCATCGGTGGTCTGTTAGCCCGTCTTTCGTTATTCACCCGTGAGAACATGGAGAAGTCAATTTCAGGTGTTATTTTATTGGATACTACGGCCAGATTTATATTTTAATATTTTATAAAAATTAAACAAATTCTTATCATTATTTTAAATATTTCTTTACACCCCATATTGTTAAATTGGTATTCTTAAATGACGATAAGAATTTATTTATATATTATTCTACTTTAATAATATTAAATGATATTCATTCAGTTTTGAATAAAGTATAAATTTATTATTGAAAATATTTTATGAAATATTGAAATGTAAATTGCATATTTATTTAATATTTTAAAATTACACTAGCATTTAAGAGGTTTAGATTGTCTGATGTTATTAGGAATTGGTATGCGTCTAACTTTTTTATAATTGATTGTGATATTAGTATTAAAATTATAACACAAACACAACCGCAACTCGTTGCATAAAGGCCTTGTTTTGCGAAAGTCAGAAAAGGTCATCCAAAATTCCCTCCCCAACTCATATTGATCAATTTCGCCCAATAAGTCTGTGTAATGTCCTTTACAAATTTCTCTCTAAAGTCATCGTGAACAGACTTAAACTCCATTTAGACCGCCTTATGAGGAAGAATCAATGCAGTTTTATTCCGAGTCGGCAAATCACTGATAACATCATAATTGACCAGGAAATTATAATTATCACGGAGTGTCCTGGACATTGGGTAATGGGCGTAGCATCCGTTTCTAGTTGGATAATTGGGTGGAAGATCGGGGCCCTTTACTCTCTGTGGCGACCGTGGCCATTCCAGAGGGAGTCATGGATGTTAAAGTTGCGGATATGAGAACTCAGGAAGGCAATTGGAAGTGATCCGCTTTCCAGCACTATCTTCCAGTCGCAGTGTGCATGGATATAGCAGAGTTACACCCCAGTCTTGATATGACCGAAGCCGATATCGTCCAATGGCGACACACTGAAAATGGAAGATTTACGGTCGCGTCTACTTACAAGATTATTGGCGGGAGCAACTCGATTACCTCTCCCCCGCACTGGAAATTAATTTGAAAATGGTCGGGTCTACAATGGATCCGGGCGTTCTTTTGGCTCATGACTCAGAAAAAAACTTCTTACGAACCAACAAAGGGTGATGAGGCACATTGCGTCTGATAGCACCTGCCATTCGTGCGGTCAGGAGGAGTCCACTTTACATGCCATTCGAGACTGTCCGCGAGTGCAGGAATTTTAGCGGAAATTTCCCCCCACAGTGATTGACTTCGATTTTTTCCAACAACCTCAAGACATCTGGGTGTACAACAATCTACTCAAGCCCTCCATCGAGCTGCAGTTGGACTGGGCAATGATGTTTAGGGTAGCTTGCTGGATGCTGTGGCAGTGGCAAAACGAGAGTCTTTTCGAGGATAATTTTGAGTGGCCCGTCGACGGTATGAAACCTGTGTTGGATTACGTCGTGTGGATCGAACGAGCACGTGACGTGGAAAGATCCGTCGTGCCGAACTGGGGCCTCCCTTTGGGTCACCGCATAGGATGGGGTTTACCCTTAGCACTATGGGTCAAACTTAACATGGACGGCTCTTATACTCCGGGGTCGAACTTAGTTACCGCTGGAGGACTTATTCGTGATAGTTGAGGGTGGTGGTGCGACGGGTTTCTCCAACACATTGGTCGTGGATCTTCTATTACCACTGAACTATGGGGTGTTCACTCGGGCCTCATACTCGCCTGGGAATTCGATTACCGTCGGGTCATCTTAGAAACAAATGCCTTCGGAGTCATTAATTTGGTTTCCTCTCCCATCTATGAGACTGATAGTAATTACTTTCTGTTGGCAGGTATACAAGGTTTGCTACAGCGGAATTGGGAGGTGCGCATCCAACACATACATCGAAAGGGAAACCAATGCGCGGATCACCTGGCCACTATTGCAAGAAGGACTTGTCTAGGAATCCATATACTCCGTAAGCCCCCTTTGACCGTACAGCATCTCATCCGACGGGATCGGCAAGGCTTTGAGTACTGCAGAGTTTTGTGCAACTTAGATTAATAGTGTTTTAGCTCCTTTGTATTCAATATATACATATTTTACAAAAAAAAGCTGTTTCTATGACTTGAATCTGTGACTTTCTAGTTATAATTGAATAACTTTATCAATTATTTTAAAACTCACCATTTATTATTTAATAATATATAACATAATATTACAACAATATAAATTTATGGTTAATTTAACTCTTTAGATCGGATAATATATGTTGGAAATCATTCTTTTAGTATCAAATTTGTATAACTAGACATATTAATTTAAACTTGATATGAGTTTGAATTAATCAAATTTTAGGATACCTTTAAATAAAATAATATCATTTTGTTAAATTATATTAAAATAATATCATTTTGATCCTAATTCTATTAAATTTTAAGTTGCACGGATTCAACCGAACTTTAAGATCAAGAAAAACAAGTGAGCTCAATTCAACTTGTTGTTAAACTTATTTTTCATTCTTATAAACACTCATCAAACTTACTATAATCACTCAGATTAAATATTTGGCTTGAACTGTAAAATAATTTATTTAAAATATAATTACTTACAATTATTACAATTTGTGTATATTGATAAAAACCAAAACGGCAAACCAAACAAGTGTTTTATTTCTACTTATTATTAAGGTATTCCATAATAAATAAAAGAATTAAGTCTTCCATTTCTCAAGATATCTTAAAGAGTTCCTGCGGGACGGAATCAATGCTTGGGTACGAGATAATGTCAACCAAATGTAGTATTTTATAAGGACTAGTGACAAACATTTTACAACTTAAAACGATACGCGACATTAATAAAACCTTATATTATTTGAATTTTGAACACATGTACCTATCGGCACCGGACCACATGATAGTGTTGTGTTTTGCTTGTAAGTGGTAGAGTTCAGTTAAGCAGAAAATTGAAAAGACGAACACGTGGCCCAAGCACACGTGAGGGTGGGACCTTTATTTGTGTACATAAGATCTATGCCTACATAAAAATTTTAATCCAAGTACTTATTGTAACTTATGAAAATGTCCATAAAACTACAGTTTAGAGTTCAGATGATTTGACATTTTAAATGTATATATTTTAAAACAAAAAGTGTATCTAATTACATATCATTACGTTTATACAAATTAAAGATTTTATTTTATTTAATAAAAATTTATTAACACGTGAATGAATTAGGGTGTATTTATTTAGAGATAATGGAAAAAAAGTATGGATATAAAATGAAAACTCATATTTTATATTAACAAAGGTAATACTTTTATTCATCCATTTTCAGTCGTACTTCATTCTTTTAGTAATATAGAGAGATAAAATTTATTGTTGACTATATTCTATTCTTATTTCTGATTAATATTTATTGTCATTATTTTTTATGGACAAAGTGTCCCTTAATATTTGCCAATTTGTGAATTAAAAAGAAAAACAAAAGACGGCATAACTGATCGAACTACTTAATGATGACAATTTTCTAAGTCATGGTCGGTGAGGTGTGGACGGATAAAGAAATTGAAGTTTACTAAGGTAGTTGAGGCGTTAGTCGGTAGATAACATTGTCTATGATCTCTCTCAATGTCACATTCAAAAGTGACCTCTTTCGCAAAAAAAAGAGGGACATTAATTATATTTTACAATTTTTTATATTTAAAAAAATTATTTCAGCTTTTTTTTATATTTTATCATTTTCTTTTTCTATTTTATAAAAGACATATGCTCGCTTGTTTTATAGAAAAATAAAAAATATATTATTTATTATTCGAAAATGCATGCCTCGTTATCTTATTAAATGATTAGATTCCATCACAGCTACAAACTTCCAGAGTCCTCATCATCACTGGGGTTGCGTCTTAGGTGCTAAAAACTCTGAAGAAGATAATTATTATTTGAAAATTTTAAAATATTAATTAAACTAAAATATTTGTTAGCTTTGACTCTCTAATTTATTAAATAATTTATTTAAAATACATAATTCTCAAGTTTTTATTAATAGTGGCGACGAGATTTTCTTTTTTTAATCATTATTTTGTGTATTTTTAATTTATTTATTTAATATAGATTCTAATTGGGCCTTACAAGGTCGTGAGAAATTGTGGCCCATTAAAATCCAACCAATGGCTGAAATGAAATGGTGCAAACCCAAGAGTTATAATTCAGTATTTGTACTAAATTATAAATAATTAATTAACATTTTGGAGTGTCTAAAAAGAATCTTAATATTTTAAAATTATTCAAATTTAATCCTAAATTGATAGAATCCTTATCAAGATAAAAGTTCATTAGTTAAGTGTCACAACAGTGCTGACATGATACTTTTTATTTTTTATTTTTTAAGTGTGAATCACAATTTCACATGAAAGTAAATCTCGTTTATGTAAATTATTTATAATTTATAATTAATCTCATTTAATTTTAGTTAAATTTTAACTCTTAGCATGGTATGGTAATTGTATTAAGTAAGTTTTTGTCATGGATTCTTGTGTTCTATTTGTGCATGTATGGATTACTTCTTTTAGAAATATGTGTACTTACATTTGCTGGCGAATCTGATTAGCTAATACGGACTAATTGGAGCTTCTAGTTGTACATCCTTTTAAAGTAACAATGCTAATCTTCATTCACTTTATTATAAAGTTTTGAACAATGTCAAGAATATAACCAAATCACAAAGAGCCACATGTTGGGCATGTTTGGATAATAGCTGATCAGCCAATTTTTGGTTGATTGACTAAAAATGAGCTGTTTGACTTCACCAATCAGCTAATTGTTGTGTTTGGTTGTTGGCTGATTGGGTTGAATCAACCAACCCAATCAGCCAAAATTAAAAAGCTATTAGTAGCAGCGTTTCACGAATCAGCTGTTTACTTTTTCTTATAATACCAGTTTCGCCCTTAAATTTTTTACCAACGTCATTTACGCTTCTCTCATGTTTACGCCTGGCCTGAAGAATAAAAGTCCAATGTGTTTTCCCGTTCATTGTGGTAGTAATCTATAAGTAACAAGTCTAGTCAGCTCGGTTTGCAAAGCATTTTGTAGTGAAGTTTGATCAATACAGTGAAGTTCGGTTAATCATCCTGCTCTCTCTGTTTCCATGTCTTTAAAAACATTTATTAAAAAAGCATGGGTTCCAAACAATTGCTCACAAGAGATGCATTATTTCATATCATGGGTTCTTAAATTGTTATTTATTAAAAAAGCATGGGTTCTTAAATTGTTATAATAACAATAATAATAATAATAATAGTACTTTTATTATTCTTTATTATTATTATTATTATTATACTAATAATGATAAAGAATTATTATTATTATTATTATTATTATTATTATTATTATTATTATTATTATTATTATTTCTTCTATGTTTTTTATTAGAGTTATAAACTTAATTTTTGTAGAATTAAATATCTAAAATTTAAATTTTTATAAGAATATTAATTGACATACTAAAATATATAATATTCATATTCTTATATTTTTTTTAAAGTCATGTCCTTATAAGTCAATTTACACTTAAACAGCTGATATTAAACAGCTAATTTTACCAAACATCTTTAACAAACTGCTAATGTAATCCGCTAGTCAAACCAGCTGATATAATCAGCTATCAGCTAACAGCTGATAGAATCAGCTATCAGCTATTAGCTATCAGTTGATTGCTAAACAGGGCCAACGTGTATTATTCCTTTTATGTTCTAGTCTTATTGAAACAGACTAGAAATAATTTAAGAATAATATATTAATCTAATATCAATATTATAATTACAATTTTATCGAAATTTATTAGTACATTTATCTTATAAATTAATTAATTAAACGAATATATATAATAAAGAATACATTTAAATAATTATATTATTAAAACAAAAAATCAACTGATTGGACATCAACTTATTTGTTGGAGATGAGAAATTAATTTTCTGTAGACTTAAAGGTAAGCCTGTCTCTCTGCATCTGGATTATAATGCTCATCAAAAGTTTCAGCTCCGATCCACATTTCTTTGAAGTTACTAGCATTTCTAGTGGGGCGATTGGCTTCAAATATACATACAGCTTAATTTCAGTTAGAATATTACATCCCCTTTTCCACAATTTCAAGTGAAGTCTCTAACCTTGCACAAAGAGCATATAAAAGGAAAGAAAGCATAGGTATTTCTCTAAAGCTTAAATGTAAACTGAAAACTGACTGAACTATTTATATACTTTGTGGTGTACATGGTAGACTAGCCTGCATTATCTAGCAAACTACTGTGTACAGTAAAAATTATAAACTATTCAAACATTGGTGCTCAGTTGCCCTCTCTGCTACGGGTATGGAACCTCCATGTGAAGAGGTAGTCCTTGGACTCGCAGGACAATCTCATAACATCACAGAAAGCATTGGTTGAGTTTTTCCTACCCTCGCTTCCCCATTCTATCCGCACCCAACATGAGAAGCCTTTTGATGAAACTGGAACCCTCGGGTCAGAAAGATGAAGAGTCACTTCCCCACAGATCCTTTTGCATGCACCAATACCCAACTTACCATCGCTGGAGACCATGGAATCAAGCCACGAACACTCTGGCTGACCTACCATTTCCTTATAAGCAGAATTTGCCAGCCTCACTTTGTTGTTGGAATCAGATATCACCGCAGGGAAGGTCTCAGACTCCACCTCTTCCTCAACTTCCTCTGGCTTCTTCGAAACTTCCACTGGTGGGTTCAAGCTTGGGTCTTCATTGATGCAACCTACGATTATGCTTGAGCCGACAGGTCGAACTGGCTGAGGTGCTATGACGTTGATGGGGGGATATTCTTGCGTTTGCTGCAAGAGGTCCTTTTCCTCTGGGATTTCAGCAATTGTGTTCAAATCTAACAACTTTTCCTTACCTGGGTCCATGCAACCATGATCAGGTGCTGCTTTTTGAGCGACCGCTGGAAGTGATGAATTGCGTGGGAGAAGGGGAAGTGTCAGCAAATTTGACGGTGTTGCGAGCTGATTTTCCAAGCTGTTGTTGACAGCAATAAGGTTTGGTAGAGAAAGTTGAGGAATTCCAGGAGCAAAACCCAACAGATGCGAGGCGGAGGATGTTGCATGACCAGGTGAAGAAAGATCAAGCATATGGGTCCTTTGTCTCTTGATGCTAGGTGGAGATATGGCAGCCCTGCCTCTCTTTCTTGCCCTCGTGGGTGTGGCCTGAAATTGCGGCCAAAGGCTCCTAAGGTAAGGAGATTGGTTAATCTTCTGAGACATGGACGAATTCTCAGCTCCGGAACTCGCAGAAACCTCAGGCTTTGGTGCTATAGGCCGATACTTGGACATAATTTCAGCGGTTTTAGCTGTGTTAGAGTAAGGAATCAGGGTCTTGATCATGATTCCTGAAATGACCAACAATTTGACCGTTCACTCTTTGGAGAATGGGCTGAGGTAGAGAAGATGGGTATGGGGATTTATAACTGTGAAGGTGGATCAGAGGAGAGACTCTGGTGTTGATGTGAGAAGGAAAAGTTGGTGAGCCAATGAGAGAAAGGCAGCATGAAGCAAGGAGGCAGGAGAGGTTGACATATGGAAAATGTAGGATGGGTACGTGTTTGAGAGGCTCAAGGAAAGGGACATGTGGGATTCGGGCGTAGAGTGGGTCCATGCAAGCTTACACCTATCCAATAGATATACAATGGTTTTAGACCATCTGAGAGTTGTCAATTGTTTTTATTTATTTTTTGTCATCGTGCCTCGGGACTGTGGAGAAACTGGGAGCTGTCTGGAGGGTATTTTCATTCTCACGCCAATCAGATTCAGAAATGGTCTCCCATCCTGACACGCGTGTGAAGTTGGGCGAGGTTTGAGCAAAGGTAGCTTTTGCTACGAGTTACGACGTTGGCTTTTTTACCAAAACACCCACTCAGAATCCGTGGGCCGGTTCGGTTATATTTGGATGTCTATACACCTGTCTGCGCACACCTCTTGCTTTGCGTGCAAAAGGAATCGGCTGAGGCTGAGGCTGAGGCTGAAGCTGAAGCCTTTCGCCTGCCTTGGGACCTTAAACTTCTACATTGCAGTCTGCAGAATCCCCTTATATAAAGCACGTGACTTTTCGGTCGATAAAATGTATTGGACGGACCTTAATTCCTTATCATGGGTGCCTCGTGTAGCTCCTTCTCTGTTTCTCACGTCATCTTTTAATCATCAAATGAAATCTACGCGATGGAATGATCCTTAAACGGCAACTAAATGAAAAAGTAAGTTCTTGCTGCTGTTTGAAAATTATGAAAACAAATAAAACTTGGGACATATTTTATGACAAATAGCTAGAACTGCAAAGGTTGCCACTTGAGCGCTGTCGTTTCTAATTTTGTTCGACATATAGCAAGCAATGCAAGTGCGTGCATCTCCAATAGCTTCAAAAGCAACATTCCTCCAGGCAACAGCAGCAGGCTAATCCACCAAGGCTGAAACCAAGAGAAGACAATAATGCACAACAAGGCGTTAAAATAATAGCAACGCCAAATGATGTAAAACTGGGAATAGAACATCAACTTGCAATGCTAAGCAACAGTTACTGTCACTCTTAGGTTGCTGCTGATTCATATAAACAGTTTGGGGTGGTTGTAGCTGTTGAGGGTAGCCTTGGTGAGGAGGGAATCCTGCCGCCGGATACCCACCGGGAGGTGGGTATTCTTCTTTTGGACCTGAATATGGTCCGACTGGATACCCTATGCTATGATTTGATCAATTAAATGTAACAAAATGTGAACAAAAAGGAGTCATTTCTTGTATCAATTAAACAGTTTGGGGTGGTTGTAGTTGTTGAGGGTAGCCTTGGTGAGGAGGGAATCCTGGAGGAGGATATCCTGCCGCCTGATACCCACCGGGAGGAGGGTATTCAGCTTCTTTTGGACCTGAATATGGTCCGACTGGATACCCTATGCTATGATTTGATCAATTAAATGTAACAAAATGTGAACAAAAAGGAGTCATTTCTTGTGTCAATTATACATTTTTCTCGTTTTCCAGGATTCAAATGGTGTGTAAAGAGACAAATTGTTAGGTTAAATTTTTTTTATGAATATAACTTTTGATGTATAAATTTCAATTTAAACAAGCATTCACCTTGCGGAGGGGGAGCAGCCACTTGAGGTTGATAATTCATCTTCTTGTGATCTCCAATCGAAAAGTGAAGCAAGATAAAGGAGAGAGCTGTTGGATGAAATTAAATAGAAAAGTAAACCTTATCAAGAAAAATAAAATCAAAACTTCTATACATAATCACGAAGGGTCTTCAAGATCGAGGGAATAATAGAGAGATTTGGGCAATTATCTGGTTGCCTCTTCTTGTTACAGTCAATCAAATATGTACATCTATTTATTTTAAAGTCATTCAGTAAATATGCTATTTACGTTTCAATTATTCTCTGATCCTATTTACTTTAAGTTTAAGAGGAAAAAAAAACAATTCTTGCTATTTCCATTATTTTGTAGGATAATATTAAAAAAATACTAACCTGTGTGAAAAGATTTTCTTGGATTGTAAAGGATAAAAATAGAAAAACTTAAATATAGATTTAAGGTTTAAAAAGTTCAACTGGAATTAGACAGCTAAAGATTAAATAAAATTAAAGAATTTAAAATATGATTGAAATAAATTGATCGATTTTTAACAACGATAGTTATTGAAGTATGTAAATCAAACTGAAAAGTTAAAAGTCGAACCAAAAAATTAAACGATTTGAGATTTTCAGTTAAATTGACTAAACAAGTTGAGTTTTTTAATCATTGATTTACACTTGAAACTATAATGCTACTCTAGTGGCTTATATTTCCTGTTAATCATTACATGAAATGACGAGAATTTAAATATTAAATTGTTTTGGTGTAAAATGAAAAACGTAAATTACCTAAACATTATTTATAAGAAACTTGTATGGACTTTATTTTTATTAAAAAAATTTAGTTTTTAGAAGTTATACTTTACAACATTATATTAAGATAAGACATCAAGTAATGTTAATGACATCAATTAATGTTAATGACCAAATTTAACATGTTTTTTGTATAGTTCATGATCTTAAGCGTGTCACAATTAATTTCCTCCTTTTCTTTCTTTTTATTTCATATTTAAATACAAGATATGTTAAAATGGTTATGAGATCTTTTTATGTACCCTCCCTTCTCTAACTGACGCAGAACGGAAGTTACGAACGGAACAAAAACGTTTAGACTCCGTTCAGGAGTTTAATCAATGTCGTTTGATTGGACGAAAAGAGAAACAAGAACGACAAGCGATC